>JABTXL010003523.1:13028126-13074742 GCA_025134845.1 Neodon shergylaensis | reverse complement strand
TCTTCTTCTTCTTCTTCTTCTTCTTCTTCTTCTTCTTCTTCTCCTTCTTCTTCATTTTGTCAATGTCTTACTAGGTAGCCAGCGATAGCCTGGAACTCAATGAGATCGTCTTGCTTCAGTCTCCCAAGCATGAGGATCACAGATGCACGCAAATGATAATTTTTCAGCTTCTTTTTTTTTTTTTAAAGTCTTCATTTCTGTTCCTGGACTCTGGGTTGATCATGTGACTTATTTTGGCCAATGAAATGTGACACTACAGTATTTGTAGATTTTTCAAGCCAGGACCCCTTGCGGACTTTACTAGCTCTCTTGTACACTTGTTGATTGACTTGGTACAAATGTCTAGACCAGGCTGCTTAAAACATGGAACATCATACTATGATACCCCAACCAACAACCAGCCATTTCTGATCAACTTGGCAGACTATCACAGAGGCAACAAATAGCCCAGCTGAAAGTAGAAGAACCATTAAGCTTATTCCAGCTCATAGTATAGCCCCGCAGAATTGTGAATTAAAGAAAAGGTTATTATTATAAGCAGTATGTATTATATAAGCTGGTGATGCTGCTAACAGCTGAACTCACCAGGAACCTTATTATAAACTTTCCCATTTGCTCAACATTTTACATTCAGTTCTTTTAATAATACATACTCTTAATTGCTTATATTTACAGTCAACTTTTTTGTTATAGAACAACTGAAAAATATTGATATACAAGAAAGGAAAGGAAATAAAAATATATGATGCCTTACTACAAAACAATTGTTAGTGCAATTTTGGTGTATTATCTTTCCAGTCCATTTTCTACATATAGGTTTATTCTTATGTTATGTATTCTCTCTCTCTCTCTCTTATATTTTTGTTTATTGTTTTTGTTTTTATGACACAGGGTTTCTCTGTGTAGCCTCGACTATCCTGGAACTTGCTCAATAGGCCAGGCTGGCCTCAAACTCACAGAGATTTGCTGCCCCTGCCTCCCAAGAGCTGGGATTAAGGCATGTGCCACCACCATTTGGCTTATTCTCTTTTTCATTTTTTTAAAAAAATCTTTGTTTTAGTTCATTTATGCATACTTTTTTATTAAACTCAAAACTTATAATTTTTTAAATGTTGGTTTAACAGTCCATTTTATACATATAATAATTAGTTTTTTCTTTAAATTAGGTGTTGTCTTAGTTGGGGTTTCTATTGCTGTGATGAAACATCATGACCAAAAGCAAGTTGGGGAGTAAAGAGTTTATTTGGCTTACACTTCAGCATTGCTGTTCATCACTGAAAGAAGTCAGGACAAGAACTCAAACAGGGCAGGATCTCGGAAGCAAGAGCTGATGCAGAGGGGAGCCATGGAGGGGAGCTGCTTACTGACTTGCTTCCCAGGGCTTGTTCAGCCTGCTTTCTAATAGTCACCAGTTAGGTGACTTGGCCAAGGTACTACTGAAGTCCATCAGAGAATTCTTGCTGTTTGCCATCTAGGGCATCCGGGTCTCATCGTATCTGTTGCTCCATTCAAAACCATTTTGCATTTCACCCATTTTTCTCATTCTGGATGTTACAGTATCACATATTGTTCAACCTTAATTTTCATTTATATCACACTCACATGCTTTTAATATGTGTGTGGATAATAGTTCCATTTATTGGCTGCAGTAAAATTCCTGGTATTTCAACAGTATGTACTTAGACCAGGTGTCTCTTGCAAAAACATCTCTCCTTCCCTTATAATATGACATATTTAGCTGAGTCAATAGTGGTCAAGAATAAACAGATTTATTAACCAACTGTGTAGTTAAATTTCATCCTGGATGGCGGTAGCACACACCTTTAATCCCAGCACTCGGGAGGCAGAAACAGGTGGATTTCTGTGAGTTCAAGACCAGCCTGGTCTACAGAGCTAGTTCCAGGAGAGCCAGGACTACACAAAGAAACTCTATCTTGAAAAAAGCAAATAACAAAACAAAGAAAGAAAATGAAGAAGTAAAGCAAAGAAGGCGCCATCATATGTCACCTCCCCAGAGCTAGCTCAGGAGACAGCTTTCCAGAAGTTTCGCATCTTCCTCATTGGTTTATCTTCTTGTGACTTAGAATGGGTCATCATTGTCATGAACCATAAAGTTAAGACCACACACACATAGATTATAGAGAGCTCAGTTCTCTGTTACAGTGGAATACTTTACCATCCAACCTGAGCATTAGAAGAAAACCACTAATTGTTGTAAGTGGTTGTTGGTCTTAATTTTCTATCATTTGCAACTGAACCTAATCTTAACTAACGCTTTGAGGCATCAGAAGTGGCATCTAAATAGTTAACTCTTAGCAAATAATCATTTGTTCCAATTCTGTAAACTCCATTGTCATGGCTGCTGGGTGGCACTCAGTTGCTTCCTCCTTATCTTGCCAATATCTTCATACATCTAATTGAGCAAAACATGTTCTCATAAATTCACTAATCTAGTACATTCTGTTTCGGTTGCCATACAATAAATAATATCCTGGAGCGCACACAATTACATAATTATATGCCTATAAGTCCTCCAGGCAAACACATTTATTTGCCCGCTTTTAACCTCTTAATAGCATTCTGCTACTCAGTACCTAGCAGAAGGTTTTCCCGGGCCTTCCCTTGTGGCTACAAAGGGTCTTGGTATGTTTCCTCCCTTCCATGAAGGAAGTCCACCTCTGCCTCCTTCCCTCTCTTCTGGATCAGTACTTTTTTAGCCCTCCACCCCCAGGCATCTCTATTAGTTACTCGTGTTGTTGCTGTGATAAATACCCGACACATGTAATGTAAGAAAGGAAGGCCTTATTTTAGATCACTGTTCCGAGGTTAAGTCTTATGCACCTGGGGAGGCCAGGGTAGCGGGACTGTGACAGCTGGCCCAAGTGTGTGCGTTGCTAGGGAGCAGCGCAAGAACTGGAGGCTGGTGTTGAGCTCTCTTTCTTCCTTTCTACTCAGTCCACAGCCCTATCTCATGGAATATGGTGCCACTCACAGTCAGGATACATCTTCCCACCTCAGTCCCTTCCAGGCATGCCTAGAGGGGAAGCCTAATCTAGATAATTCTTCAAATATTCTGCTGGTGGCCTGCTTCTTTCATTTTGTATGTCACAATTATTTATTTATCTACCTATTTATGTTATAAAGGTATAGCATTTAGCATAGATATATTTTTTAATATATTTCATTGTTGATTGACCTTTGATCAGTATAAATGGATTATATGATCATTTTACTGTTGATTTCTATTTTGATTTTTTTAAATTATTTTAATTAGAGTTTTCATCATTGCCTAAACTTGAAGGTTGGTTTTTGATCCCATTTGAGAGTCTTTTCCATTGTTTAGTAGAACTCAAGCATTTGTATTTGTTTAAAAATGGATATACTTTGGTTTTCTTTAATTTTATTTCTTTTTCATGCTTTCTTGGTAATTTTGACAGTCATTTAATATTCTGGGTTAGTAGTCTTTCTTTTCTCCATCCCAGAGTTTGAATTTTTTGTTAATAGTAGTTATTGTGATAGAATGATTTCTTCTTTTAAAGAAAATCCAAGGCTTTGATCCCTAGAATTTGTGAGTGGGGGCAGGAAAGGTCCCCCTAGACTCTATTGAAAATGGATAGTTTAGTTATTCTAAACTCTCTTGGTCAGTCCTCAATCTAATCACAAGAATCCTTATAAAAGAAAGAGGAAGAAAACACACACACACATAGACACAAACACACACATACACACATAGACACATGCACAAAAAACACACATACGGTAGAAGACAATGTAAACATGGATGAAGAAATGGGCAGGGCAGGGTACAGCTACAACCTGAAGACTGCCACCAGCAGCCTCTAGAAGCTGAAGGAGATATGAGTGAACTCTCCTCTGCCCTGGCAGAGCATAGAACTGCCAACACAATGAAATTAAAACATAGACCAGTCATATATATAATTTATATGTGTAGTCCCAGTTGTGCTGGAACTTGCTCTGTGGAGGACCAGGCTGATTTTAAACTCAGAGATCTGTTTGCCTCTGCCCCAAGTGCTGGGGTTAAAGGCGTGCACCACCCCTGCCCAGCTAATTTATGTATAGCTTAATTTTTTATTATCCTATCACTATTTTCTTTGCAAGAGAGGGCCCATGAGATTTTTTCAGTACTTCAAATTCCAAGTGTTAATATTAACATGTTATTACACAATTATTTTTATGCATACCATTTTATTATTTAACTATTAAACTTTAAAAAAATAACCTTATGCTTTATTGATTGTTAATTATGTGCACTCTATTTTCCATATTTTACTTTTTATACTTTACAATGTTGGGACCATTTGGCATCCTGGCCTCCAGCTTCTCTTCCCTGCTAGAGATCTTTATTTTCCTTCTGATTGGAGTTACTGAAAGCTGTGTCAAAGTTGTTTACCAGCTCTGCTTCACGAGCACGGGTTGCCTTGGCCTTGAGGATCAGAGGATAAGGTTTTCACCTGTTGGCCCACCTGATTGTTCGGTATATAAGCCTCCATGGGGCTATTGAATAAGGGGGCTTCTTACCAGTGACTAGAGGTCCGTGTCTCTGTCTCTCTGTGTGTCTTTGTGTGTTTCAATCTCCAGCCCCTTGCCCGAAGATGGGAAGCTCGCTAACTGTATGGTAGCGCAAAGAGCACAGATGGGTGTTGTGCACTGCATTACCATAATATTAGATTGGAAGAGTTTTAAGAAGTCTGTTTGATAAACTAAAAAAGTTTGCAGCTGATACTGTACAGTGTGCTTCTCTCCCTTTCCATTAATATTGAGTCCACATGGAAAGTTTAACCCTTTCTTCTTAGCCAAGGGTTAGCCTGTGCTGACTGCAGAGAATAACCTCCAGTGTTAAACACCATGGACAGCCTTACATGCGTACATGACTGTACAGCTTCCTCCAGTAAAACAAGGCATGTTTACTGAGATCCTGCAACAATTACGTTGCTACAGAAGTAAGAGTAATCAGTAAGGGTACTCGTTACATTTGAATATGCTTTCTTACTCAACTGAACTGAGCATGAACTTTAAAAGGAGAAATATATAACACAGAGAGACTAGAAAATAAAAAAAATCTATTAGTATTGTAACAAAACATACCATTAAATAACCCTCACAGTTCACTTAGCACTGTGTAATTAATTAGTTAATTCCTCCTTGGATTTGTTCTCTTCCTTCATTTTCTTTTCCTTCATTTTCTTTTCCTTCCTTCCTTTCTCTTTCTTCCCTTCTCCATCCATTAACTCACTTTTATTTTGAGAAAAGGTCTTTGTCTGTGACACAGGCTGGCATGGAGTTCATGATTACCTTTCTTCAGCTTTCTGAGTGCTGGGACTCTAGATGCACACCCTACACCCAGCAATCCCTGCACTTTTGAGCCACCAGCAAGTCTTCACGATACCATCTGCTCTTGGACTAGAGTCCTGGCTATCTCGCCTTTGTCCTTTGTTCTACACTGAAAGTAGTCTAAGGTCGGCTGGTTGCCCGTGTTCATCAGGGAGTGGTGCTGTCTTTCTCATGTGATTCTTAGACTATACCTTGTTCAACACCGAATTTCTGGCTTATAACTTGATAGCAGAATCATTGGTGTGGTGTCCCTGAAAAAGAAAATGACCCTGCAAAGATGATCCAGCTGCTTAGTTGGCTGTCATTGCTTTATTTCAAAGACCACACAATTAGAATGGAGAGCAATTTGTTCATTTGGAGTACACGCTACTACTTCATAAAAGAATGACAAATAGGTCTTAGGATAAAAACATATCATGGACAGCAAAGATGTGTCTATTTTCCCAGGACTCTCATTCCCGACTCTAAAATACTTATATTAAACCAATTCACCAAGATGAATCATCTTGTCATTTGCAGCTCTTTCCATTAAATTTTTAAGGTAGCTTTGAACTAAGAAATATAGAACATAAAACAACTATAATGGTATATTCTGCTTTTTAAGATGAAAGAATGATTTAAACCATTTTTTCCCAAGATCCCACTGGGAATTCCCAAAGATAGTTTTATTGAAAATGATTTCTTTTAAGAATGTAGCTTACTTGTTTGTTTATTTCTAAATTTAGAGTCTGATCTTGGGAAGGTCAAAATCAAAACAATAATAGGGGTAGCCTTGGTCATTTGAGGAAGCTAAGATCATGGGAGCTAGAAAAAAAGCTTAAAATTATAGACTGCCCCAAAGTCTTTACCCTAAATAATTGAAATAATTTATAAAAGAGTTTGTTTATGATAAATTAGAAAATGTTTCAGGCTGACACTATGCAATATTCCCCCCCCATCATCATCATCAATGATTGTAACTCTTGTTCTTTAGCCATGTGCTAAAGTTCTGACTGTTCAGAACTATTTAAAACTTAAAAAACAAACATTTAACACTAATGTTTGTATAAGAGCCTTGAAAATAACTAAATAAAGGTGGGGGTCTGAAGACAAAAATGGGTGCCAACGAGATTGAGGTGACACACTATCAAAAATGGCAGGCCTCTAGTCATGTGACTATCTTTGATTTTTCTACATTTATTTTTGAAATAAGATGTTCTGGTATGATGCTGTAATCCCAGTCAAGTTTCCTCAGTGGCAGGTTTCTCATCCCTGCTGCCTCTATTATAAAATTGTGTCCCTCTAGGCATTGATGATTGGGCGGGGCTCCAGAATTCTACTGCTGAAACTCAAAGATCTTGAGGATGCTGTTTCTATGATGGAAGATATCGATAGAACACTTGGGGATGAACAGGAATATCTCCCTGTGTGGAAAAGTCAGTCCTTGCTGTTAGAGTATAACAGATTTCTTAGGGGTTCTCCTTGCGTAAGAATGGATGAGTTCTGGGATGGGGAACAGACTCAGTGGTAAATCATTTCCTTGGTTGTGTGAGGCCCTGTATTTAATCTCCTACACTTTAAACAAAGAGTAAGTGCATCTTGATCTTCAATTATTAATATGGGATTGAGGTGACACCCTACTTACCAAAAATGGCAAGCCTCTAGTCATGTGACTGTCTTTAATATTCCAGGATGCTTAAGACAGTCACGTTTCTAAAATTCATGTCTTTAGACAACTACTTCTGTTAAATGCCTTCAATTCTGTGAACAACTTCCTTGAAAAATTTATTAGTAATTTTAAGGTTAAATGGTGAAGAGGCTTATGCGAGTCTAGTTTCACATATTACAAGATCTAAGAATGTGACCATCATCTATCAAACAAAAAGGCTATAGTAGTTTGTAAAGCAAGGTTGTTAACCCTTGAAAGAAGTCCTGCATGGACTTGGCTCATCATCTTTTTTTTTTTTTTTTTTGGTTTTTTGAGACAGGGTTTCGCTGTGGCTTTGGAGCCTGTCCTGGAACTAGCTCTGTAGACCAGGCTGGTCTCGAACTCACAGAGATCTGCCTGCCTCTGCCTCCCGAGTGCTGGGATTAAAGGCGTGCGCTACCATCGCCCGGCTTGGCTCATCATCTTTGCCAGAGATTTCCTAATGCTGTTGTTAGAGTTTTAAGTAGAGCTGAAAGAAAAGTAAAACTACTACACTTGTTCAAGAAGGATTTCTAGGAAAGCTCGCCTAGTAGAGGCTAAGTGTTAGATTGGCTTCAGTGAAACTGTGTTTATGAGTAGAAAATTTTTCCCATCTATTTTATTGCTGTTTCCTTCTCCTGTTTTGTCCTATGGAAAGTTCTGTAGAACCTCCAAGAGACTGAAGTTACATAAGGCTTCTCTGTGTCTACTGATATAGTTGTTTCCTTGTATTCCAGTGACCCATGGTAAGTTGAAACTATCTCAAGTTGAATACACCTAAGGGCATACCTCACAGCATGGCCTTGCTCCCTTGTGTGTTCAGAGGGCATGCATTCGTTTACAGTTGGGCAAAGTCATCTCACATGAAGTCCATTGTGTAATTGTATTAGTTGCTTGCCTTCTGGTTATGAGGAAATACCTGGTAAAGGCAGCCCAAAGCATGGCCGGTTTATTCTGGTGCATAGCTTGAGGGCAGAGTCCATTGTGGGAGAGACATCACCAAGGCAGGAGCTTGATGCAGCTGGTCGGGATGCATCCCCAGTCCTGCAGCAGAGAGAAATGAGAGGTGATTCTTGCCTCCTTTCTCCTTCTTACTCAATTCGTGATCCTAACCACGGAATGATGCTGCCTCACTTGGTGGGTATTCCCACTACAGTTAATCAAAAAGCCCTCTGGGACATATCCAGAGATTTGGTACAATAGTGATTCTAAATCCTGTCAGGTTGACAATCAAAATTAATCACCACAATAATAAGGAATTACATATTTCATGTAATCTATTGAATGCTGAATGATGAGGAAAAACAATGTTTACGTGGGAATTCACCACTGGTACGTGTTCAACACACACTAATGTGCTGTTTCTGCTGAACGCTTCCACTACTTCATTTGCACAACTTAGGGAGAGTCACAAATTGAGTTACTATAAGCAGAGTATATCATTTTGATCTGTCAATGCAAATAGCGATTAGCAAAAATTCTCCCATGAACAGTAACAAGTATTTGGGAGTAAAATCAGAACACAGTGAGAAAATGTGCACTGTTGTAAGCTAGGAGTTTATTCACAGAGGCTGGTGTAGGGGCCTGATGTGAAATATATACTTTTAACGTAAGATTGCAGTGATGTTTGGATTGTTCCAGCTACCATCTATCTCTCACCTACTTTCCTACTTATATATATTGCCTATTGATCATCTCTATACCTATCATTTTTATACTTAATTTCTATACTATTGAAATTACATGTTATGATACATCCTGTGAAATGTTTCATCATTATTCATAACTTCCATACATATTTATGAGTGGACGCAATTTAACTGTAAACTGTGATAAATCTCTGTTAGGTTTATTAACCAAACTTCATCAGGACCATATACTATGGTTTTGGAGGGGAGGATTGTAGTACTGGCAGATTGGAAACTTTTAAATCAAGGATTTGTTAGATGGGACTTGGGTGGTAGCCCATTAACTGCTACAATTATTAATAACATCCCTTCATGTAGAGCAGACTTTTTAGTGGAATTGTTTAAACCATGGTGTTATAATTAGCCGAAACATAAGTAAATTCTGTGTCCTCTGTCGTTTTCAATTTTCTGATCGACAGGAAGCATAACACACAAGTAATATCTTTTGGCTTTCTGCTCCACATATTCGTGTATTTAGCCAACTTGGTCTGCTTGAATGGAGCTACATCAGTGGGTTTCACATGTGTGTTGATGTAAGTGTTGTGTTTCACATCAGGAAGCCAAGTTCAACACACCAAAATTAAGTTCCAGCAGATTCAACGTCATAGTGGAACTAAATAACAAACAAACGAACAGTCTCTGAGGAAAGAGGTAACTACAGTTCAAAGGTAAATAACGCTAAGCCTGATGGGACAGCCTCGTGCAGCGCACTTGCATGGCGGGCCGGGGACCCTGGGCTTCTTCCCCAACATGAAGAGAAACAAAAAGGTTCCGTGATAAAATCTTTCTGAGATTATCTTGTTCACCGTGACTTTGAGCCTCAGGGTCATAGCGACCATAGTGACAGAAGAATCCTTGGCTGATGTGTGTCGTGCTTGGCATGAGGACGGAGAGGGCTGTGTTCTTGGGTTTTAGCTGTTTCTCAGCCATTCATAAACCACATCTTGCTGTCTCAGACCTTAAACATGGCTTCTTAAACTTGGTGATATGGTGACTTTTCTCAATAAGATGGTAAAATGTAGTTACTGGCTTATTATTACTGTTTTTCATAAAAGGAGACTAAGAAAGACAATTTACAGCTTGTGTAGCTTCTGAGGATTAGAATTTAGCAAATTAGTAAGTTTTATTTAATTATTATATTTACTTAAAAATTCTGATGTACTTCCTCATTTTTTAAATATGCTCTGCTTATAGATTCAAGGTTTCTCTTGTAATGCTCCAACCATCCACAAACAAACAAAAATAAAAGAAAATCAAGTTTATTGCTATAATATTTTTTCTGGATTATTTGTCATTCATCATTATTAGGGATTATCAATCATTTTCCTGTTTTTGTTCTCTATAAAATGGATCATCCTCTGTTTACTATCCTCAAACTTTGTGAGTTAAAAGAAAATAGAACTGCACTTCATCTCAAAAATTGGGTTTTGGTGGTGCCCAGCCTTGGAAGCCCTTGTTTCGTGTGGCACCAGTGGAAGTCACTTAGTGGTGTGCCCCACCGAGTGGTCTGGCACCGAAACAGTCCACATTAACTCCCACACTGGCAGGCGACAGTAGGAGGGCTGGGCCAGTTGGAGCAGCTAGGGGTGGCTTTGCCTATGTGGTGGTTTGGGGGTGCTGACTATAACCCTGAGGATTGGTTTTACTCAGACCAGGGGCGATGTTTCCTGACTCCTGCAGTCACAAAGCCCCGTGTCTGGCATCTTTTAGTGGCTGAAGCAGTCACTCTTCATTTAGATTTGGGTGGAAGAAGCGCAGCCCCATCACTCCACAAAGGGGTGTTTATGAACTCAGTCAAGTCTGGAAAACCTGCCAAACCTTCTGTAAGAAAGAGGCTTTGCCCCAGGACTTCCAATGTCTCAAGCAATTTCTCTTTTCTCCAGGACTTTATGCCACTTTATGAAATCCATTGGCTTGAAATTCATTTACAATGAAGTTTAGTTTTATGACATATATTCATATTTAATATAATAATACTCTGATTCTATCCTGTACTATTTCTTGCCTGAAATAATGACCTGTGTTTATAAAATATAAAGCCTATATATTAAGCACATTCTTTGGTGGGAAAATCATTCACGTAATAGTGGATTTCAGGGCCAAATACAGGCTTTTCTTTAAAACTAAAAATAGTGAAATGTAATTCTAGCTTATTAAATAGCGTAACTAAAACCCTGGCATGTTCTCAGTGTCTAGCTATGCAGGTGAGGGTGTTTGCTTGTTTTTGTTTTTGTTTTGTCAACCTGGGAAGGGGAACCCTAAACTGAGGAACTGCCTCCATCAGACTGGCATCCAGCCACGTCTGTGGGTCTGTGGGGGCATTTTCTTCACTGCTGATTGAAGTAGGAGGGACCAGCCAACCACAAGTGGTACCAGAGATGGGCAGGTGGGCCTGGGATGTATTTAAAAAAAAAAAACAACTGAGCAAGCCAATGCAAGCCAATTAGCAGCTTTTCTCTGTGGCCTCTGCTTCATTCCCTACCTCCAGGATCTCACCTCGAGTTTCCTGCCTTAGCTTCTCTCTATGATGGGCTGTAAACCTGTATGCCAAAGGACTCCTTCCCTCCTCTAACTTGCCTTAGATTGTAGTGTTTATCACAGCAACGGAACCTAAATTAGAGCCTTCGGTTTTACTTTTATTCAAAATACATTTTTTTTTCCTCCTCAGTACCATTTCTCCCAATATTTCTCTACAAATGTGTTGATTGACAGGTTGGGCTGGCTGCTACTGCCTTCCTCTTTGCTGCGGAGATATTTCACTTTACATTGCTTGACAGTTGAAAATGATGGCTTGCCAATATTCTCGGTGACATGTTGAGTGAGAAACGGTTCTCTATAATTTTCTAACCACTAATTTTCGTGGTTCGCCTTTTCCTTCCCTGCTGTATTTTTTGCTCTCAGTAAGATGAAATAATTGAAAACATTTTGAGATTATCTGATTTCTCTCTCTGAAATATGTTTATTCTGAGCTTCATTTCGAATATTCACTTTTTAGGAAAGGAAATAGAAGATGCTACGATTTTGCTTGTTAGCTCCTGTAACAATGATGCTGCCTCTGTATGCTCATTTCTGTCACTAGCAAATCCCGCCCCGTGGGACTGCATCCATTACCCTACAAGACCAGAAGATTCTGGTATTAGAGGACCAGGGAGGCCTCTGGAATACTGTGTGTCCCATATTGACTCATTGGTCTACCAATCCACGAACAAGGATAATTTTTCTCCATTTAATTTATCATTGCTAATTTCTCTTGGCAACATTTTTTTATAGTTTTTAGTATACAGATTCTGTGTATTCTTATTCAATGTCTAACCTAGCATGGGGAGATTCAGGGGTCTACACCCACGACTTACACACACACACACACACACACACACAACCCACAGACAAGTCCAGTACCCTAAGTGTCTCAGCATTTTGATTCCATTGTAAATGATATTTTTAAAATGGTGATGGCAGCTACCTTTGCCTTGATTTTGTTCCTATATAGAGGAAGTATTGGATATTTTACCATTAAATGTGATTTTAGTTGAAGATTTTTATTGATCATCTTTTTTATCACACTGATATTTCCTTTATTCTTGGTCGGCAAATAATGTGAATTTTATTGTCTTTTACATTTATCATAAATGGGTGTGTGGAATTTATCAAGTGACTCGTCTGAATATGTTGAAATAAATATGATTTTATTTTGATTTATCTTTTATTCTGTTTTAATTATTATTTGTTTTTTTTTAAA
This sequence comes from Neodon shergylaensis, assembly GCA_025134845.1. NCBI lineage: Eukaryota > Metazoa > Chordata > Mammalia > Rodentia > Cricetidae > Neodon > Neodon shergylaensis. The sequence goes on along the minus strand of JABTXL010003523.1, from coordinate 13,062,297 downwards.
TCTCAGAAGACTGGCATAAAATGTTTGCTCAAACATGGGCATCCTCTTAAAATACTATAACACAGCTACTTGAATTAAGAAAGTAATATTGATATATTAATACAGTGAGTTTGATAGACCTTATGTAAATTTCCCTAATGTCCTTTTCTCTTCCTCTAAGTTTTCACACAAACTTGCATTTTTGCTTTGATTGTACTGTTCAGTTTTCTTTATTCCCCTTCAATACTATTGTATTTCTTGACACAAATTTTGATTCTTTTTTAACCGTGTGTGCACTCGTGTGTGTGTGTGTGTGTGTGTGTGTGTGTGTATGTATGCATGTGCTACATCCACATGGACATATGTGTACAGTGTCTTCCTCTGTAACTCTCCACCTTAGTTTTGAAGACAGCATCTCTCCCCGAACCGGGACCATACTCCCTAGTTATGCCAGCTGACCAGTACATCCCGTCTGCTGCTGCCTTCCCAGCTCTGGAATTACTGCTGCTCTTGGATTATCCCCGTGGGTTCTGGGAGAGCAAACTCAGGTAATTACACGTGGGCAGCAAACTCCTTACCAACTGAGCCATTTCTCAAGCCCCGTTCTCTGAGGCATCTGAAGAGTGCTGTTCAGTTCATTTTGTAAGTGCCCCTCAGTGTGTTCTGTGTTTTTCCTCATTATTTGGTATACGTACTGAATTCCAGCCTCGACTCTTCCTGCCGACAGAGATTCCTGGAGACAATGGCAGATGCCAGAAGTTGGCGGAGTAAGGCCCAGGAAGCTTAGAACATTGCTGTGTTTGCCACTGCTATACAACAGACCACTCCAGAGAGGGCAGAGAACTCACCAGTTCTCCGGAGGTCACAACTCTAGGCCTAGCTCAAATAGAGTCTGCCCTTGGGGTCTCCCCAGGCTGAACGTGAGAATCAGAGGAGCCCTGTGAGTCTAACGCTGACATCAGTTTTCTTCCTGGTTGTGGGGGAAGAGCTGCTTTCACCCTAACAACCCTGCACCAGGCTTTCTGGGTCTCTCAGCAGTAGCTTGCACCCAAAGAAACTCTACAGAAAGCAATCGCAATGCTGCAGGAACATGAAGGTAATGGTCCTGACGTCCCACAGGTCCTGCTTCTGGCCCAAGAAAAAAGATCAAGACTGACTTGTGGGGTGGCTATCATGCATACACGCACATACTCACAGACACACATGCACACGCGTGCACACACACACACACACACACTCACACACTGTGTATACTAAAACACAATACGAACTCACTTTTCTCCATATGCCTTTACATTTTCTCTTGTTCAATCTTTTATTTATTTTTCAGGTTCAGTGGTATACTTTAGTTCATATGTGCTGCGTAGCCAGCAATAACCTTACTGTGCTTGTAGTTATTGTTAACTTGACACAAGCTAGAGTCATCCGGAAAGAGAGGGAATATCAACTGAGGAAACGCTTCTATCAGATTGGTCTGTAGGCAAGTCTGTGGTATTTTCTCGATTAATGAATGATGTGGAAGGGCACAGGCCACTGTGGCTGTTGCCCCTCCTGCGGAGGTGGTCCTGGTGTTTTTGGTTAGTTTGTTTTGTTTTATTTTTGTTTGTTTGTTTTGTTTTTTTGAGACCGGCTTTCTCTGTAGCTTTGGAGCCTGTCCTGGAACTAGCTCTTGTAGACCAGGCTGGCCTCAAACTCACAGAGTCCCTCCTGCCTCTGCCTCCCGAGTGCTGGGGTGCTGGGATTAAAGGCGTGTGCTACCATGCCTGGCTGATACTGGGTTATATACGAAAGCAAACTGTGCAGCAAGACATAGGGAATAAGGCAGTAAGTAGCAGTCTCCCATGGCCTTCAGTTCCAGCCTCAACTTCCCTCAATGTCTCAATGTCGGATTAAATAAGCCCCTCCCTCCCCAAGTTGGTTTTTATCATGGTGTTTATTAGAGCAATAGGAAAGGAGACTAAGACACTTATTCATCTCCTCTTTTCCCCCTTTCAATGCATCACCTTCAATTCTACTTATTTTACCTACTATTTTCCCTGTTCAGCTTCTCTCTTTATTTATTTCCTCTCTTGTCAGTTTGATTCTTTCCTCTGTAGCTTCTGAAGAGAGACGATTACATTCAAAATAAATGACCTTTCCTTTTTATAACATAGGAATCAAAGCTATTGCGCTCCCTCTAGTGAATCCTAATCTTGCAGATCCTAGGTTTATGCAGAGACTCTTAACCTGTGAAAAGGATGAGGGTATGCAGTTATTGAGCGCTTATTCCTGAACAGGAGTTCTGACTCTCCCCTTTCAAGTCCTAGGGAACATGGAGGAAAAGGGAGACCGAAAGACTAAGAGCCACAGGGAAGGAAGGAACACTTTCGAAAACTGTCTTCTGTACACGTCACGGTTTGGAAGTTATAGGTTCACAGCAGCTCCGGAGACCTGCCCGAGACAGTGCAAAACCGAGAAGTCTGCATTCTGTTGTAGAGGGGAGAGGTACGCGGGAGGCTCCACCCTCGGAGGAGGAGTTATAGACAGTTCTTCACTACTGGTGGTGGAGAGTCTCTAATGAAGACCCTGGTTAAGTTGCCTTTGCTCTAGTCGGTAACTCCCCACTAGTGCTCCTACAGGCAACCCTTCCTAATCAATGCAGTGACCATAGGCAATACTGTGTCACTGGGCTAGTGGGGTTAGAGGATATACGTGGGGTGTCCTTCCTCTCCTTCCCGTAGACAGTAGGACTTTCTCTACTGTGACCAAGCTAACTTTTGGAGATTCATTCTCATCTCTGCCTCCCGTTTCCGGCAGACACACAGGGATGACAGGGGCAGTGTACTATGACTGCTTTTGTTTGGGTCCTGAAGATCTGTACTCAGGGGTTCAGGCTTGCAGGGCAAGCATTTTACGGCTGAGCCATCTCTCCAGTCCTGACCCTTTAAAATTTATTAAATGTATTTTAAGCATCAGCATATGGTTTAATAAAATATTCATGTACATTTCAAAAACGGTGGCTTTTTTTTTTTGCTCGGTAGAACATTCAATAAATGTTGATTGATTCAGATGGTTGGTGTTCGTATTTCCATAGCTGGGTTTTGTCCATTTGCATCAATTATTTAAAAAAAAAGAAAGTTGCAATCACAAACTGTGCCCTAAGTTGACCTATTCATCATTTCTGTTTTGTTATACTTCTTTATCGTTGTAAAGCCCTGTTACAAAATATGTATGTATGTATGACATTGGAATCCTGTTATAAAATATGCACACACACACACATACATACAATTTGTATGTCTCTTAGAGGAGCATATCTTGTGCATCTGCCATAATTTATGTGAATTCATAAGTGCAACTGCCTTGTTGTTTCCGGAAAATACTGTTTCCTGATGTTCTTGATGCTTCTGGTTCTTCTAGTCTGTCTGCTCTGCTTCTGGGAAAATCCCTGAGTCTTGGGGGGAGGGGTGTGAGGTGTAGGTCCCATTCAGGGCTGGATACACACACAGTCTGTATTCTCTACGCATCGACCAGTTCGGAGCCTCTGGGTTAATTGCCATCGTCTGCAAGGAGAAGCTTCCTTGAGGGGGTTGTGATATTTCTGACTTATGCGTATAGTAATAAGTCATTGGGAGTTGTTTTAGTACTATATCCATGATAAAAAACAAAAACAAAAAACCCAGGTTTAAGGAATTCATGTCCACTAAGACAGCTCTAAAGTGATGCTGGAGGGGATACTGTGAGTGATTCAGTCTATCCTCAAAAATAGGTTTAAAATGACAGCCACAATGATGAAGGGTCAAAATGCTTATGAGACCCTTTGGACTGACCGCCTGCCCTTATTATCCTAATCAGGTGCCCAACCTCACAGAACTTCCTAGGTTCTCTCCTTCTCCTTTTCCGACTTCAATTCTTCCCTCAACTTCCCTTCCTTGCACCTAAGTTCTCTTTACCCTCCTCTCCCACCTACCTACTCTCTCTGATGCTTTAATCTTCACCCCCACCTCACTCTCAGCCCATTCTCAAGGAACCCCTTTCCCCAGACTTAAAAAGAAATAGAATGGCGCCAAAGGAACATTGGGAAGTTTCCGTCCCCCCTGCTGTCCCCTGCTGGCAGAGACTCCTCCAGCCTCTGTTTATCCCCTTTGTAAAGTTTCCTTTGTGGAGACTGGATTTGTAATTGCTTCCCTCACAATCTCTGAAGTAAGGAATCTTGAAAGGGAATTTGAATCCTTCTTGAAGGATCCCTTTGGAGTCTTGACCAATTATATTGGTTCCTGGGTCCACACCTTTATACCCAGAGGGGATGATAATATGGGCCTTCATGGCCATTTGGCGTAGGGAAGGACTGGTGTGCTGGCCACAGATGTTAAGTACTCTAGCCAGGATCCTCCATGTAATAATAACCTTGAGGCCCGCAAAGAACATATGAAATATTTTATCTTAGTTATGGTTTTTTTTATTGCTGTGAAGAGACATCATGACCACGGCAACACCTACAAAGAAAACATTTAATTTTTTCATGACCATGGCTTACAGTTTCAGAAGTTCTGTCCATTATCATCATGATGGGGAGCATGACAGTGTGCAGGCAGATGCAGAGCTGCCTACATCTTGACCAGAGGGCAGCAGGAAGTCACCTGTCACACCGAGTGAAGCTTGAGAAAAGAGACCTCAAAGCCCGCTCCCACAGTGACACACTTCCTCCAACAAGACCACACCTACTCCAACAAGGTCACACCTCCTAATAGTGCCACTCCCTTTGGGGCCCATTTTCTTTCAAACCATCACAAAATTGAAAGTTTTTTATTATAAAGGAATCTAAGAGTAAGTCCCCAGATCCCAGAACGTAAATAAGCCTTTAACATTCAACAAAAGAATGAGGAAGGTCAGGCCTCTATCCTTAGATGAGATGATCCATTAAATGAGAAAATATTCTTGACTGGACACAGAAAACTTTCTAGATCAAAGAATGTTGAAACTGTGCTTTGTGACCCAGAGTTGGTCAGAAATCTCTAAAAGGCTACAAAAGGTAGAAAATTGGAAGGAAAACCTCCCTGGAGACTCCCAGAAAATACATCGTCTTAATGTTCTATTGCTGTAAATTTGCTCTATAAGGCAACTCTTACAGAAAACATCACTTAATCTGGGGCTGGCTTACAGTTTCAGAGTTAATATAGTGAAGATCATCATGGTGGGACGATCTAGGCATGACACTGCATCAATAGCTAAGAGCTTTATATACTGATCCACAGGCACAGGAGGCAATGGAGGGGGAGGAAATAGATGGGGAGGTCTGATGTGGGCTTCTGAAACTTCATAGCACATTTCCAGTGACACCCCTCCTCCAACAAGGCCACACCTCCTAATCCTTCCCAAATAGTTCCTCTAACTGGTGACTAAACATTCAACTATATGAACCCATGGGGGTTATTCTTCAAATAATATAAATGTAAGAAAGGATAAAGAAAAACAGCAACAGAATTCTTAGACCATGCACTCTACCTTGGAAAAGTTATTCTGAAAAAGTTATTCCATGATATTTAGGTGTAAAGTCTCTCTGTGTACTGAAGTGTCCCCAAGTGATGGTACTCCTGATGCCTTTGATGCTCTGCTTTACAAGACAGAGAAACAAGACAGCAATGAGTATGAGCAGAATCCCCTGAAACTGTTAGCTAAAACAAATTCTTCCTGTCTGAAGCTGTAGAGAGCTCTTAGAACAACAAGAAGTCTGGTGCACATGAAAACCATGGGGATATTTTAAATCAACATACTATCCTACAAAATGAAGATACAAATACTCATTAAAATTCTGAAAGTAGGATAAGTCACTTGAAAATGAAGCAACTTGTTGCCATGAACGTTGCCACATCGTCTGTTATGTCTATAAATAATAAGCAGGAAGCAACTACTTGTCATGTAGGTAAGCTCACCTAAATGAACAAAATAACCACTTAGAACTTGGGAAACAAAAGGTTACTACTTACAAATGTTCTGCCTATGTGGAAACACTGTGAGCTTAATAATTGTTAATAAAAATTATAACTTGAAGGCTGGCGATAAAGCTTCGAGGGTAAAGACACTTACTTCCAAGTCTGACAGCCTTGCTTCAACCGCCATGACTCACACGGTAGAAGGAGAGACCCAGCTCCTGCAAACAGTCCTTTGGCTTCCACACAGGGGTGGCACACACTCATACACATGATAAAAAAAAAAATAAATGTAATAAACATTTGTAAAGAGCTGACTTCCTGGACTTTAAATATACTTAATTTAAAAGCGTTTTTCAAAGTAATTTCACTCTTTTAATCCTTGATTTAAGTTTTCTTGGCAGGTTGGCAGGTTCCGTGTGCTAATTTCCGAGTTGAGTTTCTGGTCAATTGAACGGTTTCTAAAGGCAGGCTATTTATACAAGAGCTCGGGGCAAGCTGTGCGAGCGAGCACAGCTGCCTCCGCCTTCATAAGATACGCATGAGCTAGGCTCAGCTGCGCTCACTTGTTACAGCGAGTAACAGCGAATCTATTTTATTTTTCCCAAGCTACGTAAAAATTGACTTAAACACATCGAGGCTAGATTGTAAAGAGGTCTTAGAGGGCACATTTCCAGAGGTGGCGATCAGTCCCTTTGCTCCTCAAAAATCGTGGGACTTTCCGTGCTAACAAAGGAGAAAGCTGCTTTCACTTCTCTATGGGAAATAACTTCGCATTGCAAGGTCTACCGCCTCCTGGCCACGGTTTCTGATAACTGCAAAGTGCTCCATGATTCTAAGTCACGGGGAAGTCACCTCCAACTTCACAGGTCATCCTAAGCTTCTACTGAAGTCCACATGCGTGGGTGGTGGCTTCAGTTACCCATAGAACCTCTCTGGAGCCCCTCCACATCACCTGGCTGCCCAGACAGCTGAAATCTTCAGCCAACGATGCTGGAACTGTTTAGAGGATCACCCGCCAAAGGCATCAACAGCTGTCCCTTCATTCCAGTCTCAGGCACTCCAGACGGTGGGAATGGGCGTGGCCAGCCCCTTTCCCCAGCTCCCAGAGTGTGGAATGCTCATAGCCTACCTTACTGGAAAACAGTGGCTTCTGAGAAACACCCCATTGCCTGTCAATGGGCTGTACTTCTGCTTCTCTGATCAGTGGCTGCCTCGAAGATAATCCAAGGAAAATTTCTGGCACCTGTCTTGCTAAGGCAACAATTCCATCATTGATCTTAAGAGCAAGAGGATAGTAACAACGGGATCTTCAGGGGCTTCTCCGATCTTCTCAAGTGAATAGGGATCCAGGCTCTCTTAGAAAGTAAATTTAGGCAGTGCTTTTGGCTGGGACCCACACTGCTGCATTCGCCAGCAAATCTACAGAGCAGCGGCACCTTCTGTGGTTGTAGAAACATTCAGTGTCTGTGCGGGTTTCTCTGGCAGCCAGGAGCCACCTGTGCCGTGGAGCACACACAATGGGCTGGTAGCTGAAAGACTGAAATGTAATTTTTCTTGATTGGGAAAAAAAATAGCTTAGTGAAAGGAGTGAAGAGCTCCTGGACGGATTCACATTTGCCTGAATGAGATAGATACTTGTCTCAATGATACGTATGACCCAAATTTATCAAAACTCATTTCCAGAATGAATGAGTTCTTTTCCCAAACTCTGTGCTTAAATGGTAAATTTAATATACCCTTTACTTTAATTTTTCTTCTTCTTTTATGTGCATTTTTGTTTTGTTTTGAAAGATTTATTTATTTATGATGTATACAGGAATTCTGCCTGTATGTGTGCCTGCAGGCCAGAAGATGGCACCGATTCCCATTATAGATGGTTGTGAGCCACCATGTGGTTGCTGGGAGTTGAACTCAGGACCTCTGGAAGAACAAAGCAGCCGGTGCTCTTAATTGCTGAGCCATGATGCTCTAGCCTACCACGCCCCATTCTAAAAATAAAAGTAATGTAAAACAAAGCAAACACTCCATCTGGAATATAAAAATAAAACCTTGAAAATATTTGGGTTTTTGTTTTGTTGTTGTTGTTGTAGTTCTTTTATCAAAGCAAAAGCTTGTTAGAAACTCGAGATCTAGAAAACTTTTGCAGGGCTGGCCTTCCCCATCAGCCTTTTCCTCTTCCACAGCATGTGTTTACCAGGCTAACTGTCTTCAATTGTAGCCTAAGTCATTCCTCTGCAAACTTAGCATATGCTGAACAAGAGTGCAGGGTAAGTCCCCACCCCTGCCCTCCTCAGCCTGCCTTTCTGTCAACAGAGCCTGTCCTACAGCACTGGTCCATGAATCAAGTCATTTAAGAAATGTGGGTGGGATTTTTTTTTTTTGGCCTTTTAAAAAATAAAAGCTTAGTGTGTTAAAAAAAAAGAAGTGAAAACTAAAATTAAATGGAACTCATGTTATTTCTTTAGACATCTTTGAAAACTTGATTCAAACAGAAATAGGACTGACTAATGGTGACAGACTTGAGCTTATATTCCATCCAAAACTTAAATATATATGAAGTTCGAGTGCCTTAGTGGGAGAGATTTAGATTCACCGCATCACCGCAGCTCTGCCCACAGTTATTTTTAGAAGCATTTTCATATTGGATGATTGTATATTTTACCACAGTGGTTCTAACTCTCACTGACTCCCAATTCTTCAAATACTTTTTTTTCTCTAGTCTTGGGCCACTTATTGATCCATGTTCAAATAAAAACATTTATTTGAACAGAACAACAAGAAGAAAAAAACAGCATCTTATTTTCATTGAATATTATTGTCACTAAAATATTGAATTTATTCACAGCACTTTGGCTCACAGCTTGGATGGTATTTTCATGATATTTTCTTTGTAGTCTTTGATGATTTGACAGATGCACTCAGACAGAATTCTAATGTTCAAATATTGTGGGGTGGCTGAAAAGTGAATATACAAAGAAAAGTGATTCAGTTTCGAATCTGTGACATACCCAAGCACTGGGGATATGTCTCTGGAGACCCAGAGCAGAAAAACTGTTTGAACTTAAACCAAGAAATTTGGCACAAGAAACCAAATCTACCCATGAAGATGGGTAGATGGGTAAAATCAGGATGTGAAATGTTCAAGGTAAATTTGTTGAGATTCTCCAAAGCATAAAAGAATCAACTGTTCCCTTCTTTGGTCTGTTTAGTCACTTTTGTTAAAAGAAATGTATGAGGTCCATAGCTATAAATTTTCATTGTTGAGGATAAAACAAAACAGGAACAATAGAATTTCAAATTGAAAAATAATCTATATTTTTGAAGTATAGTTTAGGTAACTCATCAACAGGTCTTTTAGCAAATGATTGGCCTTGTTACATTTCAGTAAAAATTCTTGAAGAGTTGGTCTGGAATAAACTATTTAAACAGAATTATGACTCAGATATATTTACAGATTTGTATATCAGAGAATTTTCTACTCGCATGAAAAAAATTACAGCTGATTTTTAAAATATGCTATTTTCTCCTTAAACTTTCTCCTACCGTAGCCTGAGAGATGCACCGTGACTATAATGACCACTTATCCAGGAACTGAAAACAGCTATGCAAGTCACACAATTCTACTCAAGCACATTGCAAAATCATCCTCATTTTAAAGCCTGATACTGATGAAGGAGAGTCATTCATTGGATATGTACCAAGTTGACATGGGCGTAGTAATGCCAGGAAATTCATGCTGCCCTCTTGGGGATGCTCTCTTGTGGGTCCAAACATGAACACTAAACAGTTACTGAAAAATAAAAAGATAGTTGTGACCCAAGGTAACAAGAATGCATCACTGCTTTGTCTCGGAGCTCAAATAGAAGTTGGTTAAAGCACCCACCCACACAATATAGGTAGGGACAAGTGCACAAAACCACACAGCTATGCTACAGTGTTTATTTGTTCTGTACTTAGCACAGTGGGACCTTCTCTAATAAATCTTAGACACTGATGGCTAATTTGGAAGTCTTAGACAGATACTCTACTGAGCATGCTCCTTATTGACTTTGCTAGCCTGTGTTTTGTTCTGTCAACTTGACACACCCTAGAGTCAGCTGGGAAGAGAAACCTCAGTTGAGAAAACACTTTCCTCCCATTGTCTGTGGGGGAGTCTTCATGGCATTTTCTACTTAGTGATTGATGTGACAGAGCCCAGAGTAGTGTGGGTGGGGCCACTCTGGGGCAGGTGGTCCTGGTTTCTCTAAGAAGGCAGCTGAGAAAGCCATGTGGAGCAAGGCAGTGTTCCCTCATGGCCTCTGTCTCAATTTCTGCTCCCAGGTTCCTGCCCTGATGCCCTTTGATGATTAGCTGTAAGGCAAACAAACCCTCCCCCCCAAGTTATTTTTTTCTTGTGGTGTTTTATCACAGCACCAGGGACTGTAACTTAGACAGAAATTTGGTACCAGGCTGGTGGCGTACTGCCTTGACAGGCTTGACCATGTTGTTTTGGGGAAGGTTGTGGTGGCATTTAAACTTTCAGTGAGAAAAAGGTGTTGGGTGATTAAAGTTTTAAAGACCTGTGGTGGAAGTTTGGAACATGGGTATTACACTCTGAATTTAGCTGTGTGTTTCCCCCTTCAGCTCTCACAGAATGCCTTTGGCTATGTGACAAGGGATATTCAGGCCCAATATTTTGATTCGTTGAGTGTATATATGTGTGTTTGTGTTTGCTGGATTTATCAAAAACATGAGGCTTTAACATCGGTAGATGGATTTCCTTCCCTGACAGCCATTTGAAACACATCAGCTTTTCTTTGCCCATCTGAAAGGCTGTGTCTTTCTCTGGACCACTTAATAGGTTTGCTTCCTGTCTGAAGAATACACTCTACACTTAACTTATTGGTTGGACAGAAATGATGGGCATGTGCTAAATCAAATGCATAACCAAACTTAACATGATTTGAACTTCTTCGGAGTCCATGGCCATGGTCTGGCTCTTTAGGATTTGTTTAATGGCACTGATCACGCAGTGCCTTCTGTATTACCAAAGTATGTCATAACTTCTCCAAAATGGTTTTGATAGTAACCAAAGGTACTATCTAGAGTATGTGGGTTGGTAAGCTTTTGAATGTCACAGATCCAAAATTTAAAATCCACAATTCCAACACAGACATTCACAGTAATATACAATGAATTATCTAAATCGATCACACAAAGAGAGTAGCAGATTCTTGCTATTACGCAATATCAAAGTTCAGAACTTAATTCTTTAAACCATGACATCTTTGGCATGCTAAGAACTTTGAATCAAATATCGGAAAAGCCTGAGAGCAGTGTTTCGCCTTCTTGCCCACCTGTTTCCTCCCACTCCTTTTCTCTTACAAACGAAGGGAAATCAAAATTCTTGTTTTCCAGGGCAGGTCACAGAGACCTGAGTACTTGTTCTATCAGAAAGGTCATGATCTTTCTTCTTCCTAGGAGATCCTCATTTCAGGATGGTCCCATTTGAAAGCAATCTACCTTGCTAGGTCAAGAAGAATCGGAGTAGATGAGTTTCCTCCCTCAGAACAATGTCAGTCAATTGTATCTTGTCCGATCTCATTTCTGCATGACTGCCTAGTTTTTATTGACCATAAGTATAAAATACCAGCTATCCCAGGGACTTTCCGTCCTTATTTCTGAAGCTCCTGAGCCATATAAGACTCTGAATACATTTATTATGCTTTTCTTTTGTTATCTAGGAGTGTCTGTTGTCGCCCTGAACTCAGCCAACACGGAACACAATGAAATAACAAATGACAATTAATGTATGAGCCAAATCTGCAGCAACAGGATGGCCAAAGAGAATTCTAAGCAGGAACACTGAATTTCCTCAATTTCAAGATTATTCTTACACTGCATTCTGGGTCTATTGCTCCACAGGAGCTCCCTAAAGCAGCATCAGCAGAGTCGCAGGCAAAGAGAAAAACTCTTTTATTTTTAGAAAGTCAGGAAATGGTTTGTATTTGACTCTAACTGAATTTGATCATGGTTATAAGTTAATTTTGTCTAGATCTTATTTTGTTCTGGGAGGGATATATATACTGTTGTAGGCAGTGTAAGCAAAAATGTGGAAGTCTTCCAAACTATTTCTTTTGGTTGAAGGTAATGGATGTTTTGGGAAAGAGGATTGGAAATGTTGGCTAAGATTTTGTTATGCAGAACTTTTCATGCTAGTATGAAGTCTTCAGGTAATAGGAGGAGGCTTCCAACTAAGGAAACAGGACAGGGCATCAACTTAGGAAGTTTGATTTGATGAGTGTACTGGAGGAATGGTTTGGAGGATAGGAGCAGAGCATAGAAAAAAAAGCAAGTGAGTTAAAATCAGTATAATTTTCAGGAAATTGGAAGATGAAGATAAAAGACAAGGGTGGGTACCTTTTTGTTAAGGCAGGAAGTATAAAGTTTACCTGTAGTCCCAGCATTCAGTGGGTACAGGTCATAGGTTATCATTGCTAGGACTTAATTTGTAATTTTCTTATAGCTTTATCAAAGACAACGTAGGTTTTTACCTTTGTGAATTAATTTTCATGAGGTCTGTTATCATTGGAAGACACTAGCAATCTCAAACTTTTTTTTTGTTTTTGTTCGGGGGCTCAGAAAATGGAAGTGAGCAATATGATGCTTTGGCGTGCTGAGTACTTCTAACTGAAGGAAGAATCATTGTCATTCTTACCCCCCCCCCCACTTCCTCACTTCCATAGAGACAGACACATAGAAGGTCCTTTTGCTAAAATATATTATCTCCAGAAAGTAGCTATAAAAAGGAGGAAAGTCTGATGCTTGACTTCATTTTGTGCCTCGCTGTCTCCTTTAATTTTTCCAGGGACACAGAGTGACCTTGGGTTCCTGGACTGTGGAGGAGTGATCACCTTGGAGGAATCAGATTGATCCCTTAAGTGATAACAGAAATTTTATTTCTTTGACTACCTTGCATAACAGGAATTGAGACAATGATCAAAGGGACCACATCTTGACCAGGTCCAGTTAATTATACACGTTTTGTCCCCTGCCCTAATTCTTCCTCTATTTAGACTTAAAATATATGTCGATGTTTGATGGACTTGGATCCATCACACCTCTTTATGTATTCTTCTTCCCAGTGTGGCCACACTAAATAAATCTCTCCCTGCATTTCACTGTCATTTGTCCCTTTAGCTGGTATTGAGGATGGGTGGCTATCCTTAGTCTGTTGGGGTTGATGGAGCTCAGGTTTTTGTTGTAAGAACTCTACTAAGGACTTCAAACCATGCCTTGTCCTATTTTCTCTTAAAGCCTAGGACAAGATTCTCTTTGAAGTTTCCTCATCCACCTGAAGGCTAGATACTTCTGAAGAGTAATTCATAGGAAAAAAAAATAGACTGATATCAGAATCAGCTTCAGGTGAACTCTGCTTCTGTCCACGGTCTGCTTTTCTTGCTGTCTCAGCTCTCCTAAGAGTTACTATTTTTGCAGACAGTCCCATCTCTTCTATTTTGAAGATTTTTAAGGTTGGAGTACAAGGCCCTCCTTTGAGTTTCATACTCTGTATATTTATATGAATGTATTTTTAGGCTTTTTCCCCCTGATGGTCTATCTGCTGTCAGCTTGTCTTAAAGACTAAAGGGGGTGGGGTGACAGTTTGCTGTCCCTTTATAGCCATCGAAGTTTTCCTCTCTAAAGAGAAGAGAAGCTGAGAGTTGACCCTGCCCTGTCACTCACAATGAATGCCACAGGTATTTCTATGAACTATTCCAACCTTGGTTTGTTATGGCTCTAGTAATGTTTTAAGTTTAATTTACCATGTTTAATAGATCTATAAAACAAAAATGTCTCTAGCCTGTAAATCCTACTTGCCCAAGGACAGATAACTTCCTGGAATGTTGGGGGCTTTTGTTTATGTGAGATAACAAGCCACGTGTTTCTCACTTCAGTAAACAAGGTTGGTTGCCCCAACTGCACAGAATATGCTTGATCACATGTAGGTGGGAGGTACATAGGAAGGAAGCATGTCAGGACGTATGCTTGCCCCCAGTTGGACAAAGGTGGAGTGTACCCAGCCTTGTGGGTTTTGCCTTCATAAAAGCCAGACTAAAGTACTATATGTCCATTCTTTGAGAATCCTGGGTGTGGATATGGCCTGTGTATGTCATCCTGGCCAGTATTTAATAAATCTTGCGTTACATTTGCCTCAAAATTTTGGTAATGTTCTTATTCCTGCCCAGTGGGATTAATAGGCTTTGACCAGACAGCTCCCCAAGTAGAATGTTCCCTACCAGTATCAGAAAAAACATGGAGGGAGCATGGGATAGGGTGGAAGAGAGGGTTCAAAACCTATATAAACATAACATGGAAACAGCTAAACCATAAATCAAAACTAAGAAGTAATGTGAACATTTGAGAATATATTTGAGACTTTATTCTAGGAATTAGAAATTATCAAGTCTTTCAGCTTTCTAGAAGATTCTAGATAGACTATTCTGATCAAATCTTCAAATACTGGAAGGTTGTTGTTAACACTACCCTCTTGGGGCAAAGGATTTAGAGCACTTTCTTAGGTAAGAGATTCCCTGCCCTCACCCTCAACCACACTGAGTAGCTGTGAATTTCATTGAATGAATTTAGCTTCTTTCATAATAAAAAGTAGAATAACTTTAAATATGCTATTTTATATTTATCTCATGTTACTGACAATGATCAACTTTTTTAAAACATGTTTTCCCCATCTCTGTGTGCCACTTGTAAATCTGAAGCAATACTATACACACTTTTCCCAAATACACAACTCAAAAGGGCATGTGCCTCTTCAGGGATATAGCAATATTATTTTAATATTTAAGATTCATATACTATAGACAGTAATTGATGGGAGTTTTTTTCTCTTATAGCCTAAAGGCGAATTTCTTCAAAATCTTCTAATTCATCAATTCATTCATATTCTCTCATCCCAGAGATCCATCATAAATCAGTATACTCATTATTCTTTATGGAATACCCTTGGCTACCAACTACACAAAAGTGTATTTTAAAAAATAGTTGCTTTCCCTCATCCTTAACCAACTATTAGAAGGAAAAGTGATAGAAATCATTCATTGCTTTGCTAATTCTGCAACTGCATTTCTAGTGAATTCCCTCATCGAGTTACAGACAGGAAACCATGTCCTTCCCTGTTTTCTAGTGTATTGAGAAGCACTTGAACACGAAGAAGGAGTCTCCCATTACAACACAGTGCAGCATTCCCTCTGAGACGAGGAGCTGTCTCAGCATCTGAGAGGAAAATGAAATCTCGCCTTTCTGTGGTTCCTCTCCGTGGGTTTTGTAGAAGACTTGATTGACTCTCGCACTTCCTCCTGGCTTTTTGACACAAATCTCACTCTTTATTCCTTTTTTGAATAATTGTAAGGAAGACAGAGTCATCCTTCAGAGTGTGTGTCATAATCTGGCCCCTGTTTTCCTGGTTTAATTTATCAGTTTCTCTTGGTACCTATTGTCTGCTCATCAGCAATAAAAAAAATAAATCACTAAAACACCATACAGGATCCAAATTCCCTGTGTATTTCCCATCTCTACATGGCTTATTCTTCTCTTATTATTATTACTTTACCTCTCTCTTAAAAGACTTTATTATTATTATTTTTTTTTGGTTTTTCGCGACAGGATTCTCTGTGCCTTTGGAGCCTGTCCTGGAACTAGCTCTTGTAGACCAGGCTGGCCTCAAACTCACAGAGATCCGCCTGTCTCTGCCTCCCGAGTGCTGGGATTAAAGGCGTGCGCCACCACCGCCCGGCAAGACTTTATTATTTTTAAACTATTATGCTTTCTATGACTGTCTATATCCTTTTTCTTTTTTTTCTAAAGTGCACATTGTTAAACACAATGTGTTAACGTGTTTAGGAGTTGGTTTTCTTTTTACATCTGAACCTGTTTTACTGAGTATTACAACTTTTTCTGTCCACATGAAAAACTTTAATTGCTGTTCAGCTTAGCCTATTCGTGGCCTGCTGGTGGCTTAAGCCCACAGACAGTGGCCAGGAGACTTTGTTTCTATACTGTGGCCCACACGAGATCTGAAATAGTAGGAAGCCGTGTTTGGCTCTGTTTCTGTATATTTGGAATATTTTTGAAAGCTTTCTCAAGTCTTATTGGAAATACATACCCAGACATTAGATGCCATTTGTAAGTGGATTTTTCTCTCAAATAAATAATACAACATGGAGACTTCTTATTAATTATGAAAGCTTGGCCAATAGCTGAGGCTTGTTTCTAACTAGTTCTAATTCGTAGATTAATCTATGTCTTGCCATGTGGCTCTGGCTGTTACTTCTCCTCCTACATTCTGAACTTCTTTCTGGCTGTCGATTCTGCCCTTCTTCTTCCCAGCATTCTCTCTGCCTAGAAATCCTGCCTAGCTGTTGACCATTCAGCTCTTTATTAAGTCAACCAGAGTAACTCTTCTTCACGGTGTACAAAAAGATTAATCCATGACATGACATAGCTACGTGGATAAACAAAATACAATGGGGAATTGGTCTGCCTATAAAAGGAAGAGGCTTTTCCTGGGCACAATGACAATAATTCTAAAATTTGAAAAGACAAGGTAAGAGCGTGAGGTTAGCCTAGACTCTATAGGTACTTTCAAATCAGCTGCATCTTGGATGAATTCTAAATTCAATAGACAAAATGAGATAATCCAGACACAAGATAATACATATTGTATGATTTCATTATATGAAGTGCCTAGAAAGAGAGACAGTAGGACCGAGTTGCCATGGAGCTGGAGGAAGAGGACTTAGCGTTTAATGTGTATAGGGGCTCAGTTTGGGATGCTGAAGATGTTCTGGATAGGGATGGTGGTGATGGCTAAAAGGCATAAATGCACCGCACATTACCGAGCTTCTAGAACTGTGAATGAACATGATAAATTTTATGTTTATTTCAAGAGAAAAAATATCTGTAGATGACTGAAGCATCCCCTCAGGTAGAGATTCTCTCGGTTTAGATGGCCCGTCTTCGTTTCTTTCTGACTGCTGTGAAAAAATACTATGACATAAACAAGGAAGGAGGGAGGGTTTATTTGCATTCATGCTTACAGCCACCATGGTGGGGAAGTCATAGCAGCCAAACACTGAGGCAGCTGGTCACATTGCAGCCACGGTCGAGAAGCAGACAGCAAGGAATGCTTGTGCCCAGCTCACTTTCTTCTTTTCATACAGTCCGTGACCCAAGCCCAGAGAATAGTGTGGGTGTTTTCAACTCAGTCAATATGACCAATACAGTCCCTAGAGAGCATGTCTGAAGCTAGATCATCCCCAATTGTTGTTCCTGGAGGCTTCCTTCCCAGTGATTCCAGATCCCATCAAGTGGACAGCATTAATCATCACATGGGTCGAGGAATCTGCTCTTTACTAGTAGATCTGGGAGATTAAGGGACATACATTGGAGGACAAACCTCTCTCTCTCTCTCTCTCTCTCTCTCTCTCTCTCTCTCTCTCTCTCTCTCTCTCTCTCTCTGTCTCCTCTAGAGAAAAGAATTCCTTTGGAGCAAAATCTTTTGGGATACTGTTTCTTCTAGGGAGGATTTTCCAGGTAACTCTTAGCCTAGAAGCATCCCCTAACCCATACATAACTGTTCAAATCATTTCTCTGACTACAAGGTATCAAAGTAGCAGCCTGTATGCATGGCAGCCATGTGGAATTTTCTCCTCCTGCAATTATTATTATTATTATTTTTTTTAAGACAGGGTTTTTCTGTGTACCTTTGGCTATTCTGGAACTCACTCTGTAGACCAGACTGGCCTCGAACTCAAAGAGATTCACCTGCCTCTGCCTCCTGAGTGCTAGGATTAAAGGTGTGCATCACTACTTCCCGGCTTCTCTTGTAATTCTTGTATTATTTCTCTCTCTCTCTCTCTCTCTCTCTCTCTCTCTCTCTCTCTCTTTCTCTCTCTCTCTCTCTTTCTCATAATAAATATTAGAGGCAGAAACAGATGGATTTTTTTGTGTGGCTGCAGCAGAATGCCTGAATTTATGACTTGAACTTTGCACAATTATTGACTGGCTGAGAGCTTTCCACAATGAGTATTAATTCATACAAGACAGGAAACTGTCCGGCAAGAAAAAGAACAGGATATAGATGAGGATAATGGGAGTTAGAGATATGGAAAGAAGGTAACAAATGTGAACAAGGCTCTGAATTAGGATCCCAGTGACTCAGCTGTGGAGACTGCAGGGTTGATCCTCCGCAGCCCGAACTCATTCATCTCATCAATCTACTGTACAGTGTACTTGCCACTGTGAAGATTTCCAGGAACTGAAAATTATAGGATAAAATATATTTTACTCTTGCTGCCCCAAATAGTAATTTAGGGGAAAGGACTGCTCTATGGTTTGAATCTGAAATGTCCCCACAGGCTCAGGGGTTGCATGCTTGAAGCCACGCTGGCTGTACTGCTTTGGGAGGGAACAGAAACTTCTGGAGGTGGGCCTAACTGGATGAAGAGGTCACTTCAGAGATTATATCTGGTCTTTTGCCCCTTCATGTCTTTCACTCTGCATCCTGTCCTTTGTAAGGCAAGCAGCCTTCTCTTTGACTTGCTTCTGCAACCATAGCGATTGGCTTCACCATGGGGCCAGAAGCAACAAAGTCAGCTGTGATATACAGAATTCTCTGAAACTGGGCTCAAACAGTCTTTCTCTTTTTTCAAATCTATGCTGGGTGTTCTGCCACAGGGTTGAGAAAGCAAACACAGACTCTCCTTAGAAAAAGCTGGAAAGACAAGAATCAAAACATAGAAAGGCAATTGAAATAGAAATTACATGTCAATAAAGTGAGACGAATTTCAATTTTTTTTTTGAGACAGGGTTTCTCCGTAGCTTTTGGTTCCTGTCCTGGAACTAGCTCTTGTAGACCAGGCTGGCCTCAAACTCACAGAGATCTGTCTGCCTCTGCCTCCTGAGTGCTGGGATTAAAGGCGTGCACCACCACCACCCAGCTCAAAATGTTTTAAAATAAAATGTAGCATGAGACGATGTAAGGGCTAGTTTTTTTTTTATCTTTATTGAGCTCTACATTTTTCTCTGCTCCCCTCCCTGTCTCTTCTCTCCCCCCTTCAACCCTCCCTCAAGGTCCCCATGCTCCCAATTTACTCATGAGATCTTGTCTTTTTCTACTTCCCATGTAGATTAGATCTATGTAAGTCTCTCTTAGTGTCCTCATTGTTGTCTAAGTTCTCTGGGATTGTGGTTTGCAGGCTGGTTTTCTTTGGTTTATGTTTAAAAACCACCTATGAGTGAGTACATGTGATAATTGTCTTTCTGTGTGTAGGTTACCTCACTCAAAATGATGTTTTCTAGCTCCATCCATTTTCCTGCAAAATTCAAGATGTCATTATTTTTTTCTGCTGTGTAGTATTTCATTGTGTAAATGTACCACATTTTCCTTATCCATTCTTCAGTCGAGGGGAATTTAGGTTGTTTCCAGGTTCTGGCTATGACAAACAAAGCTACTATGAACATAGTTGAGCACATGTCCTTGTGGCACAATTGAGCATCCTTTGGATATGTACCCAAAAGTGGTATTGCTGGGTCGTGAGGAAGGTTGTTTTCTACTTTTCTGAGAAATCGCCATACTGACATCAAAGGGGTTGCATTCCCACTAGCAATGCAAAAGAAGCGTATTTAACAAATGGTTCTGGCATAACTGGATATCAACATGTAGAAGAATAAAAGTAGGCCCATATCTATCACCATACACAAAACTCAAGTCCAAATGGATCAAAGACCTCAACATAAAGCCAGCCACACTGAACCTTATAGAAGAGAAAGTGGGAAGTACACTTGAACGCATTGGCACAGGAGACCACTTTCTAAATACAACCTCAGCAGCACAGACACTGAGAGAAACAATTAATAAATAAGACCTTCTGAAACTGAAAAGCTTTTGTAAAGCAAAGGATACGGTCAACAAGACAAAACAACAGCCTACAGAATGGGAAAAGATCTTCACTAACCCCACATCAGACAGAGGTCTGATCTCCAAAATATACAAAGAACTCAAGAAATTGGTCATCAAAAGAACACATAATCCAATAAAAAAAATGGAGTACAGACCTAAACGGAGAACTCTCAACAGAGGAATCTAAAATGGCTGAAAGACACTTAAGGAAATGTTCAACATCCTTAGTCATCAGAGAAATGCAAATCAAAACAACTCTGAGATCCTGTCTTACACCTGTAAGAATGGCCAAGATCAAAAACACTGATGACAACTTATGATGGAGACATTGTAGGGTAAAGGTTAGTTATATATGTGAACTTGGAGTAGGCTATGGGACACCCATAATTTGGTTAAGCATTATTCTAAGTGTTTCTGCGAGAGTGTTTTTGATGCCATTCACATTTGAATCAGGAGACTCTGGGCTTCACTTAAGCTTCATCTATACTATTAGCTCCTCCTGGTTCTGCAGTAGCCCACTGTCTCATAGACCTGATCTGGAACATAGATGCACTTGGGTCTTTGGACAGCCAGTTGGGATGGCAGATTTCACACTTACGATGCTTCTTAACCATGCAAAGCAGTTCCTTACGAAAGCTCTCTGTGTGTACTCACAGAAACAAGTTACTGGCTATTTCTCTGGAGAACCCTGACTAAATGTGAGTGGTAGGTAGACAAGGAGATCTACAGATGCTTGGAGTAAGTCGAGAGGCATTGAAGGAATGATTATGACAGCCTCCAGTGGGTCTAGCCTTCGGTCATTCTGGCAGAGGCTGGGTCAGACAACAAAGAAACTTGCAGGTGGGTCTGATTCTTAGAGCCTTCAGTTGGGCTTCAGCCACTTAGTCTACAGGGAAGACTGTATAAAAGAGTTATATCAAGTTCTCCAGTTTTTGCCAGTAATGCATCTTGAGAGGTCCATTTGTGGCTGAGGATGGGAGATGGTTTCTATTTCATCCCTGTGAATTTTAAAGAAACTGTAAATCATTCATTCCAAAGAGTGCTTTCCACTTTTGTGCTTTTATAGAACGCACAGTTTTTATGAATTCATGCAGTTGCTACCCAGAAGCCATAGCTGAATGGTGTGGACCTTTCTTGCACTTGGAAGTTCTAGCACATCCCATTGCCTCCATATCTGATTGGGTGGAGGAGGCAGAGATGCTGAAGAGTTTTTAAGCCATAGTGATTGCAGCACTCTAAGGTGTCCAGACAGACAGTCACTGTTAGTGTAGAATTATCATTAAGCACCACTCTATTCAGCTTTAGGAGTCAAAATTATTAAGAAAACATACTTTCAAAAAGTAGATATCAACTATTATAAGGTCAACAATCATCTTAAATATATACTTGTATCATAATTGTCAGTGATTTACAAAAGAGTTCCTTAGAATTAATTCTGCCTTGTTTATAGTGTTTATACTGGGTCTATTACTCTACCAAATCACATGATGGCCCTTTAAAAGGTCAACTTGACCTTATGCTTCTTGTAGACTGTAAGATTCAGTAAGATTTATTTTTCTTGAAACAACCAAGAATATCTTTATGAGGACAATTGTTTAAAAGCCAAACAGGTCCATATCTGGTTACTAAGGCACTATTGTTTCTGTCTGTATGAATTCATTGAGCAAGGGATTAGTGGGGTTCACAGGAAAGAGAAGTAAAGAGTACTGATGATCACGAAGTGCTTATGTTTGCCTATTGCTTTGTTATTTACAAATGTATGTCATAGACTTTCTTCTCTGTTGTCCTTATGATCTGGAGACTTGGTAGCCTTACAAAAATCTGCTCTGGAGAAGGAAGTGGCGATTGTAAAAACACAGTGTACAGTAATTGTCCAACACAATGTTCCTTCATCTTTCGCACTGTCCCTATTTATTTAAGTTCCCTTATTTATCCCACAAACATATGCTGAGTATCCTGTGCTGGAGAGACATTGGTGAGAGAAAACAGGTGCATTTGTTCTCATGAAGCATGTGGTCTGTTAAAGGTAAATGTTTCTAACTGAATAATAAATCCATGTAAATTTAGACGTGTGATCAGTGCCCTTGAGGTTAAAATACGTAGCTTTATGAAAGGGATTTTAGGATGAGTCATAAAGGAAGTGACCACTGAATTGGAAAGTCCCTGGCCAAAGTCATGGACGGTGGGGAGAAATAGAAAAGGGAGGGTGCTGAGGAAGAATAAGTTGTCCTTAAGAACCAGAAGAGGGCTGGTGTGTCTTCAGCACTAGACCAATAGAGTAGGTCTACTGTTTA
The DNA here is from genome assembly GCA_025134845.1 of Neodon shergylaensis. Lineage (NCBI taxonomy): Eukaryota > Metazoa > Chordata > Mammalia > Rodentia > Cricetidae > Neodon > Neodon shergylaensis. The sequence goes on along the minus strand of JABTXL010003523.1, from coordinate 13,040,158 downwards.
GGCTAATCCCACCTTCCAGATGAAGAAAGCAAAAGGCAGGAGCACGCAGTCATTCTCTTTCTCATTTCCTGCTCTTCCCTGGCAACCTTAGGCTTTCTTTGAGTCAGATTTTACTCTGTATTTAATGAACATAAAAGTGGAACACTTTTGGACCACTGTCCAAGAATGGAGTCCTGTGAGGGGTTTTCTGAGTGCTTGTGAGAAAATTCGAAGAAACTAAGACCTCAGTTTTCTCAAAGACACGGAATCGTTCCCAGATTATCTTTCCATGGCTCTCCCAGGTGTACTCAGTAGGAGTGAATTTACTTCAGATTATTCATTACAACTGGCTATTGTTGCTTATATGACTGTAGGAAAAAAAAAGTGTCTTGTGGCTTGCAGCTTGGCTGCCATGCATGGCTTGTGGTTGCGAGTGTACGCTTTACCCATGTGATTTCTCTTAACACTCAGAGTATAAATTGTCCGATGCTCTGAATAAAGTTGGCTATTGAATAAGTCTTTAGCATGCCTCATTTACTGACTCCATTCTCCCACGTTCTACTGCCTCTAGACTGGTAAACAGTGCAGGGTGGCTCATGGAAGAAAAAAAATACCTCTAGACAAGAAGCTGATTCCATGTCAGATAAAGCAAGGAGGAAACACAGAATGACAGGATCTAGAAATTTAAGGTCAGGGAGCTGAACTCCTGGAGATGGCCTGGGGAAGGAGAGAAGAAAACTGAGGCAGCATAAGATGGTAAGGGTGCAATTCTAATAGGATGCTGGGTTTGTGCCTTACTCAGTCTCCTCATTACAAAAGATAATCTAGTATACCTCCTCTCCTGATCCTTTGGGATGAGATCGATATTCAGCTAAATAAGGCAGTATCACTTTTATTCTGGCAGGGCTGAGTGAACTTTGCGCCTCCTCAGATCCCCAGTGGCCCATAAAGCAGTAGGACATCTGAGTGGGTTACAAAAAAGAGGGTGTGATGAAGTGAAACCAAACCCCGAGGTTCTTTGCTTCCCAAGTAAGAATGTTTTGTACCTAAAACCCTTTCTGGAAATTACTCTAGACCAGGAAAGACTACACTCATCAAGATGCAATATTTATGTACATAAAGGATACACAATGTTATCATTTTTTAGAAGTAAGGCAAAGCTCAGAGGATTAATACATTTGGAAATCAATTTTCAGTCTTCATTTTATGAAAGTGCTCAACAAACACCTGTGAATGGTTAAGGATGTTGTCCTCTTTGCCACGGCTGGATGGTTTCATCTGTTTCTACTTTTGGCAGGCTTTTGTTACAACCCAAGGTCCTAATGGTTCAGTGTCTCTCTTAGGATTTCTGCGTCTCATTAATGGGACATAATATAATAATTTTTGTTCTTATCCCCAGTATTAAGACTATAGACTTTAAAGAATGTGGAGCCCTTTGACTTGAGTCCACAAACTTGGGTGTTAGGACTCATAGTCACTAGTAGTATAATATAGACGAAGCTGAGAGGCAATAAAAGGATGACCCATGAGTCTCCACTGCTCATCATTAAGGCTACCAGCATGTTAGTTCACAGATGACCATATCTCCTCTCTTACTATATCCTACTTACATAAACTACTTGGTGCTGTATTAGGTAATATTTACATTATTAGAATATATCTTTAGTAATACATGGACTTACCTTTATCAAGATCTCTGACAAAGAACAGAAGATAGAGAAGTGAATAACTCAAAATTGTAACATAAAATTGTTTAAAGAGAGACAGATTCAAGATATTAAATAGCCTGTTTTCTATACTAAATAAACCTAGCAGTATTTGGTGCATGTGCTCAGTCCACACTGAATTGTGTTAAGTAGTAGAAGAACAAAACTAAACACAAAAGCAGCAAGAATAACACAAGGTTCTGTGTAACAGGAGTTGGATTGGAAAGTTAGAGGAAAAAATCATCTCCTTAATTCAGAATCCTCTGAATGATATACACTTAGAACTAGTCTGTTCATACAGCCCCTGAATTAGGAAACAGCAACATTGAATTTCAAAATGAAATAAAGCATCTCCCCCTCTCATGAAATGCTTGAGGGATATACAATGCAGTCACTAAATTCAGCATGGTTCTTATGTGCCAGGCATTTTCTTGTGGGCTACTAACCAGCTCCCAAATCATGACACAGAGACTTATTATTAGTTTTGAGTGCTTGGCCTTAGCTTAGCTCTTTTCTGGCTAGCTTTTAAAACTTAATCTGTTTCTCTTCATCTGTGTTTTGCCTTGGGACATTTTAACCTTTTCTTCCTTCTTTGCTGTCTCGATGTCTGAGTGGTGGCAGCTGCTCTGGGCATCTTCCTTGTTTTCCTCCTTTTTCTTCTCTTGTTCCTCCTCGTTCTTTATGAGCCTAGATTTCTCCCTCTATTTATTCTCTTTCTCTGCCTACCTATTGGCCATTCAGTTCTTTAATAGACCAGTCAGGTGCCTTTAGCAGGCAAGATGAAACAGACGCAGCATTTCTTTTACATAATTAAACACACATACTTATATCATTAAACAAATGCAGCAGAAAGAAAAATAACACACATTTACACAGATAAAAGTCATATCCTGCAGTATAAACAAATGTAATACATCTTTGCTTAGTTAAAATAATATTTCACAACATTCTTAGATGGGAAAGATCTTGTCAGTACACAGTGATCTCCTTATTTGGGGGGTTGCCTTAGATGTTACCTCTCTGGTGTATAACTGGAACTGGGGCAATCAGTATAAACCTTTATTTATCTCATGTTTTCCCACATGTAAATGCCTATAAGAAAATTTAGTTCTCTGAGTCATCCAGACTCACAGTAACTTTTCTCTTTTTTTTCATTTTTTTTGATATATTTATTTATTATGTATACAACTTTCTGCCTCCATGTATACCCAAACGCCAGAGGAGGGCGCCAGATCTCATTACAGATGGTTTGGAGCCACCATGTGGTTGCTGGGAATTGAACTCAGGACCTCTGGAAGAGCAGACGGCGCTCTTAACCACTGAGCCATCTCTCCAGCCCCAGACTCACAATAACTAATAATAATTCTTCACTTAAACACTTGATTGTTTCTCTTGGCATAGTGAGTGGCCAGCATCACTACTGTACTTCTGAGTCACTACTGAGTCAGCTCAGGATTATTTGAACACAAGTCTCATAATGCTGTGACAGCCAACTGATAACCACAGAGCCCACTAAGCCTTATTTATGACAAGATTCTTTCTTATGTGTGCGCCTCATGAGAAAATTTAATTTATAAATTAGACAACCAGAGATGAACCACTGAGTCACCCAGCCTCACAATAACTGACAGAGAGGAACAATTACAACAGTAAGCTACAATGAGCTTATACGACTGTGATCTGTTTAGCTCCCAAATTTTCCCTATTGTATTTCAGTAGACATATTTTCCTTTTTCCTCTTTAAGTATAGTACTGTCATTTTCTGCTAAAAGGAAACATTTCTTGGCATCTCTTGGCATACTGAGTTGCCAGCATCATTATTGTATCTTTGGTGATATTATTGAGTCGACAAAGAAGTGGTTGAATGTAAGCAGTATGATAGTGCAGATGGCTACTATATTGCTCATCAACGGTAGTATCTACCATAGAGATCTGCTGACCAAGAGGTTTCATATCCAGATGGGACATAGCAGGACAGACAGCACATGATCTCGTACTGCATACGGTGACAAGATTTAAGAGTTAAGAGGTTTACTTCTAGAACTTTCCTTTTGTTATTTTCAGACTGCAGTCAACCCCACCCCCCATAAGCAAGGGAAACTAGCCACTATATATATTTCTGTATGCATAGAAAAATACTTAGGGCTATATCCCAATTTGGAAGGTAGATCAGGAAAGACTTTCATTTTGTACTTCTCTACTTTTTTTTTCACTTGACAAAGCAATGTTCATGTCTTAAATGCTGTCAATATTAACTGGCTATCATCATAGCTTTAGGTATGTGTTTCCTCTCACTAGCTGTGCAGAATGGGAGCAAAACTTGGTACCTTCATCTCTCTCTAGTTCTGCCTTGCCTATTTGGATGTAGTAGCCTGTACAGACGAGATGTGCAAATGGGTGCTAGCAGTTTGCCAGGATTCTGAGCAAATTACACCCTTTCTTCTTTTCCTTTGCTAGAAAGGACAGTCTGAGTAACTCAGGAAGGGACTGCTGGGGAGGGCGGAGGAATGATTCAGATAGTGTTTAAAAACCGCCCCCCATGCCAGCTCTGACAGAACAGCTCCTCTTCCCTACAATTTTCTTCTTGTTCCCACCCCCATCCTTTATCTACCAGACTCCCTAGCATTTATTTTAACCCAACATTATCTCTACAAAATGCCCAGAAGTTATTATGATGCTTCAGAGTCGAAACAGCCTTCATGTGTACACTTCCTTCGGTCGTCACATGAGTTAATGGTGAGTGCCTGACCCGTGAGATCCGAAAGACAGACACTCCGGCTTGTAATTTCCCTCCCAGTTCTCAGACGAGATGCCCAGCATGTGGAAACTAATAATAGACACACAACGGTTCCATACATCCTTGTCATGGTCTTTTCCATAACATGACATTGCTCCTGCCACAGACTCATAGATAATCGTGACGGAAACATTTTCAAGAAAATAATACATGTGAAGGATTTGCCTTGGCATACTTACAACAATGCATAGCTATTTTAAAGTTGCAGAAAATTTTTAATTACATATGGAAGGAAGAATACCTTGTGCATATTTTTAATTCAATTACAGTAAACCAAGCTTTTCTTACTCTAGGCCCTGGCTACTTGAAGTCACCTCAGCCTCAGGACTCTAGCATTTAGCAATCATTCTAAGTGTTCCTTGTTAGTCTTTCTTCAGTGTAAAGAGTATTGAGCTGATGCCAGAACCCAACAATCCCAGGGACTGACATTCATGTGGGCGCCGCCAATCTAGCTGCCAACGGAAGGCATCTGCACATAGAACAAGGCCAGGCTGCCTCATGTTGCTCTAAGCACCTGTCCCATCCCCTGCCTTCCGTACAGATGCACACAGGTGAGATGCCCTGGGCCGCAAGAAGAATGTTATTCCCAGACCAACTTCAGATACTCCATGTTCTGTATTTTCCCAATCCTAAGCTAAGGAAGAGTTTCTCCATGAGACACCCTGCTCCCACCACCATTAGCCCGCATTCCTCCTCTCTGGAGATGGAGAAGCTGGGCTTGGGAATATGGATGAGCAGCCATGGTGCTGGAGACATGGAGAGCACTTGATTCCTGGCCTTGAAGTTCAGGTTCCCGGAGAGAAACTCCACCATAACTTAGCCACGTGTAACGTGCCTTCCGTACAGCTGACCCTGGTGTTGCTTGATTTTATTGCCCTGATAATTGCAGTCATTTCCATTTGCTGCTCCTTATTTGATTCTGCTTGCTATGAAATACAATAGAAATTATGCACATCATTCAATGGACCGTATTAACTGGGATTTCTATTCAATTTTAACTAGATTTTATTCGTTCACCATCTCATGTTGTTATTCGTGTGGGCCAGTTATATAAAAATTTAATGGAGAAAGCCATTTTCAGAAGTTAAATCAAAGTAGAGGGCCCTAGGAATGACTATAGACAGGAAATTGTCTTTCTTTTTTTATGTAAGCCATTTGATTATTTTTTAAAAAATCATCTCTCTGATCTTTTTTTTTTTTTCTGCTTCTCCATTCAGAAAGTTGCTTTTCCATGGTAGGGTTCAGAGCTTAGGTAGTCTGGTTTAAAATTTCCTCTTAAAAGAATTTGACTAACCTGGCTTCGTTGACTATTCTGGTTCAATGAGCTGTGGCTGGTTCATGGTAGGAAGAATTTTTAGGGTGATTGGGTGGGGTGACATTGAGGAAACCGTATCTCTGCGAGCCTTTCTGTAGAATAGAGGTAATGATGCACAGATTTTGTTCCATAGGATCACTATGACCTAAAATGAATAAAATATTTGCCTTTATTAGTATTTAGTACCTTTTGGGTCATTAACTGTTTTTTGTTGTTATTGTTGCTTTAAGATTTTTAATCTGGCATAGTCAGAAAATAAGCAAAACATATGTGTAAATACATGTGTTACAATATCAGTGTAAATTTTTGAAGACTTTCAGGAAATCATATCAAAGAATTTTTATTTATTTCTGTTGTTCAAAACGCTTAACCACTGTTACTTCCATATATGAAACCTAATTTGGGCAAACTCTGAAATCTGGCTTGTAATATTTCAATCATCCAGAAGAGGGCAGGCCTCTCAAACGAAAATGTTCTGTGCTGAGGGAAGTCAGGTGGGTTAGCAAGGACGGCAGAGCATAGAAGCTTTTGGCGTTCAGAAATTGGTGCTGCATAAAAAGTAGATGAAGCGTATCAGATGACAACTGAGATATGCACCAATCTGGTCACAGGAGGCGGCTAATTCAGGCTACATATCCGCTATCGCTAGGTTTAGCTGGGGTCGTCCTTGTAGATTCCTAGGAGATTCTCTTGCACCAGGTTTTTACCTGACCCTGAGATGCTCCCGCCCTTTTCAGTTTGTTTCAGCACTCCCCCCAATCCCCTTCCCAATCTGATCGCTCATGTCCCCATCCCCAAACGCCCTCAGCCCATTCACGAAATCTCTTCTATTGCCCCTTCTCGGAGATATTTGGGCATCTCCCATGTATCTTATCGAATCTCTATGGCTTAAAGTCAGAATTCAACAACACCACTAATTTCAGAAAGCCCCAAACACATTTAAATTGAACAATGCTCACCTGAATCACCAGTTGATAAAGGAAGAAATAAAGAAATTAAAGACTTTTTAAAATTCAATGAAAATGACCAAACAACATACCCAAACTTGTGGGACACAAAGAAAACCGTGTTAAGAGGACAATTGATAGCACGAAATGCCTACATAAAGAATCTGGAAAAATCCCACACTATCGGGTTAACAGAACACCTGAAAACTCTAAAAAGAAAAGACATAAAGTCACCCAGGAGGACTAGATGACAGGAAACAATCAAATTCGGAGCTTGAATCAGCAAAATAGAAACAAAGAAAACAATACAAAGAATCAATGAGACAAAGAGTTGATTCTTTGAGAAAATTAACAAAATAGATAAACCTTTATCCAAACTAACCAAAAGGCAGAGAGAGATTATCCAAATAAACAAAATCAGAAATGATTAGGGGGACATAACAACAGATACAGAGGAAATCCAGGGAATCATCAAAACCTGTACTCCACAAAATTGGAAAACTTAAAGGAAATGGACAATATCCTAAGTAAATATCACTTACCAAAATTAAATCAAGACCCAATAAACAAATTAAATAGACCTATAACTGCTGAAGAAATAGAAACAGTCATCAAAAAGTTTCCCTACTAAAAAGAAAAAAGAAAAAAAAAGCCAAGAACCAGATGGTTTTAGTGCAGAATTCTGCCACATTTTCAAAGAAGAACTAATACCAATACTCCTTAAATTGTTCCACACAATAGAAACAGAAGAAATATTGTCAAACTCTTTTTTTCAAGACTACAGTTGCCCTGATATCCAAACCACAGAAAGACACAACTAAGATAGAGAAATACAGACCAATCTCCCTCATGATCACTGATGCAAAAATACTCAATAAAATACTGACAAACTGAATCCAAGAACACATCAGAAAAATCATCCATGACCAAGTAGCCTTCATCCCAGAGATGTAGGTATGGTTCAACATACAAAAATCTGTCAATGTAATCCACCATATAAACAAACTGAAAGGAAAAAAAAAACCACATGATCATCTCATTAGATGCTGAAAAAGCCTTCAAAAAAATTCAACACCCCTTTATAAAGAAAGTCTTGTAGAGAGCAGGGATACAAGGAATGTCCCTAAACATGACAAAGGCAACAGCCAACATTAAACTAAATAGAGAGAAACTCAAAGAGATCCCACTGAAATCAGGGACAAGCCAAGGTTGTCCACACTTTCCATGTCTATTCAATATAGCACTTGAAGTCATAGCTAGAGCAATATAAAAGGAGATCAAGGGGAATACAAATCAGAAAAAAAGAATTAAACTTTGAAATACTCAAACTATTTACTGATATGATAGTACACATAAGTGACAACAAAAATTCTACCAGAGAACTCCTACAGTGCATAAACAACTTCAGTAATGTAGCAGGATATAAGATTAACTTAAAAAAAAAGTAGCCCTCTTTTATACAGATGATAAACAGACTTAGAAAGAAATCAGAGAAACATCACCCTTCACAATAGCCACAAATAACATAAAATACCTTGAAGTAACTCTAACCAAACAAGTGGAAGACTTGTATGACAAGAACTTTAAATCTTTGAAGAAAGAAATTGAAGAAGACTTCAGAAAATGGAAAGATCTCCCATGCTTGTGGGTGGGTAAAATTAACATATGAGAAATTAACCAAGAATTTCCAGAAAGCAACTTAGAGCACAGAGCCAAATTTTCAGTAATGATGCACAGTTTAAAATCATGAAAAAAAAAAGGTGGAGAATGCTCTTTTCCCATGGAGAGGTAAACTGAGGAAGGGCAGGTAGGGAGCAGGGCGGCACTGTGATGCTATCAAAGAGGCTCTCATTCTGGAATTCTGAGGCTGGAAGAATTCAGAGGAATATGCACCTTGCAACTCAACATGTCTGCTTAGGATTGAACAGGGAGGCCACAGGAAAAACTGAGGGCTCAGCAGGGTCCTCTTTCAAAGTATCTCCCATTTGTGGAGTTACCTGGCTCCTGTAAAGAGGGCGGGAGCCCATTAGCAAGTCCCCAGGGTTCCAATAGATTCATTGTCTTTGGAGACAGAGTTGTTGAAGACCACAGAATATACAACTCAGAGGAGAGCATAGGCTCCCTCTGTGCTCTCTGGCCAGGATGCTACAATAGTCTTTCAGTTTAAGGAGTTCCTCTTTCACACACATTTTCTTTTCTTTTTGTCAGGAGACAAAATTTAATTTTTACAAATTAAACGCATGCATTTAATTTCTCTTTAATCTAATTTAAATGAGGCATTTCAAATTTAATTTAAATCTTAAAAATTAAAACACGCATGTATGAACATACTAATATATGTGAATAATACGAATATTATAATACTAATAACAGAGACCCTCAAAATTGCACTTTTAGGGAGATATCTACATATGTATGCCATACTTGAATGAAAAAAGAAATAGAAATTTTAAAAAGGAAAGGAAAGGACATGCCTGCTCCTAGGTATGGCAGAGGAGAAAGGTTATTACAGATAAAAGGGAGAGCATAGCCAGAGGCAGGGGCATCTGGGCCAATCCAGAGTGCTCATGACCAGGCTGATCTGGGCCATATGGCAAGAGGGGGAGGGGAAGGGAGAGAGGGAACCAGGTTCAGCAGCCAGGAGGCCAAAGGTACAAAAAGAGCAGGTAACCAAACTTCTGGATTATATAGGGAAGAGCCTCAGGGGGAAGGGCAGCCCAGGCTCTGGGCTCGAGAGTTCAGGGTAGAGGGTATGCCAGCCATAACCTGTAACAGGTGGGGACAGAGGGATGCTGGGAGAACCTGGAGCCCAGGTCTGTTTTGATATGTTAAATGGGCATCTCAGCCATTTGTCCCGGGTTTGAAGCTTAACAATACTTAATGTTTGTACATAAAATATATTTCCCTTTTTATTTAATTAAAATATAATTACCTTATTTCCCCCTCTTTTCCGTCCTTTCTGTCCCTTCTGTGTCCTCCAAGCCTCAGGTCCTACTCTAATTATTGTTGTTGTACAAACATATAAATGTGAAATTATATAACTATAGCCTGCTGAGTTCATTCAGTATTGCCTGCATGTATATGTTTCTAGGGCTAACCACTTGTAATTGGATAGTTGTCTTAGTGTAATTTAGAAAAAAAAAACAGCACATGAAGAGAAAGAAGCTATGCAACAGAGCTCAGGTGGAGAGGTTTTTTATTGGGGGGAAAATGAACAGGAAAGGGGGGGAGAGGGGAGACCGGGCCTCTGGGGACAGGAGGGGCAGAAAAGGAGATGAAGAGGAAGAGATAGAGACAGACAGAAAGAGGGAGAGGTGGGAGGTGGGCAGGGACCTTTTAAAGGGGAACACAGAGAAAGTGCACAGGTGATGCTCTTAGTGGCTTCAGCTGAGGACACATGCCCCAAGGTCAGACCAGAACAGATGCCTGAATACTAACACTTAGGGTTTCTATTGCAGCGATGAAACACCGTGACCAAAAGGCAAGTTGGAAAGGAAAGGGTTTATTTAGCTTACACTTCCACATCCCGGTTCATCATCAAAGGAAGTCAGGACAGGAACTCAAGCAGGGCAGAAACTTGGAGGCAGGAGCTGATACAGAGGTCATGGAGTGGTGCCCTTACTGGCTGGCTTCCTGTGGCTTCCCCAGCCTGCTTTCTTGTACCCCCCCCCTTTAAAAAAAGCCTTACAAGTGAATCTTTCAGAGGCATTTTCTCAGCTGAGGTTCTCCGTTTTCAGATAACCCCAGCTGTGTCAAGCTGACATAAGACTAGCCAGCACAATAAGCAATCAAAAGGCTCATCCCTGGGAAGACCAAGTCTCCTCCTTTCAACAGTTGTTAATTCCACAAGACATACACACTTGACAGCAAACAAATCTCTAGCATGTGTACAAACTCTAGGGGATTAAACAACTCATTACTGAATGAGGAATGGGACGCGGAAGAAACCAAGAAAGAAAGAAAATATTCCCTGACACTAAATGGGAACGAAAACACAAGAAAACTTCTTTAACTGCCCCTAGAGCTACAAGGAGGGGGTGGGGCTGGTAGGGACTAAAGTGAGTTTGCTGGCTGATTTTTTTTTTTTGAGTCTGCACATGCGCACTGAGTATCTTCCTTGCTAACACACTGGACAGCCCTCCACGGTGAATATGCGCTGTACCTGTCAGGAGCCTAGGCGCTGTTTGCTTGTGTTTACCACCGTTGCTTGGCGACCACGTTGCCAACTGCAGTTGACACCTAGTAAACCAACAGGGAGCTTCCTTACTGGGATGCTGTGGCAAGACTTGGCTCTGAGTTTCCTTCGATATTCAAACCTTTAGGAACTGATTTCCTACACATCTTAGTTCTGGGTTTGGGAGAGACCATCTTGGCATAGTCTCTTATTTTGGGGTTGGGAATGCAGGAGAAGCTTAGTAAGAAGGAAGGGACCTGGAAAGCAGACATTTACCATGGAGATGTTCTTCCCCAAAAAGGAAAGGACACCCCTGGGATTTTGTGATGGCCTGGATAAAATCTTCGTGGGCTTTGGGAACAAGGACGAGAGAGGCTGTCAGCCGCCCAAATACCACACCAACTATGCACCTTATTATCCCATCCACAAGGCCGCAAGCATGGGTGACATGGATACGGTGAAGAGCTTTGTCCAACTGGGAGTTTTTGCCATGGAACACATAGATTGGAAATGCAGGTAACAGTGGGGTTGGAGCTGTGAGGGAGTGGATGGGTAACTTGGAGGGAGGTGCGATTACTGGAGAGCAGGCCAGCTTCCTGTCGGAGGACAGTAAAGAGAAGCATTTGTAGTGAATCTTACACTGCACATCTGGGAAGGATGTAACACCCAACTGGTCCTTATTGACAGCGAAACAAACCAAGATCAATGCTTCCTGTTCTTGACAGTTCTCCTTCTAGGGCACTTACTGGCCTTCCCAAGGGTTTCAGTAAACTGTATAATATAGCTTTAGTGTATCCATTAGAGAAAATAAAACATAACGTTATATAAATTGTGGAAAAATGCATAAGAGAAATTTCTAGTACATACCAACTTCCCACCTAAAGGTTTTCTTTTTCTTTTATTTTTTTTTTCTTTTTGGTTTTTCGAGACAGGGTTTCTCTGTGTAGCTCTGGCTGTCCTGGAACTCACTCTGTAGACCAGGCTGGCCTTGAACTCACAGAGATCCGTCTGCCTCTGCCTACCAAGTGCTGGGATTAAAGGTGTGTGCCACCACTGCTCGGCTGGGTTTCCTTCCTTCCTTCCTTCCTTCCTTCCTTCCTTCCTTCCTTCCTTC
>JABTXL010003523.1:12837002-13024915 GCA_025134845.1 Neodon shergylaensis | reverse complement strand
CTTCTTCTTCTTCTTCTTCTTCTTCTTCTTCTTCTTCTTCTTCTTCTTCTTCTTCTTCTTCTTCTTCTTCTTCTTCTTCTTCTTCTTCTTCATCACATTCCTGGACAGCTGGTCATGCAATATTTTTGTTGGGGCATAGAACACCCAGAAAAGAGATCTTTCTTTGTAATGTAGGTAGAAATAAAATATAGGTGGGGAAAATTGAGCTTATTTGCCAGCAAGAATACAGAAAGTTTTTGCTACTGTGGTTTTTGTTGTGAGTTGTTGAAATGAAGATACAGAATCAAGAAGCTTTTGGTAGATGGGAGCAATCCCATGATCCCAAAATACCACACTACATGTTTTGACAAAAGTAAAAAACTGTGGCAATAGGAAGTCTCTGTGTGAATTTTGGAATGAATATGTGTTATCACTCTAGGCAGGGCATTTCATAAAACAGAGGAGCAAATGTGAAAGTCAGTGGATTCAGGAAGAAATAACAATTTATCGTCAGCATTCATGATTATGAGCACAATGAATGTTTTCATTTCCAGTTCATCACTGATTTTGTTTTGACAGAACAGGATCACACCACTTCTGCTTGCTCTGAAACAAAACCAGGAGAAAATGGCAGAGTTCTTAATCAACAACGGGGCAAATACAAAAACATGTGATTTTCTGGGAAGGTAAAAAAAGTCCTTGTACTAATAAAAATAAAGCCAGTGAGTTTAGCACCATAACGATCACCCAAGCCACGATGTTAAGTTCATATGAAGAAGAATTTAACTATTGCTTACCGAGACAACATTTAACCTAGACCATCAGTTTGGTACAAAAAAAATTATTAAGTGTGAACAACAAATGACAACATACAATAGGGCCTATTCTTCCTGATAATATAAAACAATGTTGATTAATTGTATTACAACTTATTCATCAGGTAACTGATTTAGCTATACAAGTCTCATATTTTGTTGGTTTTTAAGATGTCAATTCTAATTTTTGAACAGCAGTGTGACATTATCTTTACAGTATTTATCATCCATTCTTGCATACTGCTTCCTGAAAAATGAAAATCTGTTGGATGGCTGTTTCTCTTGTATTTCTTTGAAAAATATTGTTTGGGTGTCCGTCAGTAACTATTAATTTCTATCACCACATGGTACTTCTACGTTTCTTATTTTTTCCCCTCTGAATTTATTTTGAAACTTTATTCTTTGGCATGATCAAAAGAATGAAAAACTACCTTTATTGAATGAGTTTGGCTGAGTAAACATCATAGTTGGGTGCTAAGAAGAATTCTCTCTTTTTTTTTAAGATTTATTTATTATGTATACACAACTTTCTGCCTCCATTTATACCCACATGCCAGATCTCTTTACAGATGGTTTGGAGCCACCATGTGGTTGCTGGGAATTGAACTCAGGACCTCTGGAAGAGCAGACAGTGCTCTTAACCACTGAGCCATCTCTCCAGCCCCAGAAGAATTCTCAATATTCACACAGGACTGAACTTAAATCCAGCTTTCACGCTTCCTGAACGTACAACCTTAGGAATGTTGCATATCACTTGGCTTATTTCCTGATTCAAAAAGCAGGGTCATGCCGGTACATATTATGTGTTATGTGCAATGTAGTTCTAGCATGTGGTCATCTCCTGCAGACACCATTATTATTAAAATTATTTATTTTGTAATTATACTATTATTATGTTAATCATGCAGTAAACTTTTCTCCTTTGATCTTCATCTGATTATGTGTTACAGTATATTATGTCAGGCTAGGGAAGAAACAAATAATTCTCCACTTAAATTTATATTGATAAATAGCCTCAGTATTCGTGAATGAAAGGACATGGAACTATAAATTCTGCTGTGTAATACCATAGTGAGAGAATGAGTTTTCTATTAACATTTTCCCAATTTGTCCCAGAGATAATTTACAGGATGTACATTTTGAGCCCCCAACACATGTGTGTCTGTTAGTAGATGGTCAGTTTTATGTAAACAGGCAATATTTCAAACTGGTAAAACATAGTCAGTGAGGTGTTCAACAACTTTATTAAAGTACCTGACAGCCAGGTTCTACCTGTGCTCTTTCAGAAGCACCCTTATGTATGCTGTAAGGTGTGGGTCCGAACTTATCGTCAAGCTTCTTCTTCAAAGAGATATCGATACCTTTAAGCAAGATGCCTTCAGGTGGACAGCTAAACGTTATGCTGTTGAAAGTAAAAGCAAAGTGTAAGTGTTCACATTCCTTGTTAATTAACGTTAAATGGAGATGCAAAGTATTTACAAATAACCACATCTTATCTATATAGTTCAGGTCATTTTGGAATGGCACTGACAGAGTCCATCTCATTATCTAGATGCTAATCAAAGCTGTAGCTGAGTTAGAAGTAGCAATGGATACAGCATTCTTTGTCTCAGGATTTATTTATATGTGTGTAGTGGGGTGGAGGGTGGATGTCGACAATTGAACCTGGAACTTCGCATGATTTAGGCAAGTATTTTATCCAAGGACTATATAGCTTGGACTTTTTAAAGGACTTTTTAAACTCTATACGTGAAGAAAGTTTGTAAAACCCTAATCTTGAGAATGTATAATGATGTCCACCAAAAGAAAGCCAGATTTGAGCCATGTGGAGCTATGGGCAACATCACCTGAAGGAAACACACACATACTGGGCAAAAGCATTCCTAGTTCCAGAACTCCATGGACATCCAGCTTCCAACATATGTTAAAGCCTTCTGCCAGGGCCTTGCTATCTCTGTAGGTTGGGCATTACTGTTTTCTAATGCTGCTGTTGCCTTTTGTTAGGCAGTGTGCCCCCACCTTTTGTTTTCAGAGAGATAGGACCAATGAGGCATTTGGAGTCCCTGTGCACCCTAGTGAGACTGGAATATGCCAGGGGCTTGGGAAATATGGACTACTTATTGATGCCAAGAAACCTGAGTGAATTGATGGTCATAAGAACATTCAGAGACCTGGTAGACTCAGAGGCACTTGGACACATGCGTGGATTGGAAATTTGAGGGACCCAGAGGAATTGGGGATCTGAGTTCACTGGAATACCTTTTGCATCTGGGGAAATGGTATTTAGGGGGACTGAAAGGCCAGGAGTCATTTAGACTAAGGACCATTGGATATGGTGGGATATGGGAGGACATGGGCATATTGTTGCAGTAGAAATCACAGGAAATCACTTGACATTTGCATATTGACATCAAGACCATACTAATGTGCTGTGGGAACTCCTTCAGCCAATAGCCTTTAAAATACCAGTTCACTTGGGCATGGTCTCTTATACTATAAATGCAGCTGTAAAGCTTGTGTGCTCTCTCTCAGCTGCTGGATTTGGTTCTTGTTCCCCATTCATGCAGAGGACTGTGAGTCTACCCTGGAATAAAGAAGCCTTTATTATACTCAATTCTGAGTGAGTGTGGGACTACTTTATAGCATCCACCTACACCAGTGCTTTGCTAGCTCGGGAAATTTTAGACTTTTATCTTTACTGTCTAAGAATTTTGCAATTTTTGTCCATATATAATCCATATATTTGAGGTATAAATAGTTACACATTGTTTAACTAGCTGTTTAGATTTTGAAATGTTAAATGAATGACTTTCTTTGAACTACATGATGAAGAATAGAATAACTATTAACAATGCAGGCCTTAATAGTTTTTGGTAACGTCAACATAAGAATACCACATCTTGCAAGGAAATACATGTTGAACATTATTTGGAAGTCTAAGACAGTTCAGCCTTAAGTTTGAGGAAGACCTCAAACTTAATAGAAATTACATGTCCAAGAACTAGCAGCTATTGGCTACAAATGTAAGATTTCTTCTGAGTTTAGGATACTTTCCATTATGCTGAGAAAATTTAGTTCATGTATGGGGTTGGCGTGCTTTTCATTCATGACCATTCTACTTCATTTTTCCT
Organism: Neodon shergylaensis; assembly: GCA_025134845.1. Lineage (NCBI taxonomy): Eukaryota > Metazoa > Chordata > Mammalia > Rodentia > Cricetidae > Neodon > Neodon shergylaensis. The sequence goes on along the minus strand of JABTXL010003523.1, from coordinate 13,020,990 downwards.
TCTTTAGTTATAAGCTTAATAAAATACAGATCCCACATGTTTGTAGCATATGTTTAAAAGTTCTGATACCAGAATAATGATACTATGGATAATGCCAGAAATACTCCTCTGAGTGTGATGTGACAGGCAAGTGATTTCATATCATCATTGACTGATTTGACATTCTTTTGGTCCTTGGCAGTAGGAAACTACTTATTGACTATGATGAAGAGGAATTGAGACAGACATGTTCAGGTAAGACTTCTGATAGTGAATTACTCTTGGCTTTCCAACTAGAAAAAAGAGCAAGGAAAGTTTGAAAATAAATGTAAATTGAATTGGTATTTATCTTAACTTGTTTTCTACGGGCCTAGAGATCAGAATCCTTTTTTAAAAATTATGTAAATTGTTTAATTAAAAAACTCCTTGTTTTTACTTAATTTCTTTGATTTCAAAGATATATTTATATATCATTGTATAGAAAGAAAAATAAATGTATGAGTGACACATTAAAATTTGAATTGTTAGAAAACGGATTTTCTCTGAAATATTGGAAGAAATGTACTGAATTTAGTAAGGGAATATTATTATATATGATGTAACATTCTCTAATCAGCATTGAGTTTTATTCACTTGGGCTCATAGTCAGTTCTTCATAGAGATCATATTTTTTCTATTAACCATCTTGTTCACACTAACATAAGCACAGTTTCTGTTTTCTTTACGTTCGTTAGGAACAAATTACATTTTCTAAATCACAACATTGTACTTTATTATTTACTGTGTGTTCTTTTATACACGACGGTAGAGGCCCAAAAATGTGAGCCTATCTCATCTTGTCTGAAGGTCAGAGAGTTTGAGCTTGTTCAAAGTTGTTGATAACAACTGTAGCTACACACCCCGACTTAGGGTTTAGTTACTTGGTGTTTTGGACATTAAGATGACCCATAGAGGTAGATCCACTCCACCCTGACCAGAGGTCAAAGAATTCAAACATACTTCTGCTCCTTCTTTAGAAATAGGAGGTTTGACCTAGGGAATGACTGCCTTCAGCATACTCTAGGGTAGATTCACTGCCTAAACAACAGAATGCTTTTCTCAAGAAATAATGGCTCAATGCCCCCAGTATTGGAACAAGTAGCTGTTATAATTGTTCTTTGTATCATATTAAAGCAGTCTTTTGCCTTCCTTCCCCCTTTGTATTAGGGTATAAAAGTTTATGGAAAATAAATGCGGGTGAATTCAGCATTTGGTATTCATTGAGTTGCCCTCCCATTACTATGCTGTGTCTCTGTGATTTTTTTCTTATCTCTCTTCCCCTACTTAACATTTTCTAATACTCGTGTTCCTACCCTGGAATGTGCGAATCCACTGCACGTACTGGCTTTGTGGGAGCCTAGGCAGTTTGGATGCTTACCTTACTAGACCTGGATGGAGGTGGGAGGTCCTTGGACTTCCCACAGGGCAGGGAACCCTGATTGCTCTTTGGGCTTACAAGGGAGGGGGACTTGATTGGGGGAGGGGGAGGGGGAGGGAAATGGGAGGCGGTGGCGGGGAAGAGACAGAAATCTTTTATAAATAAATAAAAAAAGTCAAAAAAAAAAAAAAAGAAAAGTACGAGAATGCATTCCTTCAACACTGGGAGTGAAATGCGCCCCGCCACAAAACCAGCAAGGAAAGTGGTTCCCTCTCATCTCATCTCATCTTACATTGCATACTGTTCATTCTTGTGTGTGAATGAGCTGAGCATGCACACACACACACACACACTTGCAGGACATACAGAGGCACACGTGTGGAGGTCAGAGGACAAAATTGATAGGAACAAGTTATCTCCTTCAGCTATGTTAGTTCCCGGGATGCAACTCACGATATCAGACTTCACAGCAAGAGCCTTTACTGCTGAGCTGGGCTACATGAGTACCACAAGTATTTAATATTAACGATCAGGTTTGAGTTCCTCAGGGAACCACGTTTGTTCACTTTTTGAAATGTTAATAAAGTCGTTCTGCCGTGGGAATAGATAATTTTTTGTCAAACGTTTCGTGAAGCTTCACCTCAATTTTGGTCAGCTTCATTCTGCTCTCTATTAACTCTCCTGGCTCTGACTATTCCTGTGAACTTGATATCCATCTCCACCACACCTAGAGTGATAAATCACCATTGAAAATGCGAAGAGAAAAAAAAAACATGCTTTGGAAAATTAATGGCCAAGACTCCAAAATACAAAGCTCCCATCATTTCAGTGTAAGCCTGGTTATTGACATCACCTGCATCCTTCACTTTCTCCTCTGGACCACTTCTCTGGCATTGCTGGGATGCTGGTAATGACATCTTCCACCGCCTCCATGTTATGGCTGACAGGACATGTAACTAACATAGGACTTCCCCTATGTTAACTCTGCCTTTCATGTTTTTATCCTTTACTGAAACATATCTGCCCAAACTCACATGCTAAGTGTTAAGTCGAGCAAAACGTCTAAGTGGTACCAGTTAAGAGCAAGTAAGGAGATGGTGATGTCTCCAACCAGAGACAAAGTAGAATGACATGTATGTGTGGGGATGCCACAAGGAAAACCACCACTTTGTATACAGATTTAGAAAAAAGAATTAAAGTCGTATTTTCTGTTACTGTGCTTCTTGTCCTGTTGCTGCCCTTGCTTGTATTAGTTTCAGAGCAAAACCTCCAGTAGCGCCAAAGAGCCAGACATACCCACCCATCCCAATAGGAAGATCAATGTTTCCAGTAAATGTGAAATCAGAAGGCACGAGCCATGTGACTTCTTTGGGGCATAGGCCTGAGAATAGCATGAATGGCTCTTCATGCCATGTGGCAAGACCCAGAGACCCTGATCCACTTGGCCAAGCCTGTGGACAGTTCACTGCAAAACTCTGGGCGTGACCCCAGGAACATATGGGCTACTTGTTCTCCTTGCTTTTGCCAAGCTAGCCACACTGCTGGTCTGAATGAGTCACAGTAGGCCATGGCATTGAATATTACATATTTGCATATTCACTGTTCTGGAAAGAATGATTTTAACCACAAGAGTTTTTGAGAAATGTTATTAAGTATGAAGAGTTAATGGGAACAGTCTAGAAACATGGAATGAGGCAGAAGCATAGAAAACCACAGTGCCCTCATCTCTAATAGCTGTGTCAATACCCCAAGAGCTTAAGGGAGAAGGACACGAGAACAAGGAATAAACTGTGCCAACTATTAAGTTTTCAAGTTATGTTGCCTATAGGCTAAATGGAAAAACCTGGTATATCCCCAGAGGAGATGGAATAGTATAGAATGTAGTAGAATGGATTGATTCGGATTTGGCTGCTGAGTTGATTGTGAGAACCCAAACCTTACCAGACGTAAATATTAACCACTAAAGACAAAACTGTCTCTTACCCTGCATGACGCTGTAACTGCAAATGATGCCAAGTGGGCAGACTGTTCCACCTGTAGGTGTGCCTAGTTAGAAAACTTCCCTTATAGCTTGCAAGACTGCTTATGCTTCTAATAGTAGAGATAAGATCAAGAAGGTAATGGCTAAGAAGTGGAAAAGTTGGGTAACAGAAGGGGAAAGAAGCAAGGAATACACTGGTAATCATTGTAACCATGTTTAGAAACTTAGGAAGTAAAGATTGATTGTAAAATTGTTCATGGAAACCATTGAAACTGTATAAATAAAAACAGCCCAGGCTATCCAGAGCCACTTGTTTGAACAACAGGTGGTAACAATTTCTTCATGGCACTGGCTTCCCACATCCATCCCAGGTCATTGAACCAGTCTGGAGCAAGGCTCTCAGCAATCAGAGAAATATTCATACAATGTACACTTTGGGAAGAGGACCCCATAAAGGAATCAAGGGGTCTAATCTAGGGCTTATCTTCAGGGTCTGGTGACAGATTTCAGTACAGATGATGTCAGAATTGAGGCAGGCTGAAGAGGTTGTGTAACTCAGGAGATTTGGTCAAGGTGTGGTCTGGATAGACACGGTGCCAGTTTTGATTCTGTTGGATGAGATGAAAAGAATCCTTGTTGGTTGAGGAGACATTCCACTTCTCAGGAGATGATGGCCCGTGTCCCAGAGACAGCCCTGACATCACAGATAACTGCTGTGTTGCCTAGAGTTTTGCCAAGTCAACACATGCTAGAACGTCAAGGGAAGAATCATGTCAGTTGAGGAGTTGCCTCCATCAGATTTCCCTTAGTTAAGTATGTGGGTGCATTTTCTTGATTGATGACTAACTAATTTGCGAGGGCCCAGGTTACTGTGAGTGGTACCATGCCTGAGCAGGGGGTCCTGAGTTGTTCAAGAAGGCAGGTTGAGCAAGCCGCAAGAGGGAAAAGTCAGTAAGCAGTGTTCCCCCATGACTTCTGCTTCAGTTCCTGCCATCGGGTCCCTGAGTTCCTGGGTTGGCATTCCCTGGTGAGGGGCTGTAAATGGTAAAACTTGTGGTCACAGCAATAGAACCTAACTAGAGCAATTGCCTTCATCTGGGAAAGGGTTTACCCAGCAAGGCTCTCTTGTTCCTGGGACAGGCCTTGTAGACACCACTTGAAAGACTGAACAGGAGAGTAAAAGCTGATAGCATTTGTCGGGGGTGATTTCTGTGGCTTCAGCCCTGAAGAGGAACCTTGTAGGTTTGGGCACATTTATTTCTAGTCAGACACTCTGCGTTCAATATGCCTACGTGTAGAGGTTAGTGGGGTGGCCCAAAGCACAGGGAAGATGCCCTATTTGATCCTGATTAACGGCAATGCAGGACAAGCGAGGAGCCAATATTTTTCAGAAAAAAAAGAAATGTGTGCCTATTTAGATCTTGATCATTTTTAAACCAAAATATAATTTAGAAATATGAACATCAGAATTCTGCTCTTTGCTATGTCTTCCTGAATACTGGTTGCCTTAGCTTTTTTGATCATATTTTAATCATATTTCCTGTTGCTTTTTAGAGAACACCGAGAAAGAGTCATGCTCAATGGTAACAACTTTTGTGATTTTTTTCTTGAATTACTAAGGAGATATTGGGTGAAATGTATAACGTTTACAATCAGCCTTGTTTCACAATCCAACCAGCCTACTCCCGAAGTGGAAAAGTCTCCCCAAACTGAAGCAGTGGAAAAGGCAAAGGGAAGACCATCAAAGTTAGGTAAAAGCTGCAGTTCTAATTACTAGGGACAAAGTGGGTGGAATTTTGATGTGCATAGGTGTCCCATTCCAGTTCCACTCAATAACGCAGGATGGGGAATTCGTCATCCCCAACTCAGGTGTTGTCAGCAACATCCATATTTTGGAAAAAAAATGTATGAGATGTTGACAAATGAGTTCCAACCTGGATTTTTTTCTCCCTTTTAGTTTTAATGCCTTAAATTTACCAGTTTAGAATCTGTCCCTAATCGGCCCTTACCAAGGTTAACCCTGGGGTTTATCAGATCCTCCTGAAATTTACACATGCTGGGACTGGATACAATTGAGAACATAGTATAAGAGAACTGTATCTAAATGTGTCATGATGAGGTACAGGTATCCATGGTAATGCCAGAGATGCAAATGCTGTCACAGCCCAGAGTCTCAGATCCTGGAGCCCAGTTCTGGACTAGCTTTGACACATAGCAAGATAATTTATATTAAAAGATAAATAAAGGAAAGTCCATTTTAGTCATATTCTGACACTAGGCTATTTATTAATAATTCTGTTTTTTTCCAGTTAATTTAGGGGTGTCATCAGGCACATACATGATCATAGAATAAAATATTCTATAATTAGGTATAATGTATAAATCCAAACTCATATATCCTTCAAAGTGAGTTAATTGTATTTAAAATTCCTTCATTTTTACTTTTTCTTATTTGCTTGTTTTTAAGTCAGTTTTGAGCATTTCATATGTGCATAGAAAACAGTGTGATCAAAGCCACCCCCATTAACCTCCTTTCTAGCCTGTTCACCTTGTCTTTCCCAAATAACTGTTTTTCTGTTTTCTTTTTTTTCTGGAGTGGTTCAGAATCATTCTCCCTGTACTCTAAGCATAACCCCTAGAAGGAGCTGCTCCTCAAGTTCCACTCTGGCTTCCCCCATGATTCAGTAGAAGCAAGACACAGAAATGCTAGGAAACACTAGAGTGAGCCCCTTCGGCATCAACCACAGGAATGTAAATCGTGAAGCCCTCACCATGGAAACGCAGTCCACAAAGAACTCAAAGCTGGTAGATACCCTGCTTCCCTGCTCATCGAATGTGCTAATTGTTCATGCCGATGGCAAGAGTTCTGTCCTTCAAGAATCCAGATTAGCACTTAAAACAAGCTAAAATTCCTCATACTAGAAACTGATGCTTATATCATAAATTTCTAAATATTTCTGGATGTTTTACTACACGTCTGTCTAGTTTCATCTTCCTTTTTTTGTGTGTGTTTTGTTTTGTTTTTCGAGACAGGTTTCTCTGTGGCTTTGGAGCCTGTCCTGGAACTAGCTCTGTAGACCAGGCTGGTCTCGAACTCACAGAGATCCGCCTGCCTCTGCCTCCCGAGTGCTGGGATTAAAGGCGTGCGCCACCATCGCCCGGCTCTCATCTTCCTTTTGTAACACTGTTTTCTATTCTCTCCTCGTCCTCTACTGAGGACCCTATCTTGAATGAAATGAATGAATGAATGAATGAATGAATGAGGAAAAAGATATTGCACCACCCAATCCATGAGTAGAAGTGTTAGCGATGTAAATCAATAATTTCATAAGGATGTAAGATGAACTGTGAATATGGTATTTACATAGGCTCCAGGAAAACCAATCCCTGTAAATCTAGAGAGAGGGTGAGAAAGAGTCAAAAATAAGAAAGAGTCATGTAGCAGAGTGTTAGACATTTGTCCAGAATAGTGTGTAAAATCATGTTCGGCGTCAGGAACAAGTTCACACAGACAAATGTGCACACAGGAGCAATACTGTGATGAATACATTTTTGAGTAGTTTAAAAGTTATTTTGAGATAGAAAATAATTTAGTATTGATTTCTTTTAAGTGGTGTTTAAGAAGTTTTGTTGCTGGGGGTTTGTTTGCTCACTCATGCTCAGTAGATTAATTGTGGATGAGTCTTTGAGATATTTGTATGTTGTCTTTAAAACACCCAATATCTGTCCAAGTTATGTTTTGAATGATTATATCTATTTTATAAATAAAGCTTAAAGTTGATTGGAATAATTTATTGGGAAAATATAAATACCATTTTATTATCATTAATGTTAAATAGCTATATGTTTCTATACAATATCCTTCATATAATGTTCTCTCTATATATGTAATATTCTATAAGTTGCTATAGAAAATATAACCTCATCTAACTCTTATTAGTAATTTACTTTCCACATATACACATGATATACACGTGTTTATTTTATCTCCAGAACCAGACTTACAAGAGTCCTCAGAGAAAAAGTCAAAAAAGCGTGATCACAAAGAAAATAAATGGCCATTGGTAAAGTTTCAATATCATATCTCATTCAATATATTCAATATGAAGACTATTTTAAAGGTCAAGTGGAATTTTCTTCAAACTTTCTTGACGATTTAGTAGATGATTCCACACTTCGTTTTTGAAATGTTTAAACTAGCTCCAAGACTTGCATAGGACAGTGACGTGTGGCTACATTTTATCTTTGAGCCTGAAACGTGTTTTCTTATTTGTGATTTCATGTGTTTAACTTTCTTCATGGCAGAGAGGCCATGTAAGAATCAAACCTTATGGGCCGGGCGGTGGTGGCGCACGCCTTTAATCCCAGCACTCGGGAGGCAGAGGCAGGCGGATCTCTGTGAGTTCAAGACCAGCCTGGTCTACAGAGCTAGTTCCAGGACAGGCTCCAAAGCCACAGAGAAACCCTGTCTCAAAAAAAGAAAAAAGAATCAAACCTTATGGGAAAGCAGCTGAAGTTACAAAGAACATAACAGTTACACGCCAATGGGTATGATTATTCCTGGGGTCAAGTATACAACGCCATGTAATTGGCCAGTAACACTTTGGTTAAACTTCCAATCCTTTCTTTGATATTTAGTTGACCTCAGTGTTTTGTAGAAGGAGGGACTAGGAAATTTAACAGCTCCATTGCCCAGTCAGCGACTGACTGGTCCTTCCAGGAGGGTCCCTCTGGAGCTAGAGTAGAGGCGATGTCTTTCCTCTTAGTCTTCATCTCAATGAAGGAAACACTAACTATGCTAATGTTGTCCGTTGGTCTCAGTGTTCATAAGAATATATTAGGACCAAATGACGTAGATACTTTATGTGGAAGCATGACACTAACACCCTGTCAGGAAATGTGAGACTGGCCTTTAACAAGTGGACACTCACACGCATATCACACACTGCTCCACACACAGACGTGCATATGAACACACGCACAGAGTAACCTTTTGTAAGCTAAGCAAAGCAACATCTGAAATTTTCTGTTCTCATTGTTATATTCTATGGGTTTGGTTCTCAAGCCGACTATTGTATTTTAAAACAAAACCTATTTATGTGGCTTAAAATATTTCAAATAACTTATTTTTTTCAATAGCAAGTAGATGTTTAGGATTTTGTGTGTGTTGCAAAAATATTCCTTTTGGTCTGAAAACAATTAGATATTCTTTTTTTTTTTGTCAGCTGAGGATCGAACCCAGGGCCTTGTGCTTGCAAGCATTCTACCCCTGAGCTAAATCTCCAACTCCTATATTAGATATTTTAAAGGCAATTTCCTTCTTGAACTTTGCATAAGAGCAAATATTGGAATTTTTTAGGCTATGTTTACTGTCAAGGCTCATGTTTGATTAAAGACTGAGAAACCATGAAAGTAAAACATATATTTGATCTAGAGAGTCTATGCCAGGTCCTTTAGTGGAATGTATTAGTTCTAATACATTTTCTTAACTTATGCTTAATGGCTTTCAAAATAAACATTGTGACGCATTTTAGAAAGTAGCAGGCAAAAGATGTCCTACTCTTTCTTGATGTTAATTTTAACAGAAACTCTTTGAGAGGGTTTATCGGGATAGTCGTTTCTCTGGAACTCAAGAAGAAAAAAGTAAACACATCACAAAAGGAAGAGTGCTAGGTAAGAAATATTCTTTTATATGAAAAGATTAATTGAGGGGCTGGAGAGATGGCTCAGCCAATGAGAACACTAGTTGCTCTTATAGAGGACCCAGTGCCCACATGGTAATCTGTCATGGGCACCAGGCATACATATGCTGCACAGGTTTCTGCGGGCTAAACATTTACACTCATATATTAAAATTAATGAATTGAAAACAATTTTTTGAATGTATTTGTCAGAAATATTTGTTTAGCCATTTGAATGAAAGAAGAAATAGTTTATGAACTCTTATTCTGGAACTATATATATTTACTCTTATCAATTTGGAAACTTATCATCCTCAAAAATGAATTCTACATTTCATTCAACTGATATGAAAACACCGTCCTTCCGAATGTTCTGGAAGACTTGGAAACCCATGCAGTCAACTTTGTCACTTACCTGTGGAGCCATTTGTCCCTCTTATTGTACATCACAACTGTTCTCCTCAGCCCAAATGCTGCCACCCATAAGTGAATATTTTTCTGCTTTCGTTACATCTTTTGGCTATATCATCACTATTTTGAAATATTAACTGAATGTTTTATTAAATATGTATTAATTTCATAGCGTTATATTGCTATCTGACCAGAGTAAAGACAAAACTTAAAATAACAATTTTTCAAGTAAAGTATTACTGTCATCCCCGTCCTACCTCTTCATGTGTCCAGAGTGGGTGTTGTCATAATTCATAATTTTGACCATTTTCCCTATTGCCTTTTAGCATGGGTTAAAAAAGATCTTCTCTTAAAGGTAAAAATGTGTACCATTTTTCTTGAATTATTAAGGATGTATGTTGTAAAGCATGCAATTTACTAAATATCTTGCTTCAATTCCTATCCAGTCTACAACTACAGAGAAAGAGTCTTCTGCAGATAAAGTAGAAATAAGCATGTTAAAACCTTTCAAATCAGGTAAATTTTATGCTTCAACATAATATGGAAAGAAACGTTATTAGAACTTGCTACCACTTTCACAATCTTAATTCTCTTCTCCAGTATTGATGGTAAAACCTGACATAAAGAATTCAGTTTTCAGCCGGGCGATGGTGGCGCACGCCTTTAATCCCAGCACTCGGGAGGCAGAGGCAGGCGGATCTCTGTGAGTTCGAGACCAGCCTGGTCTACAGAGCTAGTTCCAGGACAGGCTCCAAAGCCACAGAGAAACCCTGTCTCGAAAAAACAAAAAAAAAAAAAAAGAATTCAGTTTTCACGGTTGCTATCAGTATTTCAAGGCGTATCAGTACTCCAAGCATAAACAGAAGATTAAACAGATGTAGGGACTGGCTTAGAGGTTTCTAGTTTCATGTTTCAGTACCAAAAATGTACGGGTTTAGACTCTAAACATCATAAAACATCATAGGCATTGTAAAGTCTATTATTATATGTTTTTTTTTTTGATTTTCCAAAACTTGAAAATGCTTACTAGAGATGGGTGTCATGACCCACACCTGTGTTCTCATCCACTTGGGAAGCTGAAGCAGGACGTTTCTTGTACCCAGAAGTTCTATGTTAGTGTGATTGCGAAGCAAAATATATTACCTTAAAGGAGAAAGCACAAAACCAATTTTCATTCCACATCCAGTCCATTTGTTATTTCTAAGTTGAGTTCAACATCCTGTACCAGCTTAGCACTGACAGACATTACTGTAGGTGTGTAACAGTCATCTGACATAATAGTGTGCACTTGAATAAGTTACAGTTCCAAACATTATAGATTTGTCTGCAGAGGGCGTCAGAGAAGTGTCACTGGAAGAAGAACAGAGAGGAGATGATGATGATGATGGCATTGCACACCAGCAACACTTGGTAAGGAAACATTTCATTTCTCATTTAGTGTTTTATTGCCTTTAATAGTGTAGCATCAACCAAATGCAATCACCTTCAAGTTAGCCTATAAAACTTATAGAAAATTTAATCTATTTTTAGACCTAATTATAAGATCTAAAATGTTCTTAGAATTAACAGTAACTCCTCATTAAATTTTGTACTTGAATGTATGGCATCTTTTGCTTCTTTTTGGTAATATATAACCTCTTTAAATTATACAAAGTAAAATCAAGTTGTATCTTATGGCTAGGCAATAACAATTTTGAATGATGTAGAGTTGACGACGCCTGTGTCGGATTCATGCAAAAGGGTGACCTTTCCCAGTGGTTCAGAATTTGGAGTTTTACGATACCTGTGTTTGGGATGGACACAGGTGGATTCTTGTTAGTTAGCCAGTCTAGCCAGTCCATCAAGCACATAAAATAAGGAGGGGGGTACCTATAGTCTCTGGCCTCCACACACAAAATTAGGCGAGAGCACATGTGTACTCATGGGTGGGTGCATGGATAAGGATGGAAGGTGGGGCGTGGGGAAGAAGCATTATAAAATGATAAAGTTTGAAATTCTCGAAGAATAAGTAAATACATTTTGAAAAAGTTCAGGGGCACTCCATATTGTGAAATAAAAAATTTGTAATACTTTATAATTTAATATTTGTAAAGGAAAAAATATGTCTCCTTGGAAAGATCCAGATTTATCTTTTCCTAATAATGTTTACGTAAAAGTCCATGCACATATATGATCCAATGTGTAGCTGTTTTTTGAGATGAAATGCCACACTCTCCTAGAATCAAAGGGAGAAAAATTTGTCCATGGAGTGTAAATAATTACCTCTGGGAGACGATGTCAGGTTTTTAAATATCTCCAGCCAGCAGTATATCTTGGGGGTGCCTGATATTATACTCTGGATATGTTATTGGCTATGGTATTCACAGATTTTTTTCTTTCATTACTTTGTGGTGCTAGGGAATCACACATATCTGGAGATACCGGGAATATGCCCCAATGTTTGGAGCTGGAAATGCCACCCATGCCTTTCATCACCTTTAGAACTCAGCGATCTGTCCCTTAGGTTACCCCCTGCCCTTTTTCACTCATGTGAATACTGAGTCACAACTATCGAGTAACAGAAAAATCATTACAAAGAATTTAAAGGAACCTACCCTTAACTTGGGTTCTTATGGTTTTGTTTTCTTGGGAGATGCACAGTTCCAAAGCTTTACAACGGGTCTGACTGCATTCCTTGGGCTGATCTACAGTTCTGGACCTCAGCAATGTGACTGCCTCTGTCTCCTGAGCCACTGGGGTCATAGGTGGGACCCACCTGCCATGGCTCCTAATTTAAAACTTTCCACCGTTGTTTTGTATTATTTCAAACAATTTTTAACTTTAGATATGTTTTGATTATGTTCTTGCCTTCCTCCAAGCTTGTACAGATCCTCTCCTCTCCCTAGCTACCCAACTTTAAGTTCTTTCTCAAAAAAAAAAAAAAAACAAAAAAACAAAAAAACAAAATCCCAATGCAGCAACAAAATGCCCCAGACCTAGAAAACGAAATACGGTATCATCCCCCCCAAAAATAAACAAAAACAAAAATAAACCAAAAATGTGCATGCGGGCACACACACAAACAAAACACCAACAAACGGAGGAGTTTATTATTTGTTGGTCAACCACTCCTGAGCTCGACCTACCCTGGAGTCTTTGATATATCCAATATCATTCCGTTGTAGAAACCTGATTTTCCTTTTCCTAGTAGTTACAAATGGCAGTTCCATGTTAACTTTTGCCTTATGGCTAGATAGTCATTCACCCGTCTGTCCATCCATCTATCCATTCATTCATTATTCATTTATTTTTTTAAACATAACAAAATATAATAAGATAAAACAAAAACTGAAGACAGAGCTAAAGAGTCCATCAGAAAGCACAAGAAACAGAGATCCACTCAGGAATCCCATACAAACACTAAACTGGAAACCACTGTATAAACGCAGAGGATCTGGTACAGCCCCATGCAGGCCACATGCATGCTACTTCAGTCTCTGAGTTCATGGAGCATTGCTCAGGTGATTTAGAGAGCCCTGTTTTCTTGGTGTCCTCCATCCCCTCTGGCTCTTACCCTCTTTCCTCCTCCTCTTCTACAGGGTTCCCTGAGCTCTGAGGGCAGGGATTTGATGACGTCATCCCACTTAGGGCTGGTCAAGGTCTCTCACTCTCTGCACCTTGTCTGGCTGTGGTCTCTATATCTGTTCTCATCTTCTGCAGGGTGAAGCTTCTCTGATGATGGCTGAATAGGGCACTTGAAAAAGAGAAGCTAATCTCTCTTCTCTGCTTTTCACAGGGCCGTGTCTCCAACTCGACAGATTGTATATATGTTTGTCTTAGTGACAACTAAGGTGATGGAGTGATGGAGAAAATGAATGGACAAATATAATTTCTGAAGTTGTGTTTCCTTTGTTTTTTTTTTTTTCATGACAGGGAGAAGAAACCAAGCAGACAGAAGGAGAAAGTAACCAAGGGAGCCCTCCCAGTCAGCAAACGAGCTGTCCCAGTTGTGCTAATGGGAGGGATAACAACACTGATCAACTGGAAAATATGCAGGCAAAGTGTTTTCTGTGCAAGGTCTAATATAATAAAAAGGATGAGTGTGCACATTCTTAAATAAACATTGCTTTGAAATGGCTTTTCTTGCTCAGTTCCTACTGTAACAATGTCTTCCTGCAAACACTTCAAACACCTGAAATTTTGTCTCGCTGTTTTATCAAAATATACAAACATCAAATGATAAGATATATGTAATACATACACACACATATATATACCTTTAAGCTTGCATATTTAACTTTACTGTAACAAATGTTCTCTTTAATGTTTTTGTAACTGCATTGTATAGATAAGACATCCATGTTCCAGAAAGAAATTGAAGACTCAACTAAGGACTCTTGTGGTTTGTCCAGTGTTGTTTTTGTTTTTTGAAAAAACAAACTTTGAATGATGTATCCGTAATAAATTCATTTCAGTAACACATCTTATGAATTAAACTGATTTTCTCATTTGCTATCAAGTGTTACTGGCTCTACTACAATTCACTAGTTAATCTCTTTTGTCCCCAGCTTCTCGGGAATTGTGCCTATAACTTGACAGACTAAATATTTTTGTTTTGTGATTGATACATTGAGAGAGAAATAGAGAGAATGAAGAAACATCATTTCTAAAGGTTTTGCTTTCTTTGTTTTTCATGACAGGTAGTAGCAACAGAGCAACCCTTAGGAAAAGGTAAACAAGGGAGTTCTTTTTGTCAGTAAATAGTGAAAATTTCAGTCATAATAAGAGAGGTAACAAAAATGTTACATTTGCAAATATATGTGAAATTTATTTATGCTCGTGTACCAAAATTGTAATAAATAAGAACAGGCAACCTAACCCCTCTGCCAACTCAGATCTTGTGCATTTGTTCTTAGCATCTAACCCTGTGAGTCCAGCTGACCCTCTATGTAATCTTTTCAAGTACCCAGATCTAGCCAGATTCCAGAACGGAATATGTATTTAAATCATGACAATCAATGTTTCATAGCAGACATATTTTTACTTATTAATTATAAAGTGACACCTAGTGGTAATAAGATTGATATCTATTCCTGGTTTAGCAAACCCTGTAATAATTGATGGTGCCAGTAATGTAGAAGAATTTTTTAATAAATTATAAGAAATGGCACTTAAATACAATGAATGCAGATAAGACAGGGAAATGGTAGACTGGGGGGTTTGCCACACTGTGTAAACTGACTTTCACCTGTGTTACTTGGTGTTACCACTGCAGGGTTTGGAGAGACGGTCCTCCTAAGCTTTTCTGTGCTATGTGAACTCATGAGGAGAAAGTTAACACAAAAGTGAAGAAAGGCATAATGGAAAAGTGGTTAAAACGGTTCCTTGTTCATTGGGAGGGATAGGTGGAGACAGAATGCTTGGTCTTGTTCAGCATGGCATAGATGAGCAGTCTCAGAAGCTGCTTAACTTCCGTTTAGCTCTTGTTACAATCTAGGAAGACATCACAGACAGCATCTCACCCAGGCTCATGGCAGATACAACTGTTCCCAATAACACCATCAAAAATCTTACAGAAGAGCCATTCCAGTAGGCAGCAGTTTAACCTGCTAAGCCACACGCCAGTGACAGACATTTCCCTGCCTTGTGCATTGTTTGATCTTCTTTTTATTTTGGAATGCAGAAGTATAATTATTTGCAGTTCAATTTTAAATAGTAACTGTGCACATTACTTGTCTGACACATTTACAGTGTTAAGATATTGTTTAGCAGGAAAAATTTATTCATTTTATTCATTCTTTAGCCACTTTTGGAGTCTTTCATGGGAAAATGAGATTCTTATGTTTCCTTTTGTGATCTTTACAGGTCTAAAGACAGACAAGATGAAGCCATGGGGAACAACTTTGAGAAAATGAAGCTTTATAGTTCTGTACTGAACACATACACAATGAACCCTGCTACAGGGTTTGCTGCTGGTCATCCCCACAACAGTTGGGAACACAGCCGAAGCTACATTCAAGGAGAACCCTTGGTCCCAGGCTCAAGGCCGTGGAACTATGTGGAGAGTCTGAATAGCTGCCTGTACAGGGTCAGTTGCACTATTCTTTCTGATCATGATTTAAGATGTCTGTTATAATTCTTGCTTTTAATTCAGTGATATAATTTACTCATCTTTTAATCTCACAGTTTTGTGTTAATATAGAAATCTGTATATAATTTTTAAACTTTTTTAAATCCTAGGAGCTTTCACTTGCAGCAAAAAACCTTCTCTTAATTTTGGTCAATAGCTGTAACTACTAAAACCTACTAAAGTACTAACCTTTCTGTAAAGGCTATGCTGAAATTAATTTTAGAAACTAGTACTTTTTTTTCCCCTGTGGTTACAGGTCAGCTTTGAAAAGGATTATCTCAACTCCTAAGTAACTTTGGCACCAGGAAATGAAACTTGACGATGGCTTGGGCAGATGAGGGCACCAACTCAGTGCCCAGGGGATGCTGCTCATGACCTGATCAATTTGCAGTGTAATAGAGAAGAACCTCAGGATCAGTGAGAAAGCCAGACCAAAACGAACGACTGCAATTGTTAATTAACGAGAAAGGTCAACACACTAAAGAGAGGAGAGCAGAAGTTAGAAGAGGACCGCGCCCGAATGTCTCAACTGTAACCACGGTTGGGACTTGGAGGCTGCTGAAGCAGACAGTAGGTTTCGAAATTAGAGAAAGCATGTGCCGCCACGCCCCCTTTTCTTTTAAGGCGTGGTTTAAATCACTCCTATTTCATAGTTAAGTGAGCAAATGTGATCAGTCTGGTGGGAAGATATCAAATTTCCTGTTAGAAAGCTGATTTCCATTTGAGAAAGTCACAAAGCAACAAAATTCAAGTTTTACTTGTGTCTCTAACTTACATTTCTTCTATTATTCGAAGTAAATTTATTGTCGTATTCTTGGTCATAATCCAGACGGCATAGTATTTTAAATATTTTTCTAGCAGTATAGTTTCTTATGCCATTATGAAAATAATAGCTTCTTCCTTTGGGTATTTAATGTTTTGAAAATTGATCATACCAAACAAGTTAAATTATTAATTACTGAAGGTCAAAAACTGAATGTTGCCCTAAAGTAAAATCCATTAAAGTAAAAATATAATTGTATTTTATTTAAGGGTATACTTTCACTAAGAATACTAAAGTAATGCATTTAGAATGGAGTAAGAGTTAAGTTGATCAATCTTTGTACTGAAATAATGAAGCCACATCCCCACAGCGGTGTGTAAAAATAGACAGTGTTAATTGTGGTTTTTACTCATAGTGACCTCAACAACATTCTACGCATAATCTACTCCCTTAAGCATAATTACATTTATTTGATCCGACTTAGGTGGTGACTTTCAAACTGTTTAAGAACAGGAGGTCCCTTCAAGGATTATCCAAAGGTCACATTTTCCCTTTCCAGATTTATATATTGTTAATTAGCACGCGAAGTGTTAGATCTCAATATGCCATTTTCAAACATGATTTATTTCTGGTGACAGCTCCCCCACCCTCCCACCTGCCTCTTGTACCTATCCACCCACAACAGAAAGGGCCACAGTTTTTGCGTATCATTCCTGTAATAACATTCCTTGTTTAACAGAAATCTTATATTATTTGAATTTTTACAGACATGGCAGCAATTGTATGATGATTACTACTAGAGAAGACAAAGAAGATTTGTTACCGAAACACACAATGAAGTTTAATCAGTTCTGAAATAAATTATCCTCAATAATAAACGGCTCCAATTTCCTTTATTCGGCTAATTCTACATTCAATATTTTTATTGCATACATAAAATGAAAGGTAAAAGTGTGAGTTTCTAATTATTCTTCATTTATTTTGTCTTTCTTTCTACCCTGCTTGGTTAATTATTTGTGAGGGAATATATTGCCAAGGGAAGGGGGAGTGAGGGCTAAACAGGCCTGGATTGCCCCGCTCCGCCCTGCCCCGCCCTTGCGTCCCTGGAAGCGTCCTGCTCTTCTTCAGTCTTGCTGAGCACTGTTCCTCCGTGCTTCTGGGCTCCTGGGCAAGCGAAGGATGCTTTGGTGAGGGACGCTCGCTCCTCAAGGAGTGAGCTGCCTGTGACTGGTGATGGAAGCAGTGGCACTCCTGGTTCCTGCAGACACCAGGCAACTGCTGGGTAGGCTTGGCAGAGTTGAGAGCCCCGGATGGAGATGCAAGTGTTTCCCCTACTTCCGCCATCCTAGTCCCTTCCCTCTCTAGATACCCAGCATGAAGGCAGGACACCACACTGGGCAAGCTGAAATGCTGGCCAGGGCGCTTATGGCGATAAGTTGGTAGAGAAATCAGTGTGAACCGAAAAGTCTGTGCCCTCGGCTTTCTTCTGGAGAATTACAGCACTCTGCTAACCTGTGTGACTATCATCCATAAAATAAAGGGCAGATATTCTGTAAATGAACTAGGAAAAGATAATTACACCCCACCCAAGGCCCAACCTGAACCCCATGGAGTAGCTATTCACTGACACTAGAAACAACGGATTTATGGCCTGAATAAATAAATGTGGTTGTAGAAATTGTGCCTGGATAACAGACATATTTAATTGAAGAATTTAAGGATTGGGCTACCTGATGTTTTGTATAGCCATATAAAAGAAAGTGAAATAGGAAAAAAAAAACATAAAACTGTTGCTTGGCTTTGAATAATGAGCAATATAAAATTAATTACTTTTAGTCTGAGTAACTCCAAGATTGCTCCTACACCCCAGGGGAAAGGTACTGTTCTTTCAGAGTGAAGAAGGCTGAACCCCAGGGGAAAGCTACTGTTCTTTCAGAGTGAAGAAGGCTGCTTTCTTGCATGGTTGCATGGATTAGCATTTTTTTCCCGTGCTTTCTCAACAAATAATAAGCAGTAAACATGCATGATTAGACTCATACTCTAATGCTTAGTTTTAAAACAGTGCAGATTTCTATGCTGACTTTAGATTTGAGAGATCATAAGAACAATGACATAATAGAAGTATCTATTAAATAGTCTCTTGTGGAAATGATGGCTTGATATTCATGTGGTATGTATTCAGGATGTAGGTGGTAAAGGACTGTAATGTGTATGTTAAGAACCACTAAAAAACAGCATAAGACAATCAGGGAAATTATGATAAAATAGTCAAACTGCTAAATTAAGAGTAGGGAGAAGCTAGATTTATAAGGTTGGCTGTGTGTTATCATGTTATTGAGGGTAAAACAGATTATAGTACTCAGCCTAGGATTATGGTTCAGTGATGGAGTCCTGCTGTTGGACAATGATCTTCTACCCTGTAAAGATTTGTTGCTTGTATTACTTTAATAAAATGCTGATTGACCAGTAGCCAGGCAGGAAGTATGGGTGGAGCGACTGGAACAGGAGAATTCTGGGAAGAGGGAAGGGTCAGCCTGCAGTCGTCATTCAGATGCAGAGGAAGCAAGATGAGAATACATCACTGATAAAAGGTACCAAGCACGCCACATGGCTGACACAGACAAGAATTATGGATTAATGTAGGATGCAAGACTTAATAAGAAGCCTGAGAGCTAATAGGCAAACGTGTTTATGATTAATATAGACCGCTGTGTGTTTCTTTGGGACTGAACAATTGCAGAACCAGGTGAGACAGAAACCTCTGTCAACAGATTCCTTCATAAACTGAGTAGGCAGGGTGACAGTGAAGAAGTCAAACTGTGTACTGTCGTGAAGGCTGTCATCACCATGTAGCTGCTTCATGGTGTGTGAGCTAAAATTGTCAAGACACAAAGTGGTTTATGACTAAGATTCATATCATTCCAGAATCCCCTAACTTAAGCAACTGAGTCTGCAATAAGCACTTACATGTGTCTTAGGCAGCTGCAGATGTAGACCGTATACAGTAATTTAAAAATGAATGCTATCACGCCTGTGGATTATAACAAGTTTGATCACACATTAATTAATGGTGTTCATTGATGCATTATGATTAGAAAATTAAGAGTTCCTGAAGTGTTTTCAGTATACTTTGTTGCTGCAGGTAGGGGAGAAATCCAATAAAATAATACAATAGAAAATACATTCCTGCGTTTAGTCACTTAGATTAGTTGCTTCATCAAGTAATAATTAAGATATAAATGAATTGTGTTTCATAAGACATAAAACTGAATTCACTAAGTTGCTAAAAAAGAAAAAAAAGATAGGCACAGAAGCTCTGAAATGTATAGTAGGGCTTCCAGGCTCGAGTCCCAGGGCACGGGGTTGACCGTCCTGGGAACCCGCCTAGATGCTCAGTTGCCCATCTATCCTGGACCACCAGGCTCACATTCAGAGAGTTTCAGAGATAAAAGTTAGCAGCTTACCTCCAGGACTCCAAGGACCAACAGTCTCACTGTGTCCCAGAGAAAGACCCCTCCCAGTTCTAACAAGCTTGGGACTCAGCAACGGACTAGAATCTTTTGGGGGAACATGGAGGAGGATGCAAGCATTCCCTGTCTTCCTCATTCCAAACCTACCATGAGGTCGCTCCAAGAAGACCACAGTGGCTTGGGGTCTTGTTGTCCTGACTCCTACAGTAAGGTGGGAGATGCAGAACCAAATTCATGCCTGTGCTGCCCTCTGCTGCTCTTTCTGAAATCTGCTGGAATTTGCTGTTGGCCGATCCTGCCTTCAGTGACACCAGACTGACTTTCCAGGACAGAGCTACATTCTCAGTCTGTCCCCAGCATTCAGTGCTTTGCCTACTTTAAATGTCTGGTAAAGCTTTCCGGTCTTCTGTGCACAGAGAGCAAATTCTTGAGAACTCTCAATGTGCTGAGCACCAAGGCAGGCTGGGTGGGATGAGGTCAGGACTGGGTGAAAAAGGGACCCTATGTTTGAAGAATTTAGAAAAGAAACCACGTTATTCCTGCAAACAGCAAAAACTGCATAGAGAAGGGGTAAAGGAATAGGTTTTGAAGGCTGTATTGGAAGAGGCTGGCATAGAGAGAGGACATTTCAGCTGGTGAATGACATGCAAAAGACCAAAGTGGGCCACTGCCAGGGTGGCAACAGCAGAGTGACCAGGCTATGGACATCAGGGTAAGGAAGTTGAGCTTTACAGTGTTGGTAACAGGGAGCCACAGAACAATTTAGATCAGGGGTGACCTGGAATATAGAAGAATGGGGACCTGCTTTTCATGTGGAATCTACTTACTGACCTTCCTATCAGGGCAGGGGATGTCACAGATGTGAAGATCACCAGCTCCAACCTTAGTCATCCTTCCCAGACCCCTGTCTAGTCCTTTTGTGATGTGATCACCAGCTCCAACATTAGCCACCCTTCCCAGACTTCTGACTAGTCCCTTAGAGACATGATCACCAGTTCTAACCTTAGCCACCCTTCCCAGACCCCTGTCTAGTTTTTTGGAGACATTGCTGGGCTTATTGGTGTCTGTTTCAAGACTTTGACACTAAAGATTTTCAAATATTTCAAACTTAATTTATTGAGACAAAAGCTTGAAGCTCTATCATATCTTTATAAAGTAGACTTAAACCTTTCTTATAGTCTACTATCTCCTCTCCCTTCATGTACTTCTCTGTAGGTGGAGCATTTTGTTGGGACCACTAGCTCCCCAACAACCACACAGAGACTTATTATTAATTATAATGCTTAGCCAATAGCTGAGGCTTGTTGCTAACTAGCTTTTTCAACTTAAATTTAAGGCACATTCCTTATCTATGCTCTACCACGTGGTGGTACCTTTTTTCAGCGCGGCATGTTCATCTCCTGCTTCCGCTGTGACTGGCTGGCAACCCCGTTCTTCTTCTTTCCAGCGTTCTTCAGTTTCACTCTCCTGCCTAACCCCTTCCTGCCTAGTTATTGGCCAATTGTCTCTTTATGAAGCCAAAGAGAGTAATACATATCCATAGTGTACAAAAGATTGATTCTATAGTACTTCTCCCAAAGGCTACCTTAGAGTAGGAGCATGAGAAAGAGAGAGAGAGAGAGAGAGATACAGACAGACAAGCAGAAAAGAGAGAACAAGAGGAAGCCATAATGTTGAGAGGGGCTTTTTTAAGGGTATGTGTACCACACAGGAAAATAGGCAATTCCTGGTGGCAATGAAAATGCACCACACCTGGCAGCAGCAGGTAGTGACATGTCTGGTGTCTGCTGGCACCAGAGAACAAGGGAGGGGAGGGGAGAAGGAAGGGGAGAGGGGGAGAGAGGGGAACCAGGAGCAACAACCAGAAGGCCAAGAGACCAAAAGACAAAATGGTATATAGGGAAGAGCAACTGGGGAAGAACAACCCAGCCTCGGGACTGGAGAAGCTTAGGGTCAGGGGATAAATAGTCAGGAATACTCAGTAAAGGGCAGGGACTGAGGGGTGTAGAGTCCGCTCTGATCTGTTACTAGACGCCTCCACTAGCTCTTTGTCTGGGTTTGAGACCTAACAGCTTCCAGTTCCATTCATTTACCCCCAGTTTTCATTATTTCACTTTTCCTTTCTTTCTTTACTTCTTTTTATTTTTCTTATTTGTTTTTTGGATTTTTGGGGGGGGGTTGTTTTGTTTTTGTTTTTTGAGACAGGGTTTCGCTGTGTAGCCCTGGCTGTCCTGAAACTCATTCTGTAGACCAGTCTGCCACTGGGTCCTGAGCACTGGGATCAAAGGTATATACCAGCATAGAGTCCAGGTGAATAAAATTCCGCATGTCTATGTACACACTGTCATTATCCATCCATCAGTCTGTGGACAACTAGG
This sequence comes from Neodon shergylaensis, assembly GCA_025134845.1. Lineage (NCBI taxonomy): Eukaryota > Metazoa > Chordata > Mammalia > Rodentia > Cricetidae > Neodon > Neodon shergylaensis. The sequence continues at coordinate 12,998,801 of JABTXL010003523.1, read as the reverse complement.
TTAATTCCGTTTTCTAGCTTTTGTGAATAAAGCAGCAATGAACAGAATATAAAGTACTTGTGGTCAATGTCCAGGGGTGGTACAGCAGGGTCAATGGTAGTTTTATTTTTAGAAGAGGGTTTTTTTGTTTGTTTAAAATATCTAGAATGATTTCCAATATATCTGCGCTAGTTTACATTTCCACCAATAGTGTATGAGCTCCCAATTTCCCGCATCCAAGCCAGCATCTGCTGTCCTTTATTCCTTATGGTGGTAATTCTCACTGGGGTGAGACAGAGCCTTTTCGTAATTTAATCTTCATTTCCTTGAAAGCTAATAGTGTTAAGTACATTTTAAACTTGTTTACTAGCTGTTTGGTCATAGGAACCTTTGAGAGGCTGGACCAGGTGGGGCATGGTGTTGGGGACCAAAAGGCCATGGTCCTGCCGGCTCAGCCCGTCTTCTTCCCAGACACCACACCTGGATGTTGTCCCACCCCCAGCCTTCCTATTCCCTCCTTGTGATCCGTGAGTTTCCCTTTCAATAAAGAAAAACTTTAGTATACCCTATTCTGCAGCGCACAACGCCTGTCTGCACTCTATGCGCTACCATACAGTTCGCGAGCTTCGGGCACCAGGCTGGAGATTGAAACACACGAAGACACCCAGACAGAGAGACACGGACCTCTAGTCACTGGTAAGAAGCCCTTTATTCAATAGAAACATGGAGGCTTATGTACCCAACAGTCAGGTGGGCCAACAGGTGAAAACCTTACCCTCTGATCCTCAAGGCAAGGCAACCCGTGCTCGTGAAGCAGAGCTGGTAAACAACTTTGACACAGCTTTCAGTAACTCAAATCAGAAGGAAAGTAAAGATCTCTAGCAGGGAAGAGCAGCGGGAGGCCAGGACTCCAAATGGTTCCAACACTATTCGGAGCTAGTGTGGGATTATTTGGATTGCGTTCCCCCAATCTGACGTGTTCTGCTTCAGTTTGAGAATTTTCTGTTTGATTTCATTGCCACATTTTTAATTTGGCTATATATTTTCTTGATGTTATTTTGTATGTATGTGTTCTTTATACATTCTAGACATTGACCTTCTGTTGGATTACGTAGATGATAAAGATTTTCTCCCATTGTATTTGCTACCTCTTTATCGGGTTGATAGTTTCCTTTGCTGTATAGAATCTTTGCCTGTTCATGAGATCCCATTTACTACAGAAGTCTTATTTAGAAATGTTGGGGACCAGCCTTGACAAAAACACCCCTTGCCAGGTTAGGGGCATGGGGAATTTAGAAATAGAAGTAAAGACTATGAAGACACATGAAAAATAGTAAAACAGAAACCATAGAATCTTATAGATAATGGTTCTCTGTGAAGACACATGTTTTTAAATGAAAATCTCAGTGCCAGATGTGGGATACTTTTCTATGAGTTATGAGATTTTCTATGAGACCCTGGGATTCCCCACACAACATGGGTTATTGCCATGGCTCATGGTCACACATCATAACTAGATAGGAAGACCTATTGCTAAAGATACCACACATCTTGGTTGCAGAACACAGCAATGCAAAGCTGTAACTGAAAACATTGCTCCCTGTTGGCCAGCTTTCATGGTGTCAGAAGGTTCCATGTGGAAGAAAATTACATCAGCACTCTTATCCAGCCATGGACCTTGCATTCTACAATGCTGACTTGCCAGGCAAGACAAACACCTGGTGCCATGATGGCATGAAGGTAACCAAGGAGTTTCTGATTAGATTCCCATGTATGTGAGGGTGCACTGGAAAGCCAGAGGTCAATGTTGAACATCTTTCTATACTACTCTACAATTTATTTTCGATATAGAAGTAGGGTCTGTCACTGACCCTGGATCTTACATGTTTGGCAAGAGTAGCTGGCTAGTGAGCTCTACAGAACCTTCTCACAGGAGGGAATTCATGCTTGGTGCAATAAACTTGACCTCATGGTTCAGAAGGTCTTAGGCCCTGGTGGGAACACACCCATAGCTAAAATTTTCTTTCTTTCTTTTTTATTTTTTTTTAATGGTAAGCAGAAAAGGCTAGGACCAACCCTGGGACCCTTCCTATTGGCTCGACCCAGTCCAACAAGTCTTCCAGAGTTATGCTTACTGCCCCAGCTCCAGGGTCACAGGGTGTCTATGTCACCATTAAGCAATTTGTAACACACTGCTTCCAGACCCCATTTAAGTGCTCAGCCTCCTGAAAGAGCCAGAGCTATTTGTGCAACGAACGCGAACCAGGAAGCCTTCCCCAATGTCCAAATCCTGCAGAAAAGCCACAGGAGGAAAGACTAGAGTTGGAGCCTCACTCAGAGCCTGGGTGAACTTTGTGCCAGGCCATTGTCTTTTTTTATGGCTGATTCATTCCTGCAGAAATCATTCATTAGTTTCTAAAGTTCCCCACAACCTCACATTGCCACTAAATTATAAGTCAGGTTTTTAAGGTTTAACATGGCACGGCCCTTCTTAGCATTCCACAGTCTGTGTTAATCTGCCTTGTCTGCTGTTGAGCTTTCTACTGCCAGCTTGCTTTTGTAGACTCAAGTTAGTGAACCTTTGGAAGGTAGAAAGTTCCTCATCCCTCCAGATCCATCAGAGTGTCCCCTTAGAGACAAGAGGGTTTGTTTAGCTTGGTGTCAACAGTGTCTGTCACCCGTGATAAAGGCCATGGACACTTCCCACTTGGATTTGATAAGATTTTGCACAGGCAGAATGCTCTGCTTTAATAGCAGGAAACTTCACAGAACTAGGGGATATGTCACTGAATGAGAACCCTAAGACCGCACAAATACAAAAGTGGAAATGAATACAGTTGAACAAGAAATAAATAGAAACTGGGAAATGGTGCAAACATTTGGGTATATTTGAGACCTTTTCTTGGGAGCTAGAAATGATCGAGCCTTCAGAATTTCCTAGAAGGATCTGACTAAGTACTGACAGATTTGATCAAACATGCAAATACTCTTCTCGGGAGCCTTTGGGTAAAAGACTAGAACACTTTCTTAGTCAAGACTAAGAACTCATCCCCATCCCCTACCCTCAACTGCAGTGAGTTTTGAATTTGATTGAGAGAAAATGACTTCCTTTTGTACATCAAAGAAAAGTAGCATAATTTTAGATATGATTGTTTTTTTTTCATTGAGCCTATATCGCTGAAAATGGCAAAGGAAGAAAATAACCATGTTTTTCCTGTCAGTGTACGCAGCTTGGGAATTTGCAGCAACACTATAAACTCATTCCAAGAACAGAACTCAAAAGACAAATGCCTCTTTCAGGAAGAGCATTCTCCTTTCGGTGTTAGATACTGGAATTAGATGCAGTGACTGATGGGGGACATTTTTCTCTTATAGCCTAAAGGATAAAACTCTCCAGAGTCCTCCTAATCTCTCTCTCTTCTTTTTCCCCAAAAAAATTCATTGCAAGCTAGTACATTTATTATTCTCTTGAATATACTTGGCCACCAATTACATGAAAATGTATTATAAAAATGATTGCTTTCGTCCTGATTAACCAACTATTAGGAGGAAAATGATAGTAATCACTCATTATTATATTAATTCAATAACAGCATTTCTAATGAATCCACTCGTCAAGTTACAGACAGGAAAGCATTTCCCTCCCTGTTTTCTAGTGAATTGGGCAGCACTTGAACACAAAGAAGGAGTCTCCCATTACAACACAACACAACATTCCCTCTGAAATAAGCAAGGAGGAGGAAAATTAAATCTTGCCTTCCCGTGGTTCCTTCTCACAGATGTTGTAGAAGACTTAATTGAACCTGCTACTCCCTCCTGGTTTTCTGACAAACTCTACTATTAATTCCTTTTTGAGTAATTGCAAGGAAGCGATCAGATTAGGAAGCATCCTTCAGGTTATGTGTCATAGGTTTGAAAGGAAGGAAGAATGCTCTCGGACATCTGCCTCACACGCTAAGACTGGGCAGGGCCTGTGAGAAGACTGACACCAGGTCCTAAGCCCCCGATGAATACAGATGGACCTGTGTCTCCTGCGTCTCCCCCACTCCTGTCCATCCTCTGCTGCTACAGCCCAGCCTCAGTATTTATTAGCCATTATATATACATATATGTCATATACGTAAACATGCTTTTATAAATGGCGTTTACCTGGGAGCTTAACTGATGGTCCCTCCTCTTCATATCTCTGGCTGACACTTGATTCAGGGCTCACACATCATGGTCAGCTGCTGGAGTGTCTGAAGCAGCTTGTCCTGTGGAAATATAGCTGAAGGAGCTCAATGACTCAGGACAACAGTAGGAGTTTTGGTGAGAGTCCAGTATTAATGGTGTACCAGAAGCTCGAGGCCTTGAACCTGACCAACAGCACATTGTTTAATGAATCTTTGTGAGTGAATGTGTTTGGATGAAAGGCTAGACTGTTTGATACCCTGCAGCTTACAATGCCACTAAGGGGAAGAAAGAGGTGATGGAGAGACAGCAAAGGCAGAGGAGTGTTTTTCCTTTTTGTTTATTTGTTTTTAATTGATATCATTTGTATTTTTATTTATTTATCTTATTTTTATTATTTCTTTTTGAGTTTTCCCTTGTGGGGGGTGACACTACAAGGGTGAGGGGCAGACACAGAGGGGCTAGGAATTGTGGTGCATGTTGTAAAATTCCCAAAGAATCAATAAAGAATATGATAAAAATAGTAAGAGAGAATTCATGCTTGGTGCTGTAAACCGATCCAGCATTCTATGACTTATCGGTAAGGTCATGGACCCTAGAGGAGAATCTACTATTGCCATGTTTCTAAAATAGTATATTTTCCAACTGTGTTCTAAATGCCTATCCTTATACCCATAGAAAAGTGAACAGCTGGCTGAGGATGCCCATTCTCAGGTGATATATATATATATATTAACCCTTAACACCTAAAGTTCAGGGGACATCATGGAAGAAGGGATGGGAAGATTGTAAGAGCCAGGGTATGAGATAGTATCTTCTATATATCACAAGGAGTTGCACCAATATGGACGTATTTTCATAACCAAGACCTGCACAGTGACACCAGTAGCTGATACTCCAGCATAGTGGGGCAAAATCTCACAAGGTCCCACCCAGGTGAAGAGCCACAGTCAATTAATGACTGATGAGAAAGGGAGAATCAGACTTCTTGATATGCCTCATGATAGGTTATCTGATTCCAAGCACTCATCCTTAAACACATGCACATATGAGCAACACTAAAGAGAAAAGGGTGTGTGTGTATGTGTGTGTAGTGGGGATGATTCAATACAGTTCTTAGATCTCACAAGCCCAGGGCTCAAGATTATTAACAGAAAAATTGCTCTCTAAAAAAAGATATTAACGATTATAAGGTAAATTCTTTATTACCTTAAGTGCAGTTATGTCATAATTATCAGGGATTAATAAGAGCTATTCAAAATTAACTCAAACATTCAAAGAGTTTTTTTATAGCATCTAATACCATAATGGATCTTATGATGGATATTTTAAAAGTTAATATAGATTACCTAAGCTTATAAGTCTTCTAAATTAATGCATGAACTAAGTTTTGTCTACTTGGAACAAGAAGGGATGTCTGCAGAATGGGAAAGATCTATCCACACAAGAATTCGTGAGAATGGCCTGATTCTGCAGAGCCTTTTTTTTAACTGAATATAAAGGAAATAATTCCTGAAGTGATGGCATCTAAATGATTTCATTTCTTTTTCTAAACTGTTGTAATCATTTCAATTCAGGTCTTTTCTGCGTTTTCAATTTGGTAACAAAACAAAGACTGGACAAAAAAATTAGTCTCCCACAGAACTGACATATACTGGCTTATACCTGAAATTTTGGATTGGCTAATATTTAAATCTGTAATACTTGCAGAACTTCACTTATTTTGATGCAGCATGGATTCCTGTTGGCCTCTGCCAGCAAACCCATTTCAGTTTTCTATAGCTGCACAACCAGCTTCCCTAAGAGTCAATGGTTTTATACTCTCATCTGAAAAGGCCTGGGCACAATTAGAAGGTGATACAAACTTTAAGATCTAGAGCACAGCAGGGAGAAGTAGGTCTCAATGAGAGTATCTTTGAAAAGTATGTTCATTTGACCCTGCTTGTCTGCCTCCAGACCTTCATGCCTCATCTTCCAAGCAGCCATTCTTGATTGAGCCTATCTTGGGCTCAGTTCAATAGTTCATCAGTCATTCACCTACATGGATAGGAGATGCAGCAAGTGTCCTCGACCGATCTTGTTCTTGGCTTGTGATAATTGTATGCAGTCTATAGGCATAAGGAATTTTGAATTATCCTCCTGATCATTTTAGGTCTCAACATAATGAATAGCCTAGGTATTTAAAAAGCTGTACTTGAATTGATACAGAAAGAAAATCCTTTGGCTAAGATAAGGAAAGAGGGAGGAGCATATGTTCCAGGGTAAGGGGATTGCTTTCTCAAGAGCCCTAAAGAAAGCAGAACTGCTTCGAATAACTGGAAGAAGGCAGGTGTGCCTCCAAGGCTAGTCTGACGATGTAGGTGTTCTGCTGTTTATGCGAACTCTATTTGCAGTTGAAGAAAAAAAGGTCCAGAAAACTGCTAAAAGATAGCCAGATAATAGAAAAGCCAGAGCATGCTCAGGACCCGTCTCATCCCTCAGCTTCTCCTCATCTCTGGGGAGCTTGATGCAAGTCTAGTTTTATTATTTGTTTGCTCTCATTTTATATAGAGAGGGCCAAAATGAAGCACAGACAGTGTAAGAAGAATATATCCAGACAAGAAGCTGAACCACTGTAACAGAAAGCCCGGAGGAGGTACAGAAGACATGAACTAAAAAGGTAAGGGCGGGAAGCTGAGCTCCTGCAGAAGGGGTGACCGACACTAAAGAGAAAAAAATGTGATGGTGAATATTAGGGTCCAAGGTTTAAAACAGTGTGGGTTTATCAGTTACTCTGTCTCCGCATAGAAGACTGTGGTCTGGCACCAGGGCAGTCTGCTCTGTCAAATGTGCTCTCTAGGGGTCTCAAGGGCTAGAATCAATCCTCTCCTGAGTAAAGGAGTGTCCAGTTGTTCCTCTCTGCGAGGGGTTGCTGAGCGGACTCAGTGCCTCCTAAAGTTCCTGATGACTCCTAGGGCAGCAATTCCTGTGAGTTTGTGGAGAAACACAGGGTTGGTCAAGGCAGACACAGAGATGTTAATATTTCAAGAAGAAAAAGAAATCTCAGCCTGTGTATACAAAAGGTTGAGTGATTGACTAAGAAAATCTTCCCTAGTGACAATTCAGACTAATGACGCTAGCTCAGTGCATCAGAGCCAATAGAGAAGAAAATCAGGTGATCCCAGGGCTCACCCTGGGGAACGCCATCCAAAAGAGGAGCTACTTGGCTGTGGCCTCTGGGTGTGTCATTATTCTGACTTGACTTGTCAAGTCTGCAAAGGGCCTAACTCCCCTGTGTGTAGTCAGGGGATTAGAAAATTCAAAGGACTGAGAAGAGAATAAAACTCAGCAAACAGCCATGGGAAATGTAGAGTTCTAGACTCTTCTAATCCACATGAATTTGATGACCTAGAATCAGGGAGGATCTGGGACATGAATTCTTTGCATGTTTGTGTGTGCCGCGGAGGACTTATTACTCGGACATATGCCACCTTGTTAGGACCCCACTAATTCAGCTGTCTGTCCAGAAAATCTAGGACTCCTCCTATCTCCATCCGCCCTATTCTGAAATGCAAGAATGTGCACAGGTGTTTGAAGAAGCAAATTCAGGTTCTCCAGCTTCTGCAGCAAGCGTTTGACTGAGTAAACCATCTCTTCCAGGTCTGTGAATTTTTCACGTGTTTCTCAGGAGCTGGTCAGTGATCTGGGATCTGGAATCCCGATCAGAAGATGTGGGCCATGAATAGAATTAAGAATTCAAAGAAGTACGCTCACATCTGGCTGCAGCTCTGTTAGGCAGCTCATGTTAGAGTCACCAAGGCAATCTGGAGTTCGGATAGAGATTACAACACACTGTTTTAGAAAGCTAAATTTGGAACCACTCTGCGGGAATAGGAAATTGAAACACAGCCTCAGACTTTGGGAATCTTGTTCCTGATTGACTAGTAGCTCCTTTAAGTTCCCTGAGATTCATTTCCCCTCCATTTTGGGCCATCCCATCTTTAGTAACACCTACGGAGAGATCATGAAGGGTCATGAACCGGGGTCTGTACCGACCATGTCTGGGAGCGAACCTACCACTTCCACCTGCATTCTAATGGGCAGAACCTGTTTGCTTGTTTATACGTGTCCCAAGGGGTTTTGGGAAATGTAGTCTGCCTGTGAGTTAACGGTGTAAAAGCCCATCTCTGTGACACAAATGAATGTTCCTCCTAAGAAGCTTCTAGGTGTGAGGTAAGAGCAAGAGTCTCACAAAACTATGAGAATGTGTCTGTCTGTTCCATTTCTATGCCCCTCCACACTCTATTCCCTGGCCTTTGTAAGGACTCACCGCCCAAAACGACACCGGGGGCCTGGGAGGAAGCAGCCGTGTAACTTGCTGAAACTTTTTGTCTTTTGATTCGTATTTCCCATACCTAGTCCAGTTCTGTTAGGCGTTTGTGGATGTTGTCCTCTTTGCCAGGCTGACACTGATGGTTTGGTGTGCCCCTGAAGCCTTATTATTGTCTCTCTTAGCTTCGACTCCACATCCCAGTGGATCAATGTCATTTTTAGCACTTCCATCTCGCATTGCTCATTGCACTGTAATACATAGGGATGAGACACCCAGACAAACGCTAGCCGCTTGCAGGGTTCTGCACAAATTGCCTCCTTTCTTTTCCCCTCTCTCGGTGTGACATGACAGTCTGGGTGCTCCAGGGAAGAGCTGCCGTGGAGGGTGAAGCCATTATTCAGTGTTTATAAACAGCCCTCACAGGCACGAGCCAGCTCGGTGATAACAGCTCCCTATCCCCTACAATTTTCTTCCTCTTCTCTCCCGATCCTTTATCCTCCTAGACTATCAAGTACCTATTTTTAACCCAGTGGTATCTCTACCAAATGCCCAGGAGTTGTTATGGATGTTTCAGGGTAATTACAGCCTCCGTTGTCAAGTTCCCTTGACAGTCCTCATGCCAGTTAATGGTGGGTGCCTGACCTGTTAGCCCCTGCAGACAGACAATGCAGCTTTGTCATTGTTTTCTCCAGTGCCAAACACAATTCCACTATGTGACAATTAATGATAGACGCCGAATGGCTCCAGAAAACCCTGTCATGGTCCTTTCCATGATGAGGCATTTTCCCTGTGCCAGACCACAGCTAATGGGGGAAAACAAACCATTTTCAGAGATACGAATTCAGCTTGGGAGCTGTCGCTGTACGCAGAGGCGTTTGTCTCAAAGCTATGGCCAGAGTGTGTGGAAGAAGGGATACTTCCAGTTGCTCCAGTTTGCTTGCTTTCAGTCCTAGCTTCTTTAAGTCATAGCAGACTAGAAACTCTGATATTGGTAATTGTTCAGTATTCCTTGTTAGTCTTTCCTCGGTGTAAACAGCACCGACTTGATGCTATAACCCAAGAATCCAATGACTGAAATCCATGTAGGCACTGCCTATCCAGCTGCCTACGGAAGGCGTCTGCACAGAGAACAAGGTCAGGCCACCTCAGGTTGCTGTAAGCACCTGTCCCATCCCCATCCTCCCGTACAGATGCACACAGGTGAGACACCCTGGGCTGCATGAACAATGTTCTGGCAGCTTCTTCCCAGGCCAGCTTCAGATATTCTGTTTTCTACATTTTCCCAATCTTACTCTAAGGAAGAGTTTCTCAATGAGCCACCCTCCTCCCGCCACCATCAGCCTGCGTTCCTCCCCTTTGCAGATGCAAACAGAGAGGACACCAGGTCTGGAAGCACGGATGAACAGCCATGGTGCTGGAGAAGTGGGCAACGCTTGATTCCTGGCCTTTGAAGCCAGGTTCCTTGAGACAAACTTCACCATAACTTAGTCCTGTCTGTAACCTTTCTTTCCTACAACTGCCCCTGAAGTTGCTGGTTTGGCTTTGTTTCCAAAACAATTAGAGTAGTCTTCACCTACTGTTTCTTAGCCTGCTTACACTAGAATACACCAAAAACACCTCACACTGTTCAGGGTAGCATATTAACTAGAACTTTATTACTTTTGAACTACATTCAATTCACTTCTGCATGGCCTTCTTCAAGAGGCTTGATGATACAGGGAAAATCATTTCATAAGCTAAAGCAGAGTGGAGAGGTGTTGGGAGAGATCGTGACTGTGGACAAGCAGTCTGAGCTCTTGTCTGTGTTTATGCAAACCTTCCATCCCCCTCTCTTTCTTCTGACTTCTCCTCTATCTCTTCATACCTTCCTGCCTGGAACCTGTGTTTATGTGACTTCCATTCAAATAGCCAGCAGGAACTGATGAGGCCAAGTTTGCTATCAAAAGAGTCTGACTAATATGTCTTGATTGACCATTCCTGGTCCAATCAACTTGGCCCGTGTGGTGGGTGAAGCGTTCAAGAAAAGCTTATGGGGATGAGGTGTCAGCAAAGGATCACTCAGTCTCTTTGAGCTTTCGTTGGGTCACATTGTGTCACCAGAAAGACAACATTTACCATTATTGTTGTCGCCTCCTTGGGTTCCTTAACCTCTTTTATGTTTTCTTTTTCTAGTTTTTAAGGCTTGGGGAATAGATATATTCATAAAACATATAAAATGCACATAAATATTTATACAAGAAGAGTCCAAAATTATGTCCAAGCGTTTTGTTTTCCCCAACACTTAACCAGTACAGCCATACCTGAGACCCAAATCAGGCACATGGAAAACTGACCTGTACTATTTCACAAGCCCAGCAGAGGGCAGGCCTTCCAAGCAAATGCCTGTATGGCAGCGGCTCTAGAGAAAGATTCCAGCAAGAGCTGGCTAGTTCTGACGAGGGCGGAAGCTACCAGGTTCCAGGAAGAAAGAAAAAAAAGTTTTCAGGACTTAGATGAATTATTGGCTATGTATCCACAGTGACTATTTGCGCATGGCCACCCCAGTCCAGTTTTTGTCTTGGTTCCTAAGTCTCTGTCCTTTTCTTCCCTGTGCCATTATTAACTTCATCCCAATTTAAAATAAAATTAAAGTCTTGGGTTTTTTTGATTTTCTATTTTTTGTTTTGGCTGACAACACACTTGAGAGTCTACAGGTGTCCTAGCAGAACTTATATAAAGCAGGGTGTCGGTGGTTCAGAGAAATGAGAGCCCTGGAGAACAGGCCCGTCTTTAGCTTTGGGTAAGCATTGGATCAGCAGATGTGGCAAGCCCCTTGTCATCCAACACTAAAACCCTGCTGTCCTCACCCGTGAAAGCAGGGATGGCAGAAGAGCCTACCTAGGTCACATGAGAATCAAGTGTCATCTCCTTACAAGTTCATACTTTTCTGCTTGCAAAACAATTTCGATGTGATTGTCATGATAAGTGTCTTATCCTGGTGATATTACACCCATCCATTATCACGGGGATATGAGCCTCCACTGCTTTATTATTAACCTTTTATTACAGCCCAGGCTTCTGTCACATGACCAGCTGTTTCTGAGGCATAACTGTCAAGTTTAAACTACAGGGAGAGGGCACCTTTTGCATGGGACACTGATATATTAGAACAAGAATAGAGGAAAATGGTTAAGGGGAAGGGGCTGCTGACTCTCTTCTGGAAATTAGTTGAAGGAGTTGGGGTCGTTTGCTTTGCCCACTGAGTAGAAGGTTTGCAGGAACCAGGCTTTCTACAGGAGGTAGCAGCTGTGACACTCAGCATCCTGCAGGCCCAAGCTTCATCCTTCCTTGCCCTGAGCATAATAACCCCAGCCTGGTGCTGCTAAACCTGGGAACCCCCACCCCGGGTTACTGCAGCATCCACACAGGCACTTGGTTGTCATTGCTACTGTGTTTCTGGCCCCAGGGGATTTCCTGACTTTCTTCTCACATCTAGCCACATCATAAGGGGTGCCTATTTTACTTAACAAGAGAAGTTAGAAGGTTTTGACGGGGACACCAGAGTTCTTATACTCTCAGGAAAATGTGAGTCCAGAAAGTGAAATGATGAAACTTCTAAAGTTTATGATTGATGTTTCAAAATGACATGGGAGACTCTGAGAGGCAGAGGCACCGTTCTGCCTTATGGGACACTGCTGTGAAGAGGAAGTGGTTGTCCTCAGGAGAGGTACATTGGGGAAGAGAAGGCTGAGGGTGGGGGAAACACACTATGATTCTATCAAGGATGTCTTAGTTAAGGATTCTATTGCTGTGAAGAGATACCATGACCATGGCTATTCTTATTAAGAAAATCATTCAACTGAGGCACCAGCTTACAGTTCAAAGGTTCAGTCCATTATCATCATGGCAGGGAGCATGGCAGCGTGCAGGCAGACATAGTGCTGGCTACATCTTGATCACAAGGCAACAGAAAGCGGGCTGAGACACTGGGCAGTATCTCGAGCATAATAAGACCTCAAAGCCCACCTCCACAGTGACACACCTCCTCCAACAAGGCTACACTTACTCCAAGACCACACCTCCTAAGAGTGCCACTCCCTTTGGGGGCCATTTTCTTTCAAACCACCACAAGGAAAATTCTCATTCTAAGGCTGAAAGAATTAAAAAACATATGGGACTTTCTTTGTAATATCTTTAAGAAAAAATAGTGAGATCATTTGGAAAATGATCAAATTCTTTCCACACACGGAGTTAAAGCTATAAAGAGAACTGGATTTGCCTAGGCCATGGCTTGTTCACTAAAGTGCTTGCTGCACAGGCATGAGAACCTGAGTTCAGATCCCCAGGACCCACATAAAGCACTGGACACAGAGGTATGTACATCTATTCCTAGTACCGGGAAAACTAGAAACAGGAAGACCTGCAGAGTTCACTAGTCAGCTACTCTTGCCAAACGTGTAAGATCCAGCGTCAATGTGAGACCCTATTCCTATCTCAAAAATAAATTGTAGAATGGTATAGGGAGATGTTAAACATTGACCTCTGGCTTGCATGTGCACCCTCACATACATGGGAACACATAAACATGAATATACCACACACTGAGAGGGGGTGCCCCTGCATAGAGAGTCTCTAACTTTTCGGTAAACCCAAAAGGCCCTAGAGTTGTTGGCACCCACAGAATGCAAAGCTTAGGAGAGAGCCATAGTCACAGTGTCTTCCTGCCCCCTTCTGTCCATGCTGGTCATGATGCTTGTGAGGGTCTTTGAAGGTCTGCAACACATCACAGTTCAAAGGGGTTTTCTTCTACAGGCATTCTGTCACAAAGGCTGTCTGAACTCAAGATTGATGTCCTCTTTGCAATTTGTACAAGAACTCATGAAGAAATAGTGAAGACAGGGTTTGACTTTGCCTTCAGGCCAGATCCTGTGATGACAGTTCTTGTATATAGCTTGTCCTCACTCTCGGGTCTCTTGCACACCCCAGGCAATAGCAGTACATGGCTTTTCCTGGTGTCCTTTGAAGGCTGTAGGTTTCTAATACACAGTCTCTGCTGTTATCACATATACGTTAGAGAATCCAGCAGCCCTGTGATTAGATAAAATGTCTTGGCCTAAGATCAAAACCACAACTGGCTGTTCAGGAATCACTAGCCTTATTCACAAGAATATCATGAACATATCTGAAAAATCACCATACTGATTTCCAAAGCGACTGTACAAGTTTGCACTCCCACCAGCAATGCAGAAGTGCTCCCCTTACCCCACATCCTCTCCAGCATAAGCTGTCATCAGTGTTTTTGATCTTGGCCATTCTGACAGGTGTAAGATGGAATTCAGAGTTATTTTTTATTTGCATTTCTTTGATGGCTAAGGATGTTGAACATTTCCTTAAGTGTCTTTCAGCCATTTTAGATTCCTCTGTTGAGAGTTCTCTGTTTAGGTCTGTACCCAATTTTTTAATGGATTATTTGTTCTTTTGATGATCAGTTTCTTGAGTTCTTTGTATATTTTGGAGACAAGACCTCTGTCTGATGTGAGGTTTGTGAAGATCTTTTCCCATTCTCTAGGCTGCCATTTTGTCTTGTCAACCATGTCTTTGCTTTACAGAAGCTTCTCAGTTTCAGGAGGTCCCATTTATCAGTTGTTGCTCTCAGTGTCTGTGCTGCTAGGCTTATATTTAGGAAGTGGTCTCCTGTGCCAATGCATTCAAATGTACTTTCCACTTTCTCTTCTATGAGGTTCGGTGTGTTTGATTTTATTGAAGCATGATTAATAAAAACTCAGAGAGAGAAATTGTGGTTCAACCTGAAGGTCAGGAAAAGCAAAAGAGCCAGCCACTGGCTCTTACTTGTACCTTCCTCCAGGAATCTCAGAATGAGACTGAGCAGGAGAACTGTCTTTCCCCATTTTATAATCCTCTCTAGTTCTGGGATTAAAGGTGTGCACCACTACCACCTGGGTTCTGTGGCAAGCTACTGTGACTAATGGGATTAAAGGTGTGTGTCATTGTTGCCTGGTTTGTAAGTCTGGCCAGTGTAATTGTTTTACTTTTCCAATCCCTAGGCAAGCTCTCTTTATTAAAATACAAATGAAATGCCACTACATTTTATGTTGAGGTCTTTGATCAATCTGGACTTGAGTTATGTGCATGGCAATAGATATGGATCTATTTTCATTCTTCTACATGTTGATATCCAGAAAATATATTTAATAAAATTATAGAAGAAAACTTTCCCAACCTAAAGAAAGATATTCCTTTGAAGGTTCAAGAAGCATACAGAACACCAAATAGACTGGACCAAAAAAAAAAATCTCCTCGCCATATAATAATCAAAACACAAAACATACAGAATAAAGAAAGAATATTAAGAGCTGCAAAGGAAAAAGGCCAAGTTACTTATAAAGGTAAACCTATCAGACTTACACCTGACTTCTCTATGGAAACCATGAAAGCCAGAAGGTCCTGGATAGATGTACTGCAGAAACTAAGAGAACATGGATGCAAGCCCAGACTACTATACCCAGCCAAGCTTTCGTTCACTATAAATGGAGAAAACAAAATTTTCCAGGATAAAAACAAATTTAAACAATACGTAGCTACAAATCCAGCCTTACAGAAAGTAATAGAAGGAAAATCACAAACCAAGGAGTCCAACAATGACCACAATAACTCAAACATCTAGAGACCCTTCACCAGCACAACTCAAAGAAGGGAAACACACAAAATCTCCTACTAAAAAAGTGATCGGAGTTAACAACCACTGGTCATTAATATCACTTAATGTCAATGGACTCAACTCACCTATAAAAAGGCACAGGCTAAGAGACTGGATACAAAAACAGGATCCAACATTCTGCTGTTTACATTAATGGTATTCCTATATTCCAGCAACAAGCTATCATAAATGGAGATGGAAACCAAGCACACCTTTACAGTGGCATGTGCATAACATTGAGAAAAATGCAAAATGTCTATGTTGAAAAGTATATCACATTTCCAAGGGTAATTAAAGAAAACCTAAATCCAAAGAAACCATTACCACAGATTTGAAGATTCTATATTGATAAGTAAGCAAAAAACATATTGGTCTACCATTTCAGTGTTATAAAAATTTCCACAGGGGTTTTTACAGACATGACTGAGAGGAATCTTAAATGCAGACGGATGTATTGAGGACGTGCAACAATTGGAATGGTGAGAAGAGAGAGGTTCTGAAAAGTAAAAAAAACCTGACTTCCTGGTTGACAATGCTTCAGAGGCCATCTGCTGGACTCAAGACAAATGCAACCAGGTCGGTGGAAAGGAATGAAGAGTCCCGAAATAGCCTCCAGCTTAGATGGATCACTTGCTCTTGGCAAAGCAGAAGGTCCATTACTTGGAGAAACCAGAGCTTTCCAGCAACTAGCTCTGGAAAACTGAAGAAGTGAACTTTGATCCACTCTGCATTCCATACGCAAAAATCAATGCAAACTGGATAAAAGATGTATGCATGAAATCTCAAAACATGACCTTTAAAAGAAAATGTAAGATCAACTTTTGTGGCTTCAGGATGGGCTGGGAGAATATATTTGTGAAACATGTATCTTAAACATGACTCACATCAAGAATATCTGAAAACCTCCCAAAATTTAACAGGAAGAGAAAAAGTAGGCACCAAAGACGTGAACACATGTTCATCAAATAAGATATGTCCATGGCAAAAAAGAAGAGATGCTTAAAATATTTAATTTACATTCAGGGAAATAAAAATTCAAATTAGAATGAACTTTTTTCCACATCTATTTGACAGGCTACAAACTGACCATTCAGTGGGTTGGGAAAGACATTGTCCAGGTGTAAATATGGAAGTGCCCCAATGACTCTTGTACAGAAGCCTTGTCACCACCTGATGGAGCTATTGGGAAAGTTCTAGAAACTTGAGGAGGTGTGACCTAGCTGGGATAAGTAGGTCACTGTGCACGTTAGGGGGCGTCTACATTTCCCTGTTCCTTTCATATCTCTTTCTCTCTCTGCTCCTTTGCCCGTAGGCAGAATATTCTGTCCTGCCAACCAACTCCCAAACAACCACACAGCGGCTTGTTATTAATTATAAATGCTCAACTGATAGCTTAGGCTTGTTACTAAGTAGCACTTACATCTTAAATTAACCCATTTTTTTTAATTTATGTACTGCCGTGTGGCTCAGTACCTTTTTTCAGAAAGGCAAGTTCATCTCCAGCTTCCTCTGTGTCTCCTGGAGACCCCACCCCCATTCTTCCCCGTGCCCTCTATATCCCTGTCTGCAAGTCCTGCCTAGCCTCTTCCTGCCTAGCTATTAGCCTCAAACCAATGAGAGCAACGCATCTTCACAGTGCACAGAAGATTATTCTATAACACTTGCCACTGTGAGATGCACAGTTATGCCCTCCTGCGTGCTCACCTGTGACTTTTAAGTCTTTGTATGGACCTGGAAACAATGGAGCCAGAAGTCTGTGCACTGAGACCCTTTTCCTGTATGTTGTTTTTGTTAGGTGTTTGTCACAGTGGTAAAAAACTGACCAACACTAGAAAAAAGCAACATCTCTATACTTAAACTACACATATTTAAAATGCCAAGTATGAAAAATAAAGATACAAATTCTCCTGAAAGCATAATAACAATAGGTACAGAAGAAATTATTAACATTCCTCAAAGTGTCCCCAGGTCCTTTGGAATTGTTGCAATTGATTTCTTCTATTTCTTCTTGCTGCCTTTTTCTTGGTACACAGACATCACATTTTCATTGTTACTGTGGATTAGTTTGCTTGTCTAGACCTTTATTCAAGCAGAATTATAAAAGTATGCATGGTTTTTGTCTGTCACATTTGTTTAGTTGTATCCGTTTCATTATCTATGAAGAGTTTATTCTTTTGTATTGCTGAGTAGAACTCCATTTCTATTCTTTATTGATCTATCTATTTTTCAGTTGACAGACAATTGAGGTTTTTTTCCATTTTGGGCTACTACAAACTGTGATGGTTAATTGTCCTTGTCAACTTGACTGGATTTGGGGTCACCTAGGAGACACAGCTCTGGGTGTGTCGTTAATGAGGATCTCAGAGCTGTCAAACTGAAAGTGGGTGATGCCACCCCATGGGCTTATAACAGGAAAGGAGAAATCCATACAAACATCTCTCCCTTTGCTTCCTGACTGGCTCAGCTATGAGAAAACTTCCATTGTTGTAGCTCTGGGCCATGCCTTCCACTACATCTTCCCTGCCATGATAAATTGTACCTTCAAACCACGGGCCAAAATAAACTCCTTCTCCTTTATGTTGTTTCTTGTCATATCATATCAGCAAGAAAGGTAACTATGAAACAAATCAAACTGCTATGAATGTTCTTGCATGATATATGCCTGGCTTTGAGCTATACTTTGACCAGAAGGACCACATCAGATTACAAGTGCACATTTAATCTGTTGTAAAACCGACAAGTTACTTTTGAAATTTTAACAACCATCAGAATCATTGCCCTTCTTTTCTCCTAAGAATGAGGAAACTTATATTACCGAAAGAATGAGGAAACTTAACTCAAAGAAGTCAGGTCAAGTTGCTCAATGCTGCATGGCCAGCAGGAATCTATCAAAATAAACATAGTTCTCTTGACTCTATACCCATGGAAGTTTCAATGAGCCTATGGACATTCCTAAAATAATTTTCTTACCACTAGGTTGAGACTAGCAGTGGTATCATTGCTAAAGAATGGGAGTTCAGAGAACTACTTTTAGAAAATGTATTCCCCAAACATCCGTATGTTGGTTTGTTTTCTATTACTTTGAAAAGCAACTTGAGGGGAAAGGAGTTTAATTCATCTTGAAGCTTACAGTCCATCGTGAATGGAAGTCAGGACAGACACTCAAGGCAGGAACCTGGAGACAAGAGCTGATACAGAGGCCATGGAAGAATGCTGGTTACTAACTTGCTCCTAGTGACTTGCTCAACCTGCTTCTTATACAATCCAGGACCACCTTCCCTGGGGCTGGATCCTCCCACATCAGTTACCAATCAAGAAAATAACCCACAGGCCAATCTTATTGAGGCTCCCTCTTCCCTGATGACTAGTCTAGCTTGTGTCAGCCTGACGAAACAAAACGACGAAACAAGACCGTCAGGAGCCCATTAGTCTTAGAGCAGGATATCCTGGCATAAGGATATGCCATGGGCAAGGAAACCTGAAATATTGGCACTAATTGGCACCCTTGCATAAATCACATCAACACAGAAAGGATTTAAGGTTTAGTAATAGGAAAACCATTTCTATTTCTGTTTGCTTAATCTAGTCTTTCCTTAGCATGTTTGGATGTAGACCCTTTCTCCTACCCACAAATTATATCCAAATAACCATTGTGCTAAGAAAGTACGTGTCAACTGTGTAATAAACTTTAGCAGAATTTGAAGCAGGGCTGTCAGAGCAGGATACAAGCACCTGAGCAGTGCTAGGCTCCCTCCGGCATCATGAACAACACACAGAGAGCCACAAGTCCTGAAGAGGTAAGGCTTGCTCCCAGGCATCTCCCCGAGGCATCTGTACAGATTGTCAAGACGTCAGAATAAATCATTTTATCCTTAGAGCGAGACAAAATCTTTGGGGACTTGTTAGTTTCAAGCTGCTATTCTTTGCCATTTGGAGCTTTGCGGCAAGCCTCTTCAGAGCAGATGAGCAGAGAATGCCAGTCCTGTGTAAGTGGGAAGCCTAGCTCTCGAGTCCTGCAGATTATAGGTCCTCGTGCAATTAAGTGGAGTGGAAGCCGAGGAACAATTTGTAGCTCTCCCTGGCCTTTTGCCTGCAGAAACCAAATTATAATATATACTTATGTCTGCATCGTATTAGCAGTTTGGAGGGGGATGCAATTTTTATTCAGACTATATAAGACTGCCTCTTACACCTGCCAACAGTCAGGGGGTGATTTTTTCCTTTTACCCTTCCATAGAGGAAGTAACCGCAAATCATAATGGTGAGCGTTGAAAAATTCAGGAAGTAGAGCTTTCCAATTCTTCCTCTTTATCTGTCATCAATGATCACAGAGGGATGAAGGAAGGGGCAGGAGGAGGGTGGGATGAGCAGGGCAGAAATGCTATCGGCAGATCATTCTCCACTTATCCGTTTCCCACCTTGCCCTGGCTCTGTGGCCTTCATTGCTCCTCTTCCTGTTCCCTCTGGCTTCTGGCTGGGCTTAGCTGATGGAGCTTCATTGGCTACTGCATCTCATGCTCTCTCTGCCATCTCCTGCCACCCCCTTGTCTAGCTGGGCTTGGCTGGTATCACCCTCATCTACCTTCATCCCCAGGTCCCACTGGTCACCACTGTTCAAATATCACAGCTCCCACTGGCTTTGTGTAGTTATTTTCTCTGAACTGAAATGTTCCCTCCTGGAGGGAGGAGGGAGAGGCTCATGAGACTCAAGGCTCTCAAAATGCTACAGGACTCACATGGGCCCAGTCCAAGGTTACAAAAGCAGAAATGAATACTGGCGCGGGAGGTGCACCCCTGGGAATCTTCCTGCTGATCACCCAGAGAGCTCTTAGGGTTCAACTCTCCTGGACTGTCTGTCACTCACGCCAGCTGGGCAGGCCTTTCGGTAGTCTTCTGCCTTTAAGTCACCATGTTTCCACGAGGAACCCCTCCCACATGCTCCTGGAAGTAACCCCAATAAACGGCTTGTTTTGCCAAACTGAGTCTGAGTGGAACTGTTTGGTCTGTGTTTGGTGCCTCATTTGGAATGAATAAAGGTTTGTTCCTGTCCCCCTGGGAGAGGCCACACAGCAGTTCACACTCCCTGACCCCTGAAGGACTAGGGACTGAGAGACTGCCCAGCAGAACTAAAACCAGGGGCTTTATCCCACTCGTTGTCTTCTCTAGATCTTGCTCTTACGACAATAAGAGTCTCCTTACTAAACCATCACTCTCAAGCCCACGAATGTGCTGTTTCCTGTCAGAATCGTGACGCATACCCCTTCCCTAATGTTGAAATTCCTACCAAATTACTCAATGGTGTGTGCCGTTAACAACAGTGAGATAAAAGTCCTTTGGAACAGCTGTTCTCTTTGAAAGGGTGAACTTTTAGGGAATGGACATGTTTACAGTACATGAAGGAATTTGGTACTAAGACAGTAAGTGGGAACTGTTTTCTCGGTGAGCCTAGGAAAGTATTTAAGCAGCTTAGGCGGTTGTCAAAGATGCCTGCAACGCCAACACGAGAGACTGGGGCAGGGACACTATATGCTAAGGGCCAGTCTGGACTACAAGGTAAAAGCTAGTCTCAACAAAGAAAGAAAGAACATATCTTTTTGGCTTTTTCGTGTTCATAAGAAGTCCTGGGGTGTGCAGGCTTCACCCCGGATCATCCCCTTACGTTGCTTTGTTTCCCATTTCCAAACCACAGCCGCTAGTGTCAGGACCTCAGAAGATCTGGTGCTGTAACAGGACACACGGCTTTCGAATTCATTCTCCTTTCGCTCTTGTTTCGCTTCCCACTTCTTTCTTCCTTTTTCCAATAAAACATCCTTCTCTTTCACCTTCCCTCCTGCTATTTGATGGCATATCTGTAACTGATGGGAACTGCAATTACCATTGACAAATGGCTTTATTAATAATAATAGCAATATTAAAAGAATGGATTCAAAGTTTCTCGGCGAAACATAACTCTCTATGTAAACCCATAACCTTTCTGGGTGGGAGGAAAGGTGTGGAGCTGGGGGCCTGTGCTGGGAACGGCAGTCATGCCTGTCCTCTGAACTACCTACAGCACCTTTGGCCATTCCAAAACATTGCCGTGCTTCGTTTCCATGCACATACGAAGCATTCGGAACTTGTTACCATCTGGACGTTCCTGTGGGAAGGTTACAAATTTAAATGTCCTCCACGAAGAGCTGTGGTCCAAAAAGACTGAGCACAGCTGCTCTGGCGAGTAACTTACAGGAATCCTATCACAGCAGGGTAGTCCCCAGTGAAGCTCCGGTACGATTTGAGAGAGGAGTTGCTTTGTTGTAATAATTACAATATTATATCCCAGTATTTGGAGTGGGTCTTGGCTATGGAACATCATTTCTCCATTTCCCCCTGTATCACATGACACAGTTTTCAAAAGCCTAAGGTTGTTAACTGGTCCCGTTCCCTTCATCTCCCACTCGCTCTCAAGTAGAATACAGTAAATTAGCCTATTTTCAGTTGCTTGAATTCATCAGTCCGGGCTTTCTGATGCTAGCAAATGTGGCCATTTTAGTGATTCCATTATCACAGTGTGCTCATGCAAGTTCTTTTTCTAAAGCAAAAAGAAGAATGCAGTTGAATAGGATGCCGCTCTGAGAGGACGGTCACGTCTGCTCCCCAGAGAAGTGTACTAACAAGACAAGAGACAGGAACCATTCTTGTCTTATGGGTTTGTGTTGTTGTTGTTTTACATATAAAATAAATTTTAATTTAAAAAATGTAAACCAAAAATTGTATGTATAGATAGATATGTGTGTATGCAATATAATATTTTTGGAACATGGATATATGTTATAACTAAATTGATCCAATTCAGTTATACATGACTTCTTACTTCTTTTTTTAATTAATTAATTTATTTATTTATTAAAGATTTCTGCCTCCTCCCTGCCACCGCCTCCCATATTCCTCCCCCTCCCCCAATCAACTCCCCCTCGCTCATCAGCCTGAAGAGCAGACCTGGTTCCCTGCCCTGTGGGGAGTCCAAGGACCTCCCACCTCCTTCCAGGTCTAGTAAGGTGAACATCCAAACGCCTAGAAATCTTTAATAAATAAATAAATTTTTTAAAAAAAGAAGTAAGAAGTCATGTATAACTGAATTACTTCTTTAGCATAGTTTTTTACTTATTATTTGGGAACTTCACATCACGTACTCCAATCTCACTCATTTCCCAGTCCTCCCATGTCCACCTACCACCCTTGTAACTTCCTCCCAAAATAAAAATAAATAAAAATAAAAATTAAGACAAAAAACAAAAAGGGTACATCTTGCCAACTCTCTGGACAATGACCTGCTTCTCCATCAATCACAGCCTCCTCTTACACCTGCCGTAGCTGTCACTATTCTTGAACCACTCTGCTCCTACATCTTTCCCGCCTCTCCGTGACATATTTGTTTGTGATAGTGGCACCAGGTGCTGTGTTGTGTCACACAGTACACCCTTTTGTCCAAACGGCATTACATGCAAATGTCCATTGTAATGAGTTGTTGGTCTGGTTCAAGATCTCTGGCTTCTGCTAAATCGTAAACGCTGGGACTCTCATAGAGATTCATCTTAAATATCCTGCCATTGTCCCAAGTCATGGAGATCCTGTGGCTATGGTTTCCACAGGACCAGTCCCTTCTTGTGCTCTGGCAGGCCATAGAAGGGGTAGAGGTTGGGGTGAGCCAACTCAAGGCCCTGGACCTGGGCATGGGTGGTAGCTGAGTCGATCAGCCTGCCTCTCCACTGGACCTCTCTTCTCTCTATGTGGTGGCCCAGGAAGGGTGGGGCTAGTTAGCCAGTCCCCTGCCACTCTGCCTCAGTGAGGGGTGGGCCAAGTTCATCCACACTCATGCCAGAAAGGACAGGAGTTAATCATAGTTCTTGTTTCTCAAAAGAATAATTGGGTAGCTGAGGGTAAGGGGAGAAAGATTTACTTCTCAATTAAAGCCTGCCATGTAGTTTGATTTTTTTTTGCTATGTGCATTTAGTTTCCAAAATTACATTTATTCGTGTATGTGTGTGTGTGTGTGCATGCGTGTGTGTGTGCATGCGTGTGTGTGAACACATGTGACACCCAAGTGCATGTGGAGATCAGAAGACAACACTGGAGTTGGTTCCCTGCTTCTACCTTTATGTGATTCCTGGGGACCGGCTTCAGGTCAGCAGACTTACATGGCAATGCCTTAACCTTGCTGAACCATCTTGCTGGCCCCAGACTTCCAGACTTCTTGATGCTGTTCTACACATTTTCTCAGCTTCGGAAAGGAAGTTCCACTAAATGCTGTGACATTCTAGACCTTAGGTTATCACACTAGCTGGAAAAGAGCAGCCATAAGACACTAAACATTGCATCACTCCACTTATGTAAGGCAATGCATCAGTCATATTCCTGAAGTCGGAGAGTGGGTTGGAGGTTTCCAGGGGCTGGGAGCAGAGAGCAGTCATGTATGAAAACATTTGGGCGTGAAAATGAAACAGTAACACACTTCTACTCTAGATACCTAGAACTCAGTAATGTCCTTCATCTTCAAGCATGCAAACAGCCGATACTAACCTTTAAGGGAAGCTCTGTGTGTGTGTGTGTGTGTGTGTGTGTGTGTGTGGTCTTGCCTTTCCTTTAAAGAATTTAAACCACTAACTACCTGCTCGCCCTGCTGCCTCCCGCTAGCCACTGGCTTTCCTCAGCTACTTGTCCTAATTAGTTATTTGTTTCTCTGTCTCCCATCAAGAATTAATCTGTCATCAATTCCCATAGGACCTACTCTCTATCAGGACATCATAAATGCTGATAACTTAAGCTGGTCCTACTTCATTCTGGAAATGATATCTTTACCAGAAAGCCCCTGAGAATTCTCTGGAACTGAATAACTTTGCAGAGATCAGAAATCTTCCCACTTGGTTTGATGCCCAGACCGTGTTGGGAGAGCATAAGCCAGAAGGATTAATCACTGAGGAATTGTACATTTCTCTGTACCTGACCTCTCTAGCTTCTCTACCACTGGAAGAAAAATGTCCCTATCTTTCAGAACACTTTCACACAGTCGTAGTATTTCCTGTGGGTGTCTAACATTTTTCCTGAAAGAAGCAAACCAGTCTTCCAACATGAGATTCTTTCTGCCAAGATAATATAGTTTGGAAAAGTATCTTCAGAAAGTTTCCCAGGCAACTAAAATGTTGGCAAGATATCACCGAGACTAATATGGAAGGGGTGGAGGGAGGAGGCGGGGAGAGTGTTTGGATGTAATCGAAAGAATGCCCACAATGTCGGAGGCTCTGTGAGACCTAGAAAATAAACTATGCCAGAAAAATGGGTGTAAACACACAAGGAGATGGCGGATGAAAACCTCTGCCAAACTCAGGAGGCCGGGAGGAAGCAAACCACAACCCACAAGGCAATGCACAAGACCAAGACAAGAACCACAGCACTACATAGTAATTAGCTAGAGGCTGCATATTCTACAAAGACTTAATATTCCCCTGTTACAAAGGGGCACCTGCAAGGCATTACCCATCAATCTGCTAATGACCATGTATTCATATTGGGCTAGTAAAGGAATAAGAGAAACTGTTCCTCTCATTTGCTCTTAAAGCAGCCTGACAAGCAAATCCTATATTGTCTTCTCCCCCTGTCTGGGTAGTTTCCCAGGATTGTAAGTCACACGCATGCTTAGAGCTGGCATCTCTGCCTGCAGAGGTTATCACCAACAGGCACAGTATCTTCCATCCTGTGCTCTGTAAGCTAGTGGACGGAGACTTGTGACAGTTTGAAAGAACTAAAAACTAAGGGTTCTTTTCACAGGGAGTGCGGGTAGAACTATCTTCCCCGGCGAGCGGCATTTGTAAGTAGTTTGACAAAATTATAATGACCACCAATTTCTGCTTTTGAAGACAGGACACAATTGCAATAGAAATGACTCTCTTTTCTTCTGTGTATAGCACGTTCTAAAAACATTAAGAGCAATCTGTCTTTAATGGATGTAATGCTTGATGCATTTCTACCTAAAAGTTATCATCCGTGTGACTTATTTTATTTCTTTTTTTTTTTTGAGGTTGAATGTTTATTCAGGGGGTTATGGAAGAGGAAGGGTGAAGGGGGGGACAGAGAGAGAGAGAGAGAGAGAGAGAGAGAGAGAGAAGAGGAGAAAGAGACAGAGAAGGGGGGAAGCAGAGAGGCTTATTTTTTTTCTAATAAATTTATTTAAGCATTTATTTTACATATGACACCCAGCACAGTGTATATCTTTAAAACCTAAGGGAATTGTCCAGTGTGAACCTTAACTATGTTTTAAAATCTGCTCAAGATATGTCAAATTATACATAGCAATTGCGGCAGAAAAAAATATAGTGAGAAAAAGGATGAGAAATAAAAACATTTATTTCAGAATAATCCTGGCTTTTAAATAAACATTACTTATAGACACACACACACACATATATATATATATACATACACATAATATACTTATACACATACATATATATAAAGAAGAAAAATTAAATCTAATAATCTGTTGCATTTGGCTTAAGCATTCCTCTGAGTCTTGGTGGTGATTTTATAATTGAACTATAAACAAATTAGAAAATTACCAAGACAAGAACTCTAGGAGAAAGAAGGTAAATTTTTTTATAGTGTTAAGCTGGGTCCAGGTCGTGTGTCAGACAGAATGACAGTCTCCTTCCAATAGCTGTATCCTAAACTCAGGAACTGGAGAACGCTGCCTTTTGGTGTAAATCAGATCACGCAGATGTGATTAAATTGGATAGTGAGATTCGGAGAGCATACTGAAACAACCTGTAAATTCAGTGTGATCACGAGGGTTCTAGTAGGAGGGAAATAAGGTCACGTTCTGAAAAAGCATAGTGACCATGGAATCGGAGGAAGAAAGGGAGCCAAAATCTGAGAATCAGAGGTGACATTGAAAGGCCAGAGAAGATAAGGGAAGGGAGGGGGGGAGGTATTTATAGGCTCAGAGGTGTTCTTGAAAAAAAAAAGAGGGATAATTGGATGATTGGATAATAGACTGATATTTGTGAGTTATTGTTTTTAGACAATTATATTGGTATGGATTCTTGTATATTGATACAAAGTTAAATTATATTGAATATTGTATGCATATATACTTCTACCTCTGATTGAACATTGTTTATGTATTGACATATATATTTACCATATTGCAATGTACACTACTACTACTACCTCTGATCAAGATACTTATACATTGTTTACATTTAAAGGTCATTGTTCTTATTTATTGCACAGTTGTTAATTGTCTTAGTCTTTAAGTTAGATAGGTATTGAGAATTATAGATCAATAGTCATCTATGTTTGTCATATCTATATTTAGGCTAATCAGGTTCTTTAGATACATAGAGATTATATTCAGTATAGATAGTATAATCTTCAACCTCTTCAAAGAGCTGTGGAAAATGGCCTTTAATCTAACCTAGAGTTCCATGGTAGTGAGACACAATCGCTCCTGGCAACACCGATCTACTCCCGAGAGAACGTTGAGCACCAAAGACACTCCACCTGGAGCCTTTCTTCTTGGCAGAACTGGCCTTTGGGCAAAGAAATGCCCATACCTCAACCACTGAGGGTAAGATAGTTCTGCAAAGTTTCTTGCCTTTGAAAATGGCATGTCAGTTACATTAGGCCTTAGCCAAAGTTGGTTGCCTCAACATTGCAAATGAGACTTTGGGTGATTGCCCAGGTAGTCAGTTGTCTCTGTCATTTGTTGCACATTTTGGAAGTTTCTTGGTTGTGCTTCCTGTTTACTCAAGTAATATTACTTCCCTTCTCAGATCTTTGATGGAGTTGAAGATTAGATCATTGTAGTTACCCTCCTCATGATTTAGCTAAGTTTAATTTCAATACATTATTTAGACTCCTTGAAATAGAATGCTTAGTAAAACTTTTGTTATGCGTTTCTTGCTTAATATTGTTTATTGTTTGTAGTTTTATATTTGGTATCTGTTCCTATTGTATATAGTTGTATTGGTTTGGATGGATCTTGTTTAGACAAAAGGGGAGATGATTGGGAAACTCTGTTAACCAATCACAGTGAATTGGGGTGTGGCGACCTGGTCCCCAGGGAAGAAAACCTGGAGATGCAGGTGCTCTCGCTTTCTCCATGTGGTGCTCTCCTCATGTGACTTCTATGATTATGCATCATAATGATTTAAAGACATGCTATCTGGCTTAGAAAATGGTAAAGGCTCAAGGAAGGCCGTCTCCTTTATTGCATCACCATTATTCTGTCCAATGTGCAGGTTTGTGCTGTTCTTCGAGCGCACGGACATAGCTCTATCTGGGACATCTGCATAGCATGCTTTCTCCACTTGCGATGTTTCTTCCCAGGTTGTTCCTGTGGGCCATCCTCTTGCAACCCTCCCGTCTTTTTTCAAAGCAACATCTAGTTATTCCATGTTTTTAAAATGCATATATTCTATCTTCTTTTTGCTCTGATGCTTCTTTATTCATAGTTTCTTAACCTCTATCGACGACTACTTCCTGGTGCTATCAATCATCTCTCATCTCTCTGTGTAGCCGTCTGCTTTATCTTCTCCCCTACGAGACTGCAAGTCCACGAGGCAGAGATTTCAATCTGATTATTAGAGTTAACATTTGCCTATCATTTCAAACAAGGCCTGATACATAGGCGATGGTTAATACTGTTTTATTGAGGGAGTGTTTGATTCCATCAAATAATACTGTTATCAAAGTGAATGACTGCTCCACTGACTTGTGTATCCCCTTAGTTAGAGGGTGGGGACAAACTTTCCTCGAACTTTCTCTTAATGTTTGTTTTAACTTTTCTGTATCTGTATTTTCTTCTCACATAGGCCCAGGGTATGGGGTTAGTTCTCTTTGTAAAACCAACCCAGCCACTCCCCTAGAAGGTTACCAGCTTACAGTAACTGTTCATATTCTTCCCAGAGCTTGACTGGTACTGGGACAAAGCTGAAGTCTCTCTGTTGAGAGATAATTAGGACAGACCAAGTGAACAGGAATCCCCACAGCCACTGCCAATACCCATTCACTCCCAAAAGAACCCAGGATGATAAGGTAAGAATCAGCCATGACATGGCCTCTAAATAAAACCAAGAGCAGGTTAGACATATGATATCATCAGGGTAGGCGATGTTTAGTAAATGCTAATGTACAAAAGGAATATTAATTGCTTAATTTATTCTAAAAGAGGCTACATAATAAGCATTTTAGTCTCTCTTCAATATGGTATGTGTCCAACTGCTCAGTCCTGTCATTATATCACAAAGGCAGTCACAGATGAAATGAAAATCAATAATAGTGGTTGTGTCCATGTAAAACTTTATCTAGTAAAGAAAAAATATGATGCGCCCCATGGTATGATTTGCCACTGATTTTTGTTGCTAAAATCCTTTTGGTTATTTAGGGAAAGCTATTCTGGAAAGTTCCGAGACTAGGGAAGAAAGAACAGACCAAAAGTCGAGAGGACAGAGCCAGAACCCCAACGCATGCATGTGTGCGTGTGTGTGTGTGTGTGTGTGCGTGCGTGTGTGTGTGAGGGTATTCTGAATATCTTCATTAGCTTTGCAGGACTTAAGGCTCAGACTGCTGTGGTAGTTTGAATGAAATGTCCCTCATGGTCCCAGACATTTGGATGCTTGGTCCCCGGTTGGCAGCACTGTTTGAGTAGGGTTAGGAAGTGTGGCCTGCTACAACAAGGATATCATTGAGGGTGGGATTTGATAGCCCAAAGGCTCGTATCATTTCTAGTGAGTGATCCCTGCTTCATGCTTGCAGTCCCAGATGTGAGCCTTCAACTTCCCACTCCAGTCACCACGCCTCTGCTCCAACATCATGGATTCCTTTCTCTCTGCAAGCGTAAGCTCAAATAAATTCCTTTTCCAAGTTGCCTTGCTTGTGGTATCTTATACTTGCAACAGAAAAGTAAACTAATATAATAGGCAATGGTTTTTATGAATGAAAACAAAAATGAATTCAAGTGTCTAGGAAAGGGTCCATTAAAGCCAGCCCTTTTAAGGAAGTCTGTGGAACCCGAGCGCTTGCTCTCAAAGATGCCCGTGCCTAAAGCTTCCTTCCTGGGCTCTGATGTCGGGAATCCACACCCCTTAATAATTGATCTGAACAAGCCTCAGGAGAAGAGGCTAGGCAGTCAAGAATATAAATGCAGCCTCAGCTTTTCAATCTTTCATAGCTTCATGGAACGTTCACAACATCCACATCTGGAATTTCCCATCACAGGTTGTGATTGCTGTTTTTTTCTCTTGCCTGCTATACAAATAATAGCATCTTTTCTCCCACTTACTGTGAGCAGGAGATGGCCAAGACAGGTTAATAGCAGCTCCAGGAGGAAGCAAAGAAGAGCTTACTCAAGCTGGAACCACGGGTGCTACTCAGGAGAGAAGCTAGATAGAGGGGCCAATAGCTCATCAGCCAGTCATCACACTGCACCCTCTTCCACCCAGAACATGTGCTTTCTGGGGAAGGATGTGTAGTGAGGAGCACGGAGGCCCATTGTTCTGTCCCACCCAGCTAGCTTAACCCCTGAAATAACCACACAGAAATTGTATTAATTAAATTACTGCTTGGCCCATAAGCTCTAGCCTCTTATTGGCTAAGTCTCACATCTTGATTTAATCCATTTCTAATAATCTGTATATCACCACGAGGTTGGGGCTTACCAGGAAAGATTCTAACCTACGTCCATCTCAGGCCAGAGATTCATGGCATCTGCCTGTCTCTGCTTTCTTCCTTCCAGAATTCTGTTCTGTCTTCCCCGCCTACCTGAGTTCTGCCCTATCAACTAGGCCAAGGCAGTTTCTTTAATAACCAACAAAAGCAACACAAATACAGAAGGGCCTCCTATACGAAGCTTGCATATCTGATTAATGAGAAGATCCAGATGCACCACTGTAGAATATTTTATTTGTATTTTAAGAAATAAAGCTTGCCTGAAGATCAGAGTGCAGCGCTAAGCCACTAGAGGCCAGGGATGGTGGCACACATTCTTTAATCCCACTGCACCCTCTTCCACCCAGAGCATGTGCTACTCTGGGCTACACAAGATTGAATCTGTCTAAAAGAGAAACAGAGCTCACACAAAGATGATCCCAGCACTTGGGATCCCACGCCTTTAATCCCAGCACTGGGGAGTTGGAGACAGGAGTGACATAGCTGGCAGAGAGAGGAATATAAGGCAGGAGGAGACAGGAGCTCAGTGCAGTCTGAGGTTTGGTGGGGACAGGGGATGTCTGGAGAGACAGTCTGAGGACAGGATCACCCCTTCTGGCTGAGCATTGGTGGAGGTAAAAGAATTCTCTAGTATTGCTGGAGTTTTGCTTCCTTGGTCTTCAGTATTAACCCCTATATCTGACTCTGATTTTTATCAATAATACTAATTAGAATCTATGCTACATACCTCCATACTTTCATGCTATTTACATGTGTGTGTGAGTGGCTATAAGACATTGAGACACCAAGCATGTCGTTCACATGGCAACTCCATTCTGAAAGGTTTTTTTCTCTAACACAAGGGCTCAATTTTAACCAAAAAAAAAAAAAAAAAAGTTAAAGAGTCAAGTCAAGCCACTTCCATTCTGGTTTGAGAGACTATATCAAAATAAAGTTTTATTTATTCCTTCTCAGACATCACAGCCTCAGGCCCTGGATGAATTTATCTGTCGGTATCTGAAGAAAAAAGAAGTCATATTGTAAAAGGTCCATCAACCCAGCTATTGATCTGGAAAGCCTGTACTTACGAGCCTTTCAGCCTTTTTGAAATAAAAAAAGTCTCTCCAAAGACCATGGATTCAGCCTCCCGCCCATGCTCCCTTGACTTCTGTCCTCTCTAGTCATGCTGCCCAACACTCTTGCTCACCTGACCCTTCCCAGCTACCTCTGCTTCTCAACTCTTTATTCTCCTGTGTTTATCAAATTCGTTAATCATCCCCACTTAATTTCTTTGGGAAAGAATAATCCAAGCCCCAAACTGTGTTTTCTTTAAGCTTTTCCATTTTCAAACGTTATTCTTTCAGTTGGCTTTCTCTTGCTGCCTCCAGATTTTGTCATTAACATCATTATTATTACACCGGTATTTACTTTTGCTTAGATAATTCAACTTTGCTATCTAAGTTGGCGTTGGGAAATACTGTGCTGTGGCAGGACATGTCTATAGCCATAGCAAAATCAGAGCAGGCATTATGATTGGCAGGAGACTCTCACAAGATCGGGCTTGTTTCTATTCCCTGGAAGGAGGGAGGGGTCATAGAGCCTCCCTTATCAGAGAGTACAGGCGGCACTCCCTCCTTCTTTCTCCTCGGCTTTCTGCCAGGTGTATATAATCTTTTTCCAGCTTCATGTCTTCAACAGGTGGTCAAGTGGCTAAACGAAGAGGAGACTCCAGCTATGGAGAGGTCGCTACCCAGGCTGGGTGGGACTTTATTGTTATGCAGCTGCCAGGGTCACCTCAGTTCCTATTAGGAACCCAATACACTCGTTGGTTCATCAATCTAGATTTGGGAGGAGTTGTTTCCAGTCTAGATCTGGGTGGAATTGTTTCTGATTGTCATTGCCATCTGCATCCTTTGTGGCTAGAAACAGACTCTGCAGGAAAAGTAATGCATTTAGCAGGGAGTCACTTTGGAATATGGTTTTCAGATTCGATCCTGACAAGGAATAAGAAATATATGGCAAACATCTGATGTGAAATAGAGATGGTAGAGAACACACATACCGCGAGCACAGGATGGTTTTGCAAGCACAGTTATCAGCTGAGTAGAAAGCTCACAGTCAAGTTCAGTGCTGTTGGAAATGGCTTCTGTGTCAGAATGAGGCTACCACATTGCTGGACTTGGTTTGGCTCAATAAATCTCTTTCATCATTGCGGTCAGGATCTGGATATTGTGTTTTCCTTCCTTGTTTCCAAGTCTCAGCCTTGGTCATCAGTGTGAAGAGAAGGGTATCTATGATGTCACAATCTGACTCATCAAAGGCCACTGGTAAATAAATCACCACCTTTTACACATTTTATAACCAAACACAGAGACCTGGGGGTCAGGTCTTTATGTGCTGTGAGTTTTGAGTGAGCAATTTTAATTTTGAGAGACAAACAAGGGCTCAATTTTGAATTCCATTATAGAAACATTTCAAAAATACTTTGTAAGTTCTTGGTCACCAAATGTAAATATCCAAATCAAATTGGCTCTTCTGTAGTTACTTCCCAAGAAATCTCTGCTTACAGTGATCAGTTCAGAGAGATACTGTCCTCAGCTATTTCCTCTTTCTATACCCCTCGGGCAGAGAGCAGAACATGATACCCGAGTGAACAGAATAAACGAGACAGAGGTGCAGGCTCCCTTGAGGCTTACAAAAAACACTAGCCATAACAATTTGTGTAAGAGGCCAGAAAACCAAGCGCTCTAGTCACGAGTAGTAAAGATAGAAGAAGACAGATTTTTAATCTGCCCTGAAACTTATTTGTGCTGACAGTCTGTACTGACTTCAAACTCAGCACCATCTGTAGAAGACTCAACAGAGATGCACCCTGGGAGAATTGGGGCCACCTGTATCTTTCTTAAGGCTCTAGTATACTTAAAAATACAAAAGAGCAGTCAGGGTTCCCTGCCCTGTGGGAAGTCCAAGGACCACCCACCTCCATCCAGGTCTAGTAAGGTGATCATCCAAACTGCCTAGGTTCCCACAAAGCCAATAGGTGCAGTAGGATCAAAAACCCATTGCCATTGTTCTTGAGGTCTCAGTAGTCCTCATTGTCCGCTATGTTCAGCGAGACCAGTTTTATCCCAGGCTTTTTCAGACCCAGGCCAGCTGGCCTTGGTGAGTTCCCGATAGAACATCCCCATTGTCTCAGTGTGTGGGTGCACCCCTCGTGGTCC
The DNA here is from genome assembly GCA_025134845.1 of Neodon shergylaensis. Lineage (NCBI taxonomy): Eukaryota > Metazoa > Chordata > Mammalia > Rodentia > Cricetidae > Neodon > Neodon shergylaensis. Next base: position 12,965,743 of record JABTXL010003523.1, on the reverse strand, counting down.
TGAGTTCCTTGCTCGTGCTCTCTCTCCTTCTGCTCCTGATTTGGACCTTGAGATTTCAGTCCGGTGCTCCAATGTGGGTCTCTGTCTCTGTCTCCTTTCATCGCCTGATGAAGGTTAATATTCAGGAGGATGCCTATATGGACTTGATTCGGGGAGGGGGAGGGAAAGGGGAGGCAGAGGTGGAGAAGAGACAGAAATCTTTAATAAAAAAATAAAATAAAATAAAAAAAAAAGAGAAAGAGAAAAACAAATGCCGAGCCAGTTGTGGTGACACAAGGTTGTAACCCCAGAGTTCAACAGAATGAGGCAGGGGGATCATGAGTTTGAGGCCAGCTTGGGTGACGGAGTAAGACCCTGTCACCAAAACTAATTAAAAAAATAGCAATAATAATAAAAATAAATAAAATAAGAGGTGAAGTAACACAGTAATATATTTAAAATAATTTGATGGTGTATTAGTTATCATTAACATACATTTTAAATAATAATTAAGTGAAAATATGATAGTTACCATAACCACAAATTATGAAAAGTATAAATCCATCTTCTATATGGACTTCACTTCCAATGATGAGACAAAAATTAAAGTTCTGTAATGAATTTATGTTTGAAGCCTATCTGTATCTCTATAGTTATATGAAATTACTCAACAAAGATCCACAGTTGACTTCCTTTATGAAGGAATGCTTATTTCCCTTTGCCATCTCTTCCCTCTCTCTTTCTTTATGACCATCTTTTAAAAGCCCAGACCAGACTGTAGACAACTTGAGAGGAATGATTTTGTCATATTGTGGGCAGAGGGATGAGGAGACTGTTGCCCAGCCCTGTGACAGCGTGGCATCGGTCAACTGGATGAGAGGAACAAGTCAGAGAGGGTGGCATGAAGCAGGGCATGAGGCAGATGCCACCCAAGGAAGTGACAAGCTCCGAGTGGATTGGGACCTGGTCCTAGTGCCCTGAAATGTCCTGGCAGCCCTTGGATGATGGAGGACTAGGGACTGCTTAGGTGAGCTAAGCTCTGGTTAGCTTCTCAGCTTCTCTATGAAACTCATGCTCAGCTCATCATAATTCCTTTTTTGGTTTGGTTTGTTTGTTTGTTTGTTTTCCAGGCAGGGTTTCTCTGTATAAACCTCGCTGTTCTGGAATTCACTCTATAGACCAGGCTGGCCTCGAACAGATCTGCCTGCCTCTGCCTCCCAAGTGCTGGGATTAAAGGTGTCTGCCACCAGCACCCAGCTGATTCTGATTCTTCTTTTTTTCATTGTTTTTATTATATATATTACTACATTATTATTATATTTATATATATATATTTTCCACTCCCCTCCCCTTTTACCGTCTCCCATGATCCCCATGCTCCCATTATCTCAGGAGATTTTGTCTTTTTCTACTTCCCATGTAGTTTAGATCCATATATGTCTCTCTTAGGGTCCTCATTGTTGTCTAGGTTCTCTGGGATTGTGAATTGTAGGCTGGTTTTTCTTTGTTTTATGTCTAAAAGCCACTTATGAGTGAGTACATATAAAATTTGTCTTTTTGGGTCTAGATTACCTCTCTCAATATGATGTTTTCTAGATCCATCCATTTCCTCGAAATTTCAAGATGTCATTGTTTTTTCTGCTGTATAGTACTCCATTGTGTAAATGTACCACATTTTCCTTATTCATTCTTCAGTTGAGGGGCATTTAGGTTGTTTCCAAGTTCTGGCTATGAGAAACAATGCTACTATGAACATAGATGAGCACATGACCTTGTGGTACGATTGAGCATCCTTTAGAAATACACCCAAAAGTGGTATTGCCGGGTCTTGAGTTAGGTTGTTTCCTAACTTTCTGAGAAATTGCGTATTGATATTCAAAGGAGCTTGCACCAGCAATGCAGGAATGTTCCCTTTACTCCACATCCTCTCCAGCATAAGTTGTTATCAGTGTTTTTGATCTTGGCCATTCTTACAGGTGTAAGATAGAATCTCAGAGTTGTTTTGATTTGTATTTCTCTGATGGCAAAGGATGTTGAACATTTCCTTAAGTGTCTTTTAGCCATTTTAGATTCTTCTGTTGATAGTTCTCTGTTTAGGTCTGAACCCCGTTTTTTATTGGATTATTTCGTTGTTTTTTTTTTTTTTGATTACCAGTTTTTTGAGTTCTTTGTCAAGATCAGACCTCTGTCTGATGTTTGGTTGGTGACAATCTTTTTCCATTCTGTAGGCTGTCATTTTGTCTTGTTAACTGTGTCCTTTGCTTTACAGAAGCTTCTCAGTTTCAGGATGACCCATTGATTAATTGTTGCTCTCAGTGTCTGTGCTACTGGGGTTATATTTTCGAAGTGATCTCCTGTACCAATGTGTTCAAGTGTACTTCCCAGTTTCTCTTCTATGAGGTTCATGAGGTCTTTGATCCGTTTTGACTTGAGTTTTGTGTATGGCAATAGATAGGGATCTATTTTCATTCTTCTACATGTTGATATCCAGTTACGCCAGCACCATTTGTTGAATATGCTTTCTTTTTTCCCCTTTGTATTTTTTACTTCTTTGTCAAAAATCAGGTGATTTTAGGTGTGTGAATTGATATCTGGGTCTTCGATTTGGTTTCATTGGTCCTGTCTGTTTTTATTCTAATACCAAGCTGTTTTCATTACTGTAGCTCTGTAGTAGAGTTCAAAGTCAGGGATAGTGATGCCTCCAGAAGTTCCTTTATTGTACAGGATTGTTTTGCCTATCCTGAGTTTTTGCTTTTACATATGAAATTGAATATTTTTCTTTTGAGGTTTAGTATTTTGCTGGGATTTTGATGGACATTGCATTGAATCCATGGAGTGCTTTTGGTAAGACTGCCATTTTTACTGTGTTAATTATGACTTTTACAGTAACACTTGCTTTCAGAAACTGTTGAAGTAAGCATTATTTGGAGAAATATGCCCAAAGAGAATGACCAATGATCTTTAACCTCTGAAAACAACCCCCCCCCCCACTGCCAGACCCCAGCCTCCCAACAAGTTTTTGGTCTGATACCTGGGATAAACAAGAGCAGGGATCTGGTGCTTGAAATAATCAAGGGGGATGTAGGAAGTACATTCAAAATAAGAAGTCAAAAAATCAGTGGCGTACCGGGCAGTGGTAGTGCACACCTTTAATCCCAGCACTCAGGAGGCAGAAGCAGGTGGATCTCTGGATTTGAGGCCAGACTGGTCTCCAGAGTGAGTTCCAGGACAGCCATCTCTACACAGAGAAACCCTGTCTCAAAAAAAAAAATTCAGTGAAGAATAAACTGAGGAGACAGACTAGGTACCAGCAGTTGAGGGTCAGCCTGACACTCAGCCGGGATTCACTGGATTCCCATAGCCCAGTGACGAGGTGGCTTGAATGTGAATGGCTCATACACAGATGGAGGACTGATACAGGTCCACTGTGTGAATAGCCTTTATCAACACATCTCACATAGAAAAATGTGCGACCACCCTGGTAGAGGTGCTCGTGCAGAAAACAGAGCGCTAGGCAAAGTCCAGCTGTTGTCGGTTAGTGTTTGGGCGTCTGGTTGGTAAGACTAATGATGGTTAACGTCCATTGTGAAACTAACTTGATTTTTCAGAACCTAAGGTGTCCGCAAGACACACCTTTGACCATATTTGTGAGGACGTTTACAGAGAGATAGATGGAAAAGGGAGACAAACTCTCAGTGCGGGGAGCCTCATCCCACAGGCTGAGGTCCCTAGATGAATAAAAAGGAAGGAAAAAAAAGGAGGCCAACTGGCCATAAGCATTCCCTTTTCTCTGCTTACTGGGCCAGACTTTCCCCCTCTTGCGCTCTTCCCTCCCCATTTTCTGAGCTGTGAGCCAAAATAAGGTCCTCTTCCATTAGGTTGCACATGGTTACAGCAAGGGGTAAAGGAACTAAGGCAAAACAAAACTGAAATGTCACTGCCTGTGGGACCTGTGTGTGAGAAGGTCATTAGACAAGCCGAAGGAGGGATCTTCATGGCCATTTAACAATATTTCTTTTATCTGGATTCCCAGAGCTCTAAGAGAGACTAGAACAGGAAGGCCTTGGCCTTCCACTGCCAAGAGACAACGCCTGTAAGTTGTAACAAAAAGAAACGAAAGTACAAGATATTCTTCAGCAGGCGCCATGTGCATGGCCAGCAAAACAGTTTTGTGTTTGTTTCTTTGCCCTCATCCCTGCCCCTAAAGAGGAGAGTCAAAGTTTAACAGGTTGGCACGGCTGTGGAGAGGCCAGGAGCATCCTGCCACAGGCTGGCATTGCTGTGGAGAGGCCAGGAGCATCCTGTCACATCCACACTTGTCCTTCACCAATCTCTTCAGTCAGCCTCACTTAGGGAGGTGGGAGACAACGGGACAATAGTGGATAAATAAGTCGGGGGAGATTCTGGAAGAAAGTTCACTCGTAAAATGGAGCCTCAATGTGGATTATAGTTAATTGTCATCTGAAACAGAGAATGAAGAGATGGTCAGATCCAAGCCAAATGCAAGTGCAAGCGATGTGAAAGAATTGCACCACAGTTAAAATCAATCAATCAAAAGTTTGCTTAAAATCTCCCCCAAATACACATTGTCTGAACAACAGCAAGGCTGCCTTTGCAACAAACATCACAAAGGAGTTACCTTCGGTGTCTCCCAGAGAATCCCCAACACTGAAGTTTCTCCCTCTGTGTCATTTCAGGATGCTGTCATCTGGGCTTAAATACCATACATCAGGATGGGGATTTCAAAGTGTTTCTGCCCATGAGTGCACTGATTTCTCATTTATATCAACTCTCAAACTAAAACTAAATTAAATTAATTAAAGTAATTAATGGCAGTAAAGCCTTTAGTTCTTTTCTAGGATAACGTTTTTGTTTCCTAGGAAACCAGCCTTGAAGACCTTTGTTTACCAATTCCTACCGGCAGATCTCCTACCAAAGCCACACATTTACTTCGATCAAGCCATTGGAGAATTTTTCAAAAATTATAGAATTCCAAGGATTCTCATAGAAATGCTACCCCTTAATGTTCCCTCCAAAAATGACCTGATCCAGACATGATAGGGCAGGCCTGTAATTCCAGCCTGTTCACAAGCTAGGCAGAGGGATCATGAATTTGACACCAGTTTTGGGTTACATAGCAAGATTTTGATAAACATGTACCTCCCTGAAAACATACGTTTTCATTTCTTCTGCTTAAGATCTTCTCATCTGTTCCTCTCCTCCTGCCACAGCCAAATTCAGTCCCTAGGATTTGTGTAAAACCCAAGCTGCTTAGGAATGGGTTCTGTCCTCTTGCCTTATTATAGGAACTCTCACAGACTGTTACAAGACTCCTCTTCTCATTGATTGTAATGTTATGATCTCTACTGCCCCCAATAAACAGTGTAGCTAATAATAATCTACATGTATTGTATAGGTTAATGACTATTAAAGACAGCTTAAAATACTAAAACTTGATGAAAAGGAAATGTCAAATAAGATTAGATAAAGGTGTTTGCCAGGCTCTTCATCACTGTGTCAAATACCTGATAAAAACTATTTCACTGGGAAAGATCTTGCTCATTGTGGGAAAGGTTTTGCTAATGGCTGGATACCTCATTGTTATTGGCCCTTTGGTGAGGCAGAGTATAATGACAGAATGGAAGAGAGGAACCGAGTTACTGACCTGCTGGTGGTCAGGAAACAGAGAAGTCCCAAGAGATGGGGGCCGGTCGAAGACATACTCTTCAACAGCACATCCAATGACTCGTTTCCTCCAGCTTGCCCTCACTCTTTAATAGTCTATTCACCTATAACTCATCAATGAATTAAAAAATTCATGAACCAAAGAGTCCTCATGGTCATTTAATCTCAAATGACTGGCCCTACCAGCTGGGAATGAATCCTTCAATACATGAGCTTTTGGGGGTTAAATTTCTATCCAAACCATAATCACATAAGAGAAAATATGTACTATGCATATAAGAAAATATTCTAAGAAATGCAGAACAATGGAATTGTTTTTTCCTAAGTGTCCAGGTAACAAAGGCTGTTAAATATGCCATGCCAAGCAGGTGTTCACAGAACTTGTGTAATATTGGAGGTGTTACCATGCTTTGAAAAGAACTTTGACAGTGTATGTCAGACACCTTAAATACATTCATTCCCAGAATCGGGCATAAGAAAGACTTCTCAGTGTGCTCTCCTCTCATTGCCACAGACAGCCATGTTTGGGCATCCTGCTTCCTTAAAAATATTTTTCAATAAATATTTCATCATTTTTCTTCTAGTTTCTATATTGAATCCCTTTTGAATGTGGGCATAAGTCCATTTTACCAAGGACTCCCCCTATCCAGTACCATCTAGGATGGAGTCTAAGTCCTGGCATTAGCTAGGGGACCTCTCTCCCAGAGTTCACAATCCCTGTTTTCAGAGACTGTGAAGAAGTGAGGATCTTATTAACTTCTCCTTCACAGTATTGTGTCAATGAGAGACTTTATGCGGCAGCCTGGGGCCCACTAACTGCTTGGAAGATTTCCGCAGTTCCCTATAACCGGAGCCCAACCCCGTGATGACCTGTGAAGTTCACGGATGGTGTTAAATATCCAGTCTGTTTCCCTATTAGAAAAATTAGTCACCAGGAAGCCATTTCCTGAGCATGCTGTATCCCTGGGAACACGATGGAGACTTGGAGATCAGAAAAGTGAAAGTCTCTGGGAAATGTTTTTCTGTGTATGTCCATTTTGCTAGGAGGTAGATGACAATTAACATCCAAGGTTGGTAGACACCGAGGCCACAAAGGAGAAACTTGAGAGCAGATCACCGCTTAGATGTCTGACACACTGCCCCAACTTTCGGTCCTTTATTCTCCTATTATGCCTTACTCCTAGTACCTGAGTCTAGGCTGATTTTTCCCAAGACTAAGGACCTGTAGGGACGCATTATTCTTTTAATGTTTCCTGGACTAGCTCCTGTTAGCTTACTTCAGTTGGCACAGGGTTGGTGTTGAAACAAACAAACTTGAATTGAATAGTGTTGCAGTGGAAGGGGTGTTAAACGAAGTAGAAGCACAGAGAGGATTAGATGGATTATAGAATTTCAAGACCCTTTCCTCCCTTTTTTGCCTCCCTTTTCTCAGTCCCTTCTCTTTAGTGCACTGAATATACTCGCTGAACCCTGTTCTGGTTAGTAAAGAGTTAAAAATAAATAGACGGCAAGATTTTCTTCGATTTTAGTCGCAGGCAAGGAGTGTCATGGCTGATGCAGGTCATAGACTGTGTCTCCTGGGTCCGTTCCCTAGATCAGGTCCTAAGTTCATCAAATCCCACACCAGCTCACCTAAGTCTGAACCTGTCTGATCTCTCCTCTCTGGTTCCAAACGTTTTCCTGCCCAGTTTCTACAGTTGCGCAACAAGGGAACTGTTTTACTCATAACTGCCACCAGGTGGTGCCTAACACAGCATCCCAGAGTGGCCACACATTATTCGTTTCAGATAAATTATACTGAATTTATTAAAACTATTTGCTCTCCCTACAAAAGCACACCCTTACTAGACGGGTGTTTAACTACATCCTGATCACTAAATTTTGCACTATCTCGGCTAACATTTGTATCTGGCTGTAGCATGTGCCAGATTTGTTCGCATTTTCTTTTTTTTTCCCCCACAAATGACATTGTAGGGGGAGGGGTCACATGCATGCTATGGCTTGCATGTGGAGGTCTGAGGACAGCTTTAGGATCTGGTTGCTCCTTCCGCCATGTGGATTGCAGGGATTTAACTCAGGCCGTCAGGCTTGATGACAAATGTCTTTGTCCCCTGGGCCATCTCACCGACTGCAAGTTATTATGTCTTTTGATCTGTCCAAGAGTTCCTTGAAGTCAGTGGGGTAAGCGATTTTATTTGTCTCTCTTAATAGGTGACAAGAAGACCGAGGTGACACGGCTGAGGTCACACAAGTGCTAGGAAATAGAAGAGGGATGTAAGGCCGGTCCTCTGATTTTACAGGCAGGCAATTGGCTTGGTATTGTGCTGCTGTTGCGACCTCCATTCGCACTGGTCTAAGGCACAGCGACTGCCATTTCTACCTGTTACCATCCGTCTCTCCATCACAACGCTGGTCAAGTTAGGTCCTAGCTGTGACATTCGCACTTCCCTGTTCTTTGGTCGAGCCCGACGGCATCCACCTGCCTACGTGGGGTTTCTCTCTGCATGAGATGCTCTTTCTTGGCTGTTCTGTTTTGCACAACGAGAGGCTGACCTGACCCTTGCTTTATCCCCTGGAACAAAAGCCCTTAAACATGACAGACATCTAAAATGGTGTGTAAATACATGACTGTTTCTTTCTCAGTATAGAGAAGAAAAACAAAACATTTCCCTGGCAACCACGTCACTATACTCTCGCAGAAAGCTCGGATGTTATTATTAAAAGCTAAGATCTGTCTTTTTCCTCTTAAAGGAGCCAAACAATGACCTTCCCTGTGAGCAATTAAATGGTGCTTTCAAGATAATTTTTTTAATATGTTGAAATAAGATTTTCTGATGGCTGTCCTCTCGTGGACTAGCGTGCTGTAAGCCAGTGGCACTCTAAGTGCATACAGAAGGGGAAAGCCTTGACAATTATTAAGTGCCTACAGCAAATAGACACTCCGTTAATGGTTTTAAGATTTATTGCCTCTCATTTTAATCCTCACAAGAATGTCACGAGGTAGGTACCTTTATTATCTGTATATTCTACACGAAGAAACCAAGACTTAGAAAGGCGAAGGAGCCTGAGATTAAACTGAGTGACAGAGCAAAGACTCACACCTGGATTGCCAGGACCTGGGTCCGGTTTGTGTGGCTTTGTGTTCTGTCCACCTTCAGGTTTCCTGCGCTCGGGGAAAAGTCTGTGCATGGTGTCCTGTGGAAGTGGTTTCTAGCAGACTCTTGATAAAGACTTGCACTATAATGCTGAGGTGTTTTGTTTTGTTTTTGTTGTTTTTTTTTTTTGAGAGGTTAATGACAGGTGTGTATCTTGCATGTTCCTATAACTTTGGGATGTACATAAAAAAGAGACCTTGTGGGAAGGGGTGGAAAGGGCATTTAAGTTTATTGGACTCTAATGCATACCTTTGGCATTGCATGCTAAAGGCTTTAAAAGGTTACTGAAAATATTTCAGCTGCTTCTATTATGTAAGTTTCACCATGTATTCACTGACTACTGACTGAGCCAAGCACTGTGCTGGGAGCAATGACCAGGAAATAGCACAGGAAACAAGGACACTATCAACAACACTTATTTGAGGCACATGTATTCCACATGTATTTATGGGCTAGTTAATGTATTGGACACAAGAATATACAATTGTACTGGGTCTTTCCTTATTTCAAAATGTTTTCCAGATTGAAGAGGAAGAGAACACTGATTTTTAATAAAATACGGTATGCCAATATTTTAGTTGGCATGGCTTTAGAGAAAGCTCTAGAGTATCTGTTCTCAACCTTTGGGTCGCGACCCTTTTGGGGATCCAACAATCCTTTCAGAGGGATCACCTAAGACTATCGGAAAACACAGGCATTTACATTATGATTCTTAACAGCAGCAAAATTACACTTACGAAGTAGCAATAAAAAGAATTTTTTGATTGGGGGTCACCACAAGATGTGGGACTGTATTACAGGGTCTAGCATGAGGAAGGTTGAGACCACTGCTCTAGAGAGAGAGGGTAAATGTTTCCCCCCAAGTCTTGACTAAGGAAAATGGGTCTCGGTGTTTAAGTGAAGATCATTTGGAAAGACTTTGGTTTAATGTTGGCCTCTCCACACTGCTGAACTTGAACCCCAGCGCTACACTCTTCTCCCCGGGTCGACGTTACTTCGCCTATGCCTCTTCCTCTTCTTTCGGCTACTCACGCTGCGCCAGCTTTCCTGTCCCTCCGCACTTGATCAGATCTACCCTCTAGTCCAAAGCCTGCCTTGTCCACACTTCCTCAGAGTGAGGGCTCAGCTCCCTCACTCACATGTTTCGCCTCTGTGGGAAGATCTGGCAGACTCCTCTGAGTGTCCTTCTTCGTTTTCAGATTGATCGAGATCAGGGACCTTAAGCCAGGCTAGAATGAGACAGAGCCTGCCTCCCACTGTGGGAACTGAAGATGCATGGCTCCCTTCTCAGCTTCCCTGAAACTTGAGGTCGGGAAAGACATGACCTGGGCAGAATCAATCTCTGTGTTTACAGATTGCCTTCACTGCACTTCTCTTTTCCAGTCCATTTATGGACAGATACTACATAAGAAGGAGGAGGAGGAGGAGGAGGAGGAGGAGGAGGAGGAGGAGGAGGAGGAGAATAAGAATAGGAAGAAGAAGAAGAAGAAGAAGAAGAAGAAGAAGAAGAAGAAGAAGAAGAAGAAGAAAGAGAAAGAAGAAGAAGAAGAAGAAGAAGAAGAAGAAGAAGAAGAAAGATTATTTGAACTTGATCTCAGCAGAGTCCTAGTGGAAGTCTAAACTAATTCACACTTTTAAAAATGAGTATTTACTATGTTTACAAGCAAACGGTAATCCCAAAGCCCTCTCTTAACTTTCTCGGATCGGCCAGCCCCACCCTCACCTGTGGTTCATAAAGAGCCATTCGTCCTAGACTGTGAAAGTTAAAATCACCTGAGTCTACAAACGGACTCCTTTTTATACATAAAGCCAAAACATTTTGAACTTTTAGAGGAAAACTCCTCATCTTTTCAAACTAATATATTTTTATTTTTGTCTATCTGATAGATACAAAAACACCTTTGAAAATGGCTCTGTCTGGCTAAGCATAACATTGGTATTGATACCAGCTGAAGACCCAAGCCGGCTTTAAACATCAATTCAGAGAAGCATTAAAACGATCAGCTGAGCCTTCAAGATACCTCAGCAGGTAGGGTGCTTGCTGCCAAACCTGAATGGGATCTCTGGAACTCGGGTGGTGGAAGGAAAGAAAGGAAGTAGTAACATTATGGTCTGCTTTTCTCTCATGAACCACTGAGTTCTAGTTGGCAAACTTCTGGGCGGGAGAGATGGCTTAGTGGTTAAGAGCACTCAGCTGCCCTTCCAGAGATCCTGAGTTCAATTACCAGTAACCCACACCATGGCTCACAACCACCTGTAATGGGATCAGATTCCTTCTTCAGGTGAGTCCATAAAATGCATGAATGAATGAGTCTTTGAAAAATTAGCTTCCCATCTCGTGTGTACATGAAGCCTGACTCCAGGCAACAACAGTACCAGCCCTGCCATGCTGCTTCTTATTTTCTCTTGAGCAAAAAGCAATCAGGATGACATTTCAGGGAATGGGTTTATGTCTTTTATTACTCGTCGCTTTTCCATAACAATTGTTGCGTGTTTATGGGATACAATGTGACAGTTGGATTTGTGCCTCTTGTGTGACAAAATTATGGGACTCATATTTTTTTGTGATGCGGACATTCGGAGTTCTTATTTCTGTGCTCCTGAGCTGTAGAGTGCATTGCTGTTGCCTACCGCACTCACGGGCACAACACACAAGCTGCTGCAGCACACCGTATTTCACTGGAGACCTGGGATGACCACCATCTTAGTACTAGATGGTTTTGCTTGAGATCCAGCTGTGCTGAGGAGAAAATGTCTTTCAATCTGTAGAACCAGAAGCCAGGGTTTGGGGCACCTACTTAAAGGGGGAGCTATGGTTTTAAAGGAGATTTAGTTTTTTAAAGACTTATTTATTTTTATTTGACATGAATGAGTATATTGCTTACATGTATGTACATGTACCCAGGGGGGCCTGGTGCCTGCAGAGTCCAGAAGAGGGAATCTGATCTCCTGGAATTGTGGATACAGGAGCTACGGGGCTGAAACCTCATTCTCAGCAAGAGTAGCAGATGCTCTTAACCACGAAGCCACCTCTCTGTCCCTGGAAGCCTCATTTTTCAATTGTATAGACAGCATGGCTTTTTAAACTTGACATTGGGAGATGCTGATTTTTATCAATTCAAGTATCCTTAATAAAGGATCCATGTAATGGCACAGAAGAGTCTGGAAATTTTAATTGAGATGAAACACCAGAGTTGAAAGTCAAGTGTAAATGCTTTACGTGTTGTAAAACATCACTACACATTTGCAAACAAACAACATATATACTGTGAAGCTCTAGTCTCATGTGTTAGTACTTACACAATAAAACACCTGGACAAAAAAGAAAGAAGGGGGGGCAACTTCTCGGAATGTTAGTTACTGCTCGTTCATGTATGTGTAACTGTCAACTGGTATATGGTCAGTGTGTAAATAATAGGTTTTATTGTGCATACACTGCATTTCCATTATATTCGTTTCTAGGCTTCCTCCAGCATTTTTTTAAAGATGAAATTTCACCTGCTTGATGTTGAGTCAACCAGCTCCAACCTGAGCAGTTAGGGAGAACGAAGATTGTTTTCCAAATCGGCCTCCTGTCTGTGTTCGAGAGACTTGTTCAAGGTGCGATTCAAGTATGTGAGATGCTTGGAGGCTTTGGAGAATGCTTCTAGGACTCAAGTGTCAATTATTCTACCCTTTTGTCACTCGGTTCTCTCTTCACCATCTCTCTCACTAGTTTAACATCCCATCCAGAAAGCTCCCTCTTTCTCTCTCCTCCCCGCCCTGCCTCCTTGGTGGCAGGCTTCTATCACTATTCCTTTTTTGCCCTTGGTGGTTTCACAGCTTTGACCTTGGAGATGTTTCCCAGCATTTAAAGCAACTCACAGTGTTTATGACTACTGTGTGAAGGTACCCTTTCACCCTGTGAGAACCACCTGCGCCTTGATGTGGTGCAGACAGCTCCCTTCCAGGAGCTCAGCAGAGCATATTAACTTGGTCTTTCTCTCTCTCTCTCTCTCTCTCTCTCTCTCTCTCTCTCTCTCTCTCTCTCTTTCTTTCTTTCTTTTTTGATTCACATACTGACTCAAACATGCATTATGTATGCATGGTATTCTGGGAATGCTGCAAAATGCAAAGGCAGTCTGTCCCACTCTCTGACCTTAAGAAAAGTGTATTACATAACATAAAACAGCATGCTGGCTACCTTACAGGACGCTGCCGTAAAACACCCGACATGAGCGACTTAAGGAAGGGGTTCATTGCGTGTGTATGGCTCACACTTTTAGGGAGAACATTCCACTATGGGATAGAAGGCATGCCAGCAGGAGCTTCCAGAGCTGGTGGATCAGAAAGAGAAATGAGTCTTATCCTCCAAGCCCGTCCACAGAAACCCATTTCTGCTAGTCAGTGGGGACCACCAGAGCCACCAGCTGGGGACCAAGTGCTCAAACACATGAACAAATGCAACGCCATACAATGGGCAAGGTCTTGGGATGGCAGGTCGGTTTCGTTTTGCTTTGTTTTGTTTTGTTTTAAAATAAGAACAGTATTTATTTAGAACACAATAAAGCACCTTGTATATGAGGCGTAAATTTAATTGTGTACGGGATATGATGAAGGGTCAAAATCACTAACAGGACCAGCATTTCAAAGTGTACTTTGCTGCTGTGCTTGACATAGCACCTTAAAGTCTATTCCTCTACATGCTTGCTTAAAAAGGAATTGTGTCTGGCGGCGGTGGTGCGCGCCTTTAATCCCAGCACTTGGGGGGCAGAAGCAGGTGGATCTCTGTGAGTCTGAGGCCAGCCTGGTCTACATAGTGAGTTCCAGGACAGACTCCAAAGCCACAGAGAAGCCCTGTTTCAAAAAAAATAGAATAAAATCTGAATGAATGCCCAATTTTACACCACATCCATTTAGGGACAGAAACACTGTGTTTCTCATCTTTCGCTGCCCTTATTCTACGGCTGACCTTACCATATTTTATAACCTGTTGTGTGACAAGGGAAATTTTTGGCTACAAAAAAAATGGGTCTTTCCTTTTTCTGTTGAAGATTTTTGGTTGTTGAAACCCCTAGAAAGCATGCCAGGGCCTATCCACATTAAAATTCTGGGTGCCTCTGGTAACTGAAGATAACGGAGCTGCAATTTCCCTATGATGCAGCACAAGCTTGGCATGCTCCAAAGCTCCCATTAGGCAGTGTGACTTCACAAAAGGGCTTCATGACTTCTGACACCTAATTGAAATATTCCCCAAACCCATATTAGATCAGCCTGTGATAGATTACCTGGAGAGCAATCGACTGGAAGAGGCATTGTGTTTTATACTAAAGCTAGCGAGCTTCTGTTAGAGATTGAGGCTTATCACCACATGGTAGGATAACAGTTGTGAGGCTTTCAGGTATGACTGAAACCCCAACAAATACCTTATGTCTCTCACCCTACACGTCTGCCTTCAGAATTTGGGGTGAACCTATCATAGAGGAGGAAAAACAAAACCTACTTGTGAAAGCTAACTCAGACACAAAATTCAAGCCCTTTGGTTTCTAATGTGGTTCCTCATTCAATCGGGATTCTCTGCATCTGAGTACCTGCTAAGTAAGATAACCCAAAAGGGTGCTTATTGAGAGGCTTCACCACCTCAAAGTTTTGCTTTATAATGGCTTTTTAATGCTGTTATATTCAAATATCTAACAGAAGTGAAGAATTTGTCGCTGTGTGAAGCATTGTGTCCTTTCTTCCTATCCTCGCAGTGTCGCCATGGTTACTAATTGTCTATTGTTGCAAAAGAAATTACAAAAACGTAAAGATTCATAAGCACAATAATCAAGTGTTACCTTATGGTTTCGGTAGCTCAGGATCAGCACACAACATACCAAATTTGTGGCTGCACTCAGAGCTTTGGGGCCTGGACCCTGTGATCATTAGAAGGCAGGAAATGCCACTACCGGCTGGAGGCCATGGCGGTGGGACACACACAGCTTCTCCATGTGGTGTGGGAGTCCTCACAATGTGGCGGCTATGTTCCTAAGTCAGCCTAGCTCTCCAAAGTCAACTTTGCAAGGGTTATGAACGTGCATTATTTTCCTTCCCAACATAGTAACACGGCGACTGACTGATGAATTCAGAGCTGTACAGGAAGAAACACAGACCCACAGGACAGGAACGTCCATGCCACGGCTGGGGAGATGATGCCATCTGAAATGTACTTGCTAAACAAACATGCAGAGCTGAGTCTGGATCCACAGAACTCATAGGAAAAGTCAGGCACCGCAATGTGGTTCCTGTAATACATCCTTGAATGGAGAATGGCCTGGAGACACACAGATTCCTGACGCTTACTGGCCAGCCAGCTAGGCAAAAGCTTCCTATTCAACAAGAGACCCTGTCTCAAAAAAATAAAGGTGGAGAACAGCTGAGGAAGACACCCAATGTCAACCTTGGGCCTGGGCACAGTCATACACATAAAACATAAGCTCGGAATTCTAGGATGAAACACAAGCTTCATCAGTAGTTCCTATCAACACAGTGGGTAGACATTTACTAATCTAGCTCCATAGATAGTGAGTCAGTTTGCCCAGAACAAAAAGATTAGCCCAGAGAGGAAAGTTTCTTTTTGCTGCAGCACTAAGCTATAAAAGAAAAATTTCCCCAGTTCCTCTAACCATGGACCAAAGCCACATTTGGCCCTAGTTTCAGAACCATTTGCAGGCAGAAAAACTTCCTATGTTGGGAAATGTTCTCTACGGTTTTGTTTCTTCCTAGAAAAGGGTTAACTGAAACAAAGGAAGTTGAAGAGAGGTTTGAGCATCAGCTACACTCTACATCTCCTCTATATTCAGTTTTTGTTTGTCCCCCCCACCCCACCCCCACCCCAAGACTGCCTGCTCATTTACTCTGCCCAGATCTGAGAGCTTGCACTGGTGCTTCAGGCTGTGAGCTCCACATTTAAAGGGACAGGCTCATAATCCAGCGTTAGGACATCTGTAAAGATGTCATCTGGCAAAAGATCAAAGTAAGCATTCCAGGCTGCATCATCGTGTCCTCAGAAGTCACACTTCGCTTGTCAACTGTTCAGTGTTTAAGTTAGCTCATCCCATCAGAGTGTGAGGCCAAGTTCTGACCACTCAGCATAAAGAAGGTGTGTCTTGTCTGTTTGATATCTGGCTGTGTACCTTTCTGCCAAAGTAAATATTTTTGTTCTGCCGAAACGCTTCCAATTATATGGTCATTTTCCTGAGACGCCACACCCGTTTCTAACATTACCTAGCCCAGATAGGACAGCCTGCAAGACAAAAGGTAAAAGATGACTTCACATCCCACCGCCAGTTGTGCCTGTAGGATATTAGTATGGTAACAGGAATAGTAAGGAAGCAAGTGGTGTTCATGATAAGGAGAGGGGGAAGGAAAAGTACAGGAGGTGAGAAGCAGTGTACTAAATTCTCAGTAAGGCTGGGCACTATGCTAAGTGGTTTCATCCAGTTCTTCTAACAGCTGAGTGAGGTAGACATGATTATATATGCATGTAAAACTGCTCAGAGAAAAAAATTCGAGTTTAAACATGTAAAGTTGTCCTGACACATATCTTCTAATAGGTGAAGCTGGGCTTTCTGCCCGGGCATTCTTACTCCTTGTAATGATATGAATAGTCACTGTCTCACAACAACCCACGTGCTGGGAGGCAGTAAAGCTTTTGAGAGGTGAGGCTAATGGAAGGGAGTAGGACCACTGGGTCATACCCTTGAGGAGGCTATTGTGGCACTGGTTTCTTCCCCTCTTGTATTACTTTTCTCTTGAGTGTGACTGCATACATTGACAACACCACTACCCCCATGGCATGGCTGAGGGGAAGGTTGTTAAACTATAGATAAGAGAGAAAGAATAGCCAGGGACATCTGGAAGAGCCCAGAGGAGAGAGAGAAAGAAGTAGATTGAACATGCCACCAGACTGGGCATAGTCAGAGCTATCTGAGAGAGGAAAGAATAGTAGGAGACAAAGAATAGAGAGAGGCAGGAGCAGAGAGTGGAGAGAGAGAGAGAGAGAGAGAGAGAGAGAGAGAGAGAGAGAGAGAGAACATGGTGAAAATAGCAGGGTTCTAAGGAGAATAGGGAGCTGCTGGGGAAAGCAGTGAGCTGGAGGGAGTTTAGGGTAGGGGAGAAGAAGAGCAGAGTTAGGATGCTAGCATGGACTTTGAAGTGTATAACAGATACAGTGTTATTCAAGTCCTGAGGGATCCAGGCCCCACATATGTCTCCTTTTCCAGAGATAAGGGAAATGAATGACTCCTTTTGGTAGAAAGAAACCAGTTTCACAAGTTCCTGGAGACGGATAGCTTTTATCTAACTTCCAGAAATCCTCCTATAGTCCAGCACGCTGGCTAATCTTATGTCAACTTGACATAAGCTAGAGTCATCTGAAAGGAGGGACCCTCAACTGAGGAAATGCATCCTGAAGGTCCAGCTGTAAGGAATTTTCTTAATTAGTGATCAATTTGGAAGGACCAGCCCATTGAGGATGGTGCAATCCTTCGGCTGGTGGGTCCTGGGCTTTATAAGAAAGCTGGCTGAGCAAGCTATGTGGAGCAAACCAGTAAGCAGCCCTTCTCCATGGCCTCTGCATCAGCTCCGGCCTTTAACTTCCTGCCTTGTTTGAGTTCCTGTCTTGACTTCCTTTGACGATGAACAAAGTGTAAGCCACATAAACCTTCTCCTCCCCAGATTGCTTTTTGGTTATGGCATTTTATTCCAGTGATAGAAACCCTAACTACGACAGCCGACAGTCCAGGTTGAGCCCATGTCTGTATAGCTGGCTTAACTTTTGGAGTTCGGGGATTTGGAGTTTCCTTTGGATCTGACAAGGAGAAAATGACTTACAAAAACAAAAAACAAAACAAACAAACAAAAAAAAACAAATAAGAAGCATTTTATTTTGGCTTCTAGTTTGAGTGGATATAGTCCATGTAATGGAGAAAGCACGGTGGCAAGTGTGTGAGGTGACCGAGTCATGTGACTGAATCCACACTCAGAAAACAGAGAGGCAGAGACGGAGGGGAAAGGGAGAGGGAGGAGTGAGAGGTCTAAATTCTGCACCTCAGCTTGTTTTCTCCTTTACATTCAGTCTAAGACTCTCAGCTCACAGGATGCTACACACAGGCATTCAGGATGGGTGTTCTCTTCTCACAGAAAGCTTTCTAGAAAACTCTTTATGGTCTTGCCCATAGGGCGGGTGATCCTAAATCCAGTCCAGTTGAGAATGAAGATGAACCATTACAACTCCAACCCTTGTCAACTTGACATTCAACAATATTACTTTCCACCACAATATTCCACGCCGGACCGATTAAACTCTCACTTTCATTTCGTAATACAGTTGGTTCATCTCTAATTGTCTTCACTATCCCTAACACTGCTCAAAAGCCCAAAGTCTCTTCTGCTACTCGAGACAATTTCTTAACTGTGATCCTCTATAAAATCAGAAAACGGGCAACATACTTCAAATGTGCAACGACTTAGAACAAATACCCCATTAAAAATGGAGGACATGAAGATAACAAGGAAAGACAGGGCCAAAGAAAGGCAAAACCCAGTAATGCAAACACCAAGCCCTAAAACTTTTTGTATGGAATCTGGGGCTGTGCTTGGAATCATTGTGCTTGAGAGGACTTCGGCTCCTCCAGCTCTGTTGCCAACAGTACACATGAGCTTTGCTTTAGGCTAGCTCCATCTTACGCTTATAGCTTAGCTCAGAGGATATCCAGAGACCCTGGCATCTTCTTTATCTTGGAGTCCCCCTTTGAAACTTAGGTTTCACCTTCCCAACTTTACGTCATGGCTCCTTGGGGCCAAATCTGCCACACAGTACCTGGTCTCTACAGGTTTCCGCAATCTTGGCCTAAACGTGTGTGACCTCGTCACTCTGCAGCTTGCATACTCGTGAAACCGGCACCACAGAAGAAATACTCCTGAGTCTCTCACCTTGAGGTGTGGCCTGGCTCCATTTCTGTCACAACTGTAGTCGCTTTTCTATGCCTGTGTGGTTGAATCTTAATAAACACACATGCAGGGAGTTGGTTGGGACCATGGACCACCTTTGGCACTCTCTCAGTTCACTCCTTCTCCTTTCAAGAGGCTGCCTCTTTCCAAGTTGGAGCATTAGGAGAGTGCAGTCTTGCCATTGTTCCAGCCCAAAGCTTGTGGTTTACCTTTGAGAGGCTAGCATCTTTAATATTACAGCTTTCTCTGCACCTGCCTCACCTGCAAGTTTAAATGTGTTTATAGTCCTGTCAGACTACATAGTCTCCATATTTTCTGTTCAGTTATTGTTTTCTTTTTAGGTAGTCCTGCATGAGAATAATAAGCAATAACAATGACACACTGTGCATATGGTCCAGTCTTAAATTCTTCATCCACCAGACAAATTAGGCTATTGTTTCTGAATTAAGCCTCACCTAAGTTCTCAGGACATAAGCAGAATGCATCTGACTCTTTGCCAGGATACAACATGAATGGCCTCCAGCCCAGATCCCATTAGAGCCCTTGTTCACCTCTGAAACCTCACAAGTCAAGCCTCCATTGTTCACATTTTTCTCAGCATCCCGGTCTTCTAAAATCCCAACAGAATGGTCCATTAATCATTGCTCACAACATTCTAAGATTTACCTAGATCACAACTCCAAACATGTCCATTTTCTTCTCATACACCAGCTCTAAAGACCAACAAACCATAGAGTCAGGTTTATCATGGCCACAGCTCCACATCGCAAAACCAGTTTTCTGTGTTAGTTGTTTTCTCCACTGTGGTGACAAATTACATGACAAGGAGCAACTTCAGGGACTACGGGTTTGTTCTGATCACAGTTTGAGAAGACAAATCGTGGCAGGGAAGCCATGACAGCAGGAATATCGCATGGTGTCTGCAGTGACAAAGCAGAGAAAGGTGAATGCTAATTAATGATTTTTTTTTAAACCCAGACTTTGACCCTAGGATGATGCCACCTACATTCATAGTGGGTCTTTTTTATCAGTTAGTCCTCCCTGGAAACACTCTCAGAGGGTTTCTATGATGATTCTAAATTTAATCAAATTGACTATGAAGATTAAACATCACACCCCTCTTTATGCTTACTGGCCACCACAAGTTGAACAACTTTGCTTTATCATGGTGCTTTGTCCCATCATCCAACTGACCATTACCCATTGCTATGGGACAATGGTCTTGTATGCTGTAAAGATTTGTCACTTGTACTGATTTAATAAAATGCTGATTGGTCAGTATTCCAGGCAGGAAGTATAGGCAGGGAGACCAGAATAGAATAATTCTTGGAAGAGTTATAAAAGAGTAATAAAAGTTACCAAGCCATGTGGCTAGCACAGACAAGAATTATGGGCTAATTTAAGAAGTAAGTTAGCTAAACATATGCCTAAGCTATTGGCCAAACAGTGTTTTAATTGATATAGTTTCTTGTTGACAGAGGTTTCTGTCCTGCCTGGTCCTGCAGCCATTCAATCCCAAAGAAATACACAGAGGTCTATGACATTAATTATAAACTGGTTGGCCTAGTAGCTCAGGATTCTTATAAACCAATTTTTACATCTTAAATTGGCCCATTATCCTTGTCTATGTTAGCCACATGGCTTGGTACCTTTATCAGTGAGGCATTCTCATCTTGTTTCCTCTGCATCTGTATGACAACTGCAGACTGCATCTTTCCTCTTCCCAGAATTCTCCTGTTCTCATTGCCCCAACTCTACTTCCTGCCTGGTCACCCTTCCTATACTTCCTGCCTGGCTACTGGCCAATGTTTTATTAAAAGACAAGTGACAGGGTACAGACCATTGTCCCACTGCACTTTCTGTGTTATTATTTGGGTCTGGGCAGCCAGGAAATGAACGAATGGTCTCCACTTACAGACCATGGGATGAAACCTCTCAAAGCAGGGGCCAAAAGAAATAAACCTTTACTTCTTGTAAGCTGGCTGTCTCAGATATTTTGTAACAGTGATAGAAAATGGACAAACACACCCCTGAACTCCTCTACAGTTCTGAGGACCACCCTCTACTGTTAGCTGTTTTCTTCCAAAGAAAGTCAGGGAGACTAAACCTTATTAGCCACTCACTGTGTAATGCATCTTAGTGAGGCTTTTGGATGACAGAGATTAAATAAGAACTACTCCCTACTTGAAGATAGTCAAACTTAGCAGACAAGGCAATATGACCAAATGAGAAGGCTCTTCGTGTCCTGCGGTAACACCAGCTGGGGAGGGATTGTTTCTAATCCTGCTGTGACTCAGGAAAAATCCCAGAAAGCTTTGAGATTTAAATTAATGTACTGCTACAGTTGTGGTCTGTGGAGACTAAAAAGAGGAGAGGCAATCTACATAGAAGGAAATCATATGAAGGAAAGCAAAGCTTCTTAAAATACATGGATGGGGAGAGGAAGAATGAATTATAAGGGTACTGAGTCATGTATGATTTAGGAGGCAGCTTCAGTAGATGAATCAGGAGATGGGGGATTTGTCTGTAGAAAGGAAAAGACAGGTAGAGACTTATGTATAGAGTGTGGCCATGTTATACTAGAGATGTTTTATATACCATGCAGTTCCTATGTGCACTCCAGCTGACAAAGCCTTCTAGAGCTTCCTTGCATTCTTCTAAGTTGTTTGGTGCAGTCCCAAGAGAAAGTCATAAACATTGAGCAAAATTCCACAGGATCCTTTGTCTATCATGCCCAGGGTTCTGTTATGGTTATTTGAATTAGAATTTTTGTCCCCAAGAAAATTTCTCCTATCAAAATGTCTATTTTATAAACAAATTCCTTCTAGAACAGCCATGGCTTTCCTCAAGTATTGATTGAGTAGCCCTGCAAAGCAGCTAGGAAGTCCATTGCAAGAGGCATAGTTTACCATGTTTCTATGTTTAAGGAAGTTAAAGTTAGCCAAGGACATATTGCACATATGCATTCTTAAGCAAATCACTCACCAAGCTACTCTGTGGTCCAAGCAAAACTAAAAGGAGTATAGATTGCAGATTTGGCTTTTGTAGCTCAGAACATAGGAGTTCCAGAATAAGGTAGGAGTCTAGGGTATGGGGCCAAGGTTCCCTAAGTTTACCACATACTGGAAATGCAGACTTTGGGTCCTTTGAATGTAGGTCAAAATGTGACCTATCCTAGAGGGCCATATATATTTTATCTATAGAAGGAGAAAACTTTCCACATTAGCCTTCAGCTTATGTATGTTCTACACTGTGGCAGCTACTGTAAATATGCTTCAAGCTTTCTAGCTAGACCTTCTGGTATGATGTTACTATTTATATGGTGTTATATCTATCTATGTCAGTCAGGCTACTTTGAACAGTTTTTGACATGGCCAGTTTGCAATTTCTTTGTCGTTAGCAATTTTGCCATACTGGAAGCCTCAAAGAATTGGAGTAGATCTTCCCTTGACCTCAGCATGGGAAAACATCAGGGGAACTCCTCAGCTCTAGACATGGAAGAGGACGTGTGTAGGTTTGGAAGCTATAGCAGACAAGCATGTATATTAAAATGTGGTCAGCACCGCCTGAGTTCTTCCTAAAGCACACGCTCACAGGCAGGACTAACCTTTGGAAACCGCAACAGAACTCTGTCATCTGCAAAGTTCATACTTAAGAACAGCACACTCAAGTCATAAAAAAAAAAAAAAGAATCACAAAAAAAATCCCATGTTTTAAGTAAATTCACAATTTTGTGTTGGGCCACATTGCTATTCTGGAACACCATTTCTGGAGCACCCATGGTCCATGGTCCACACAGGTTGAATACAGCCACAGCATCTTCCAGCTGCTAGACTATTGAAAGGGTGGTTTCCTAGCACTTGGTGAATAAATCAAGTATGAGACCCTGCAGGTTCCATGGAGAGGCAGCATCAAGCCTGGAGCTGTGGATGCAGAGACAGGAGAGTGGGTGACCCTGCGTGGATGCTTCAGCGGCTCCTCCTGTTGAGTGCGCCGTTCAGATCCCACTCTGAGTGATCCTGTGCAAACATATCTGAGATGGCTCTTCTCAGAGTGCAGGCTTCCGTGTGTGCATATGGTTTCAGATTCACTTGGTGACTCTGATTAAATACCTGGGCCCGGCATTGCCCGCACTTGATAAATAGCTATTTCTCTAGCTCCATTTGCAGAAAAAAAAAATGTCATCGCGGTTTTGTCTTAAAGATTGTTAGAGAGAGGTAAATTTGACATTAGAACAATCTGTATTTCATTCTTTCAACAATGATTTACAGAACAGCCTACCGTGTGCCAAGTATTGCCCAAGCCATGAGGTAGAACAGTGACCAAGACACCTGGGCTCTGCCCTGCCATGTTCCTGGTAGGTCAAGGTTACAAATAAGTGGATAAGCAAGCCCAGGGAGACTCCAGATGGCCGTGAGAGATACAAAGTTAATAAAATGGGGTGATTTGATATGGTAAGTAGGTAGTGCAGTTAGATTACAGGGTCAGAGTCGGACCCAGAGGAAGTGGTGTTTGACTGTAAGCTTTTAGTTGGGTCCTGTATCTATGAGAAGTTACCTGGCTAAAGAAAAATTTAAGAAAAAATAAGAGTTACCCAGATAATACTGGTTATTGATGATAAACAGCCCTATTCAAAATTATTATACTCTGTTCAACTGGTACCTCCTGAAGACATCAGCTCTTGTTTCTCTTCCAACTGGTAGGAAAGGTACCACGGCTGTTTGGTCACTCCTCGTAGTTGGAGCATAGTTAGAATGGCCTGCTGTTTAATCACAGACCTTTCCCTTCCTTTGCCTTTTTTTTTTTTGTTTTGTAGACTTGGGAGATCAAACCCAGAGCCCCACTGCTGCCAGACAAGCCCTATTCTGAGATGTGTGTCTAGCCTAGATGTGTGTCTAGCCTAGATCCTAAAATTACAATTAAGTTAGCTATGTTTCCATTACTATAACAAATATCTGAGAACTTCACTTAATGAAGAGAAAAGGGTTCTGTGTTTGTTTTTAGTTCATGAGATGAGTTGTCCTCTGCCTTAGGACAGAGAGTGTGTTGGAATGAAACTGCTTTCCTCATGGCCAAGAAGTGGAAGAAAGAAGAGATAAGGGCTGTGTGTGTGTGTGCACATGTATGCATATGTGCATGTCACTGTCCCATTCAAGGGAACACCCCCCAGTGATCCAAAGCTCTCCCCACCTCTTAAAGGTTCTACTGCCTCCCTAATAGTGTCAAACTGAAAATCAAGTCACCACATAGGCCTTTGTGAGAACTCTAGTTCAAAACTGTAGTGTCTACAAAGACTTTTAAAAAAAAAAACACAACTATTATTTCAGTTGTGTGTGTGTGAGTGCGCGCGTGCCTGAATGAACTTATGTGCACTATGTGCAGATTTCTGTGGAGGCTGAAAGAAGGCATCTGATCCCGTGGAAAGGAACATCTAACATGGATGCTGAGTTTGAACCCAGGTCCTCTTTGAGAGCAGTACCTCTTCTTAACTACTGAATCATCTCTCCAGCACCATATCTCTTGACAGTCCTTTTATTGAGGTATGATAATATCAAGGAAGCTGATTTTGCAGACAATTGAAAATTTGTCTCATCATGACACCTGAAGTTTTTCCTTCTTTGGCTACCATTCTGCAGCCAATGAGTATCAGAAATCCTTCCAAGACACTGAGTGAAGAGCGGCAATTGCTATTCTGTGATGAAGTGGAATTTCAGCACTTCTATGATGGGTAGCAAATAACTAAATTTGAAGGCTGTTAAGCATCTTTAACTAGTATTTTGTGGTTTTATTTCTGAACGGGAAGAATATTCTTCTGGCAATTTGCCATATCAAAGCTTCTAAACGTTTTCTCAAACTTAGATCTGACCTCTGTTTCACATTACAAACGGACACTAAAGAAATCTCTTAAGCAAACACTTCTAAATATTCAAGAAAATCCAGGTCTTCTGGATTCATTATTAATTTCACATCATGGGGCAGTCTGCTAACAAAATATATAGCTGGTGAATTCACAATGCCTGAGTCTTCTATGTCTGAGCAGATTTCTGAAAAAATCTTACGGATTTCTAAATCCCATCACTCTGTATTCTCATTGCACTGCAAAATTTGAGTGACTTTAGCCATCATGAATTCTCGAGACAAATAAAAACATCCATCACACAAAATTCAGCAGTTTTAGACTGTCACATGCAGGCAGGGCAGCAGACAGTATTACAGCGTCTTGGTCATTCAATTCAATGAGATCAACTCGTTCTTGGAGAAGCTTACGATATAGTTTTCCTCCATTTTTGGTTTTATTTCCTTGCCCTCTACCCTAAAAGCAAGGAGAAAGTTAGTGAAAAAAGAGTTCTTCAGGAATTAGTTTATCACCTGACATTCAAACACTGTACTTTTTATTGAATGCTCTTCACCAGGTGAGCTATACCACATGCTTTATATCTATGATGTTATTACAAAGACACAACTATCCTTTTATGTAAGTGTTTTCTTTGTGTCTCTCTAACTGGACACTGGGGCACAGAAATTATTATTCATGACAGTGATATAACCGATGAATTTTGGCTCTTATTTTGAATTTAGGCATTTGGTTTGTTTCAACTATTAACCTACATTCTCTGCTAGAGCCCTGTCCTCTGCAAGAACAGGTGCTCGTGATGGTTCACATCTCTCAAGATCTTCATACTTTTCACATTAGAATCTCCTCCTGTTTCTCATTGTAGGAAGCACAGTATTGGAATGGCACGGCTACGGATAAGAACGGGCCAGCTACAAAGTTTTCTACTATGAAGATAAAACAGACTTCCAGAGATATTAGCCAGTTGTCCTTGGTTCAGGTCTCTGGATCTACACAAATCGTACCTCCTTGATGTCCTTCTAGATTGCAATCCATGTGTCAGGTCTTTCAACCATGTTTTTATCCATGGTTCTTTAACTACTTCTCAAGCACCTAGTTGCCTGCACTGACTGCACCTTTTCCTGGGGCTCCTGAGCTTAAAATACAGGATTTTAAAACCACGACTTCTCCAATTTTCTTCTGCTTCTATCTTCCTGAGTTTTTTGTGTAAACCACCAGCCCTTTCACGTGTTTCTGTAGAAGCATCGCTGGTGTCTCAGATGCGATGGCAGCTCTAAGGCGAAATGTCACTGGGAAGCACAAGCAGGAACCAGAGACTCCTAGAGTCTCCTCCCCTCCTCTGTCCCTTCCTCACTTTGCCATTTTGTGTGATAAATAAAAGCCAATTCTTCTAGCCATCTCAGCAGTCAAGGCCCATTCTGTCATGAGGGCGACTTTCCACATGTCTGAGTCTTCCTTCCCTAGAAGAAGGAGCTCTTTGATTAACCATGAGATTGATAACAGTAATGATAACACATGCCTCCATGTTTATAATGAATGCTACATACTCTCAATGCTTTTATTTCAGGTGGAATATAGTGTTATTCCTATTTAACAAGTAAAACTTTGAAGTTTCAAAAGATTGAGTCTTCAGTAAAAAAGGTTTCCAAGAAAATATAGACCATTGTTGATAAACTCAGCTACATCCCCCCCCCCCCAAATTTGGTGATGATCTTCACATACACTAAATGACTTCTTGAGATCTCTGTATTCATTACTAAATTGACTATTATTTTCCAAATGGATTCCTTGTTTTCAAAATAAAAGTATTGCTTTTAAAATATGAACTTCTACATAAATAAAGTCTTTTAAGTGTAAAGACAAAGAAGTAACCCTGGTCAACAGATATGATTGACTTGCCTACAGTCATCATGTCATCAGTGAAGAAATAAAAGATGCAGAGAAAAAGAACGTGAATGCCCGTAAGACCTTTGACTCAGCTCCATTTTCAGTGCCAGTCACTTTGTTCCCTGCGTGGGCCCTGAAGTCATCTGAGTTGGCAATTCCTGCTGTTTCTCAGAACATGGTGCTTCCTTGGCATCTACAGATTTGATAGTTGTGGCTGTAATTTTCCTCAGGTCTATGGGTCACAGCAACTTCTAGCTTTGCTATGGAATGAATGACAACTCTGAATTCTCTAAAGCTACTATTTAGTGTGAAGTAATTTAGCTAGTGAATACAATTGAAGATAATGAAGCAATTTCCACCTTAGTGTGGCCACTCGGTTCTTTACCTATCTTTACACTTGATATATATCTATATATCATACAATGAATGAAATATTGTTTCACCCTTTTCTTCTGTTTTCAGTACAGGTGACTGGTGATTTGTACGATGCCCAGCTGTTAATTTTTTTTTTCAGATAATTTTGGGCTACTCTTTCTACATTTAATTTGAAAGGGTACTGAATTCTCCATAATTACTTCTTAAAGCAAAGTTCTTCTTTGTTACAGTCATCATAGATGCAAATAAGCACTGGGTGGCATGGGATGCCACTCAGATATTCCTATTACCATAATATAGGAGTCATTACTCAAAAACACTGTATTCGTTTAAGATGATGTGACTAGAGTTGAATCTTTGAGGTCTAAGCCTATTTAGACAATATAAATACAGTATCCCCTCTTACATATGTGGAAACTAAGAAGAATTTGCTGGGCTTCTCATGAGCATGTATTCATTAAATATTTTCTAGTAGTCATAGCATGTCAAAACTGAATGATCACTTTGCCGGGAATGAGCTTCTTATTGTTAGAATTGTTAAATCTGGTTGATGACTGTATTGGCAAATTTGACTTCTTTCAGCCAGGAAATACTTACTATGCTTCTATATAAAGTCAATAATTTAAAGGATCATTTAGTCCATTTACTCCTCCCACACATTATCCAGAAGGAATTTTGAGTTTTCTTTTTCTCTTTGGTTTGAATAGTGAGAAGCAGAATTGGGCAAATAAATCAGATAGCCCACCTTCTAAATGTTATATATATATGTGTATATATATACATATCTTATATGTACATATAAGATAGTTGAAATACTGTGCCCCCATTATAAGGTACCCTATATAAATTCCTTTTATATATTTATACCAATGAAGTAACACTTGGTATTTCAAAATAGTAGGCTTTCATATGGCTTTTTGAAAAGGCCGTTATTGTTAGTTATCCCTTGCTCTGGTCCCTCCTCTACTCTGCCCTCACATACCCCATCCCACTTAATCTTCCTATCCTAATTTCCCCCTCTCTCCTTGATAATGCTATATTCTATTTGTCCTTCTCCTATTCATTTACAGTTACTTGTAAGCTACCTCGTTTCTATAGGTATTTTGAATGAAGGTAAAAAGTTAACATCCACATATAAGAGAAAACAGGCAACGTTTGTTTTTTCTGGGTCTGGGCTACTTAATCAGGATGACTGTTTCTGTTCCAGATATTTATTTACAAATTCCCAATTTAATTTTTAACGGTTGAATGAATGAAATTTTATCGTGTAAACACAGCACATTCTCATTAGCCATGTCCCAGTTGATGGACATATAGCATTATCGGGTGCAAGCGTGGCACAAATGCTATGGGAGTCATCAAACACTTTAAAAAAATGAATTCCTGGCGAGCTTCATGATATAGGACTCATGTGTGACACTATCAGTGAGGCAAATAGTCCGAAGCTAAATAGGTCAAACCTAGTATTATTATTCTGCTAAGTGGACAAAGAAATAAAATGGCCCAAATGAAAAGCTTCTTTTTGCAGTAGATGGTAATTAATTAACCTATATGACTGCTCGATATCCATAGAGTAAAGTCTTTGGGATGCTCGGTCCTAAATGGAATGTCTGTATCATACTTCCTTCCCTCAAGGCTCAGGGCTCTACACAGAAGAAGGAGACAGAATGATTGTAAGAGCCAGAGTTGGTGAGTGACTTCAAGCAAACATTGCTTTCCAGACACACCAGGGAAGATGCTCATATGAGCTCAGAGATATTGTGACAGCATGCATAAGAACAGTAGAAATTCAGGCCAGACAAAATCTAGCACACAAACTCGGGAGATGGGCATGAAACTACACTCCTAACTAAGTAGTTATTGGCATTTGATTGCTGTTTAAAGGAAAACTTAATTTTCTTCAGTGAAGTAATACTTGGTATATCAACCACATTCAAGGTCAGATTGCACACACCAAGCCATAGCAGGCCAGCACAAACTTAACTCCATGGATTTTGTGTTTTATTTTATTTAATGTTTTTATTAGATTTATCCATCCTATTTTATGAATTTTTTCCTTGTATGTATGTATGAGCACCATGTATGTGTGCTTTGTGGTCACAGAGGTCAGAAGATGATATCAGATTGTCTGTAACTCGAGTTACAGAGAGCTTTGAACCAACATGTAGTTGCTGGGAATAGAACCTGAACTCTCTGCAAGAGCAGCAGAGCTCTTAACTGCTGATCCAGCCCCAAGCTTTGTTTTTTTGAGGAGGGGGTTGGGTAGATAGGTAGGAAGATGGGGGAGGATCTGGGAATGAATGTGATCAGAATGCATTGCATGAAATTCCCAAACAATAAGTACATATTGAAAAACAAACAAAAACAAAGAAAGATTAAAGACGGCAAGAATGCAGGCTATGGAATTTGTTCTGTGTTTTAGATATTCCTGTTCAGGTTTGACACCTTAGCTTATCATCAGCCTAATGCTGTTGGTTAAATAATATTCATTTCTTCTTTTTAAATTGGGAGAAGATACTGAGTGTCTTGCACGGTTATTGCTGATCTGCATACTGTAGAGAGAGATCCTGCCTACCTCTTGCTGAAATCACTTACAAGGGCACATACTCTATATAGTATAAGTGAAATCCCAATAGGTGGGCACCCGGACAAACAAATAAACAAACATCAACAACAACAACAACAAACCAAAACTAGTGTAGACATATGGCGACTTTGCCAACCACAGCAAGAGGGCATTGAGTTCACAAGAAAACTACAGAAATAAAATTTTGTAATATTCCCTATTATTACCAGTTCCTTTTTTGGCTCAGTAGTTAAGAATACTTGTTGCTGTTACAGAGGTCTAGAGTCTACTTCCCAGCTCCCCTATTAGGTACCACAAAACATGTTAACTAGAGCTCACTTGCACATATCCCCACATACACAAAATTAAAAAAATAAATATTTAGAATCGATGAGGTGTTTAAACTGAACGCTTAGTTTTAGCACCATCTCTGTTTCAAGCACTGACTATATATACGCAGATGTGTGTAACCTAAGAGGGTATTATATACAAGGAATGGTATTATAAAACAGCTCCTATGCTCTAGTCATAGATAAAACACAGCCTCATTAAATTTCATAAGTGTATCCCTTTGTTCCATATTAAAGGCTATCTGTTATCTGATGTATCAGCAATGTTTTATTTATTGTTCTTATCAGATTTGTCCTACCTCTTCCCACTGCTCATGCTCTTTAGAAATCTTACCCATTCCTTGTAATCTAATTACATTTCTACCTCCTGATTGGAGTCTCCTGCCTCTGAGTCCCTGTTATCAGTGCTAGGTGGGCATTATCCTCTAACGTCTAGTGCTCCTTGAGAGGCACCGGTGTGGATTGCTACCTGGCTTTTCAGTACATCTTGCTACCCAAGTAGATCTGTGTGTTCTTTCTGTAGAATGAGCATTACAATGTCAGGTGCAAATTCACAGTGGACAATCGTGGAAACTTTGGGCTGGTCTCCTGCTCCTGAGAAGTAGAGAGTCCTGATATGTGAACTTGAATGCACATAGAAAAACTAAGATGAGGTTGTGCACCCGGGGACGAGAAAGCTGGCGTAGTTTGGCTGCTAGTTTCCAGTTGCCTGGAAATCAGGTATATTCTCATACCCCGTCCCCCCATATTCAGATCACAGAGCTGTTTACCAGCTAGAATTCAGGCAGTTTATACTCCTGCCCCTCAACAAAAGTTAACTTTCTACCTTTTCTTTTCTCTTGCTTCTTCTGTTTACCAACCGTCTATTCATTTTCTCGTTGAGCCACATATTCGTGTGAGGTATCCATTGCATTGTGGTTTCCCGGGGCAACAGTTAGGAGTCCCTATTGGACAGGTATAAAGGTGCTGCGTCTCCTATCACTAACTTCCTTTCGAGTCTAAGAGTCCGACCTGTGCTCTCACAGTATTGGCTTGGATAATGGGGCTCCTAGATTAAAACTGCAATAATACAGATAGGGAAAACTTTCTATAAAGTTAAACTTATTCTTGGAATTTAAAGACGAGAAGACAATCAGTTACCGTTGTGCTGTGTGGCACCTGAAGCTGATGCTGACAGAACTCTCTGTGTCTTAGATTCTTACTGAACTCTCCGAGTCTGACTTTGTTTTTTTTTTTGTAGCAAACTAGCTATTACTTTTTCCAGCTCTACAAAGAAGTATGGTGGACAATAGTCTCTGAGTTTGAATCCAAGTGTTTACAATATAGGCTGCTGATCAATCCTCCACTATCTGAAGAAGGATGTTCCCTGCTACCATGAGCCCATCTCCAAATTAACCAAAATATGATCAGATAAGAAATGATGGCTCGCTCTATTGTGTTTTGAGGGATGGGTGGTATGGTGGCGCCATTGCTTTAGGGAGAGAGGTTAGACAAGCAAAAGAGGTGTTTGCTTCCCTGTATATGGGTATCGGGGTGAAGAGTTGACAGAGGCTCTTTCCCATAACTAATCTCATGCCAGCTTCATAATAGTGGCTAGAGGTAAGGCAGCTGCCATTCTTACGCAGCCCACACAGGAGGACGTGTGCATGCTTGTAGAAACTAACCAACCCATCCAAGATCCTGACACGCACTAAATCCTCCTTCTGGAACCGCCTGACAAAATCAATGCTCTACAATACTCTCCAAATCCCACCCTATTCTCCAAGGTGATGGGTGAGTGAGAAGCTTTCATTCTCTCATTAGTTTGTCTTGTAAAAAGGCAGCTTGAGAGGGGTGGGAAACAGGGCACAGGCAGATGAGTGAGACAGAGAAAGGAGACACAAAGGGGCGGGTTAACGCAGCTGCTTACACATGTTCTGGAATGCGGATGGTGACTTCCCTCCAAAGAAGACGCACTTCAGTGACATCTCCCTTCTTCTACCTGGAAATGAACAATCCCTTCTTTATGCCTGCTTTGTGCTCCCCATGAATTTAACAAGGATCAATGAACATCGAACTTAATTACTCAAATATTACCTTCACCTAAAGATGTCTCCTTTCTGGGGAGGGAGATTATTAGAGTAACGCTGATTCATTAAGTCAATAGTTTAATGGGTTCTCTATGTACTACTATGTAGTAGGCAATTTGAAACTACATTTGATAAAACAGACTATATCTGTCTGTCTGTCTATCTACCTACCTACCTATACTTATATAGATATAGGTATTTGTTTTTTGGGGACAGTGTTTCTCTGTATAGCCCCATCTGTCCTGAAACTCATCGATCTATAGACCAGGCTGGCCTTGAACTCAGAGATCCACCTACCTCTGCCTCCGGAGTGCCAGGTTTAAAGTCATGTACCTGACTGATAGATGTATATTTTAAACTTTTTGAAGCTTACACTTTAGAGACAAGGTGCCAGTGATGTTATATGTTGCATTGATGGTGATGGTGGCTTTGGGGTTTAGGGTTTTACATTAACTTAAATTGTAAAAGAAAAGCTTTATCCAGAACAAAACACAGAAAAAAGAAGACAGATACTTTGGGAGAGATTTTCCAGGGACCGAGGAGATGCATACAATATACAAAGACTGTGGAGGCATGGGTGATGTGGTCCATGAAAAGCAGGGAGCCATGATAGCCACACACACAGAGATCACACAAGATCAGAGCAATAATAAGGAATCAAATGTCATAAGAAATTATAATGACGTTGACTTCTACTGGGGGGAAGAACAGAGATGAAGCAGGTTTAAGTACTGGAATTATGTGACAAAAATTTCAACTTTATAACTATGGCCGAGAGTGGACAGCAGAGAAACATGGACAGAACTGGGAGTTAGGCGGTTATGTGACATGCTGGTCGTTTAGATCAGATAGCAGCCAAACAGGTGGCGGACGAAGTAAGATTACAGTTTGAAATGGCTTGGGTAGAGTTTGTGATATTAGAAAGGAGGTGTGCAACCAAGAGAGAAGGGGGAAAGCGACCCCATCCTTTTGGCTTGAGCCATGCCCACAGGAAGGAAAGATTCTGAGGAGAGATTAGTACTGGTGGCCATCCAAAGATAACTAAAACGAATCGAATGTTTGTGTTCTCCCAAAAGTCAATGTATTGGCAGTTGGAGACAGAGCCCGTGGGATGTAACTAGCTTATGAGGGCAAAGGCTTGCTTGGGAAGAGGGTTCATGCCCTAGTAAAATGATAGATAGGAGGGTACATATTCTTCCCACCTCTGCAACAAGAGATTCTTAGAGAAGACAACCACCTGTCAGGAAGAGTTCAGGAAGTGTGTTTTTGCCACATCCTAGATTCACTAGCACCGCGGCTTTGGACTTTATCTCTGGGAGTGTGAGCTATACGTGTTCATTGTTTGAGGCGTGTCGTCAAGCAGCCTGAACATAGGCAAGAACTGACCTTTGCAATCACAGCTGACCTTGAGTCATTTCGAAGGGTGGAGGAGGCATAAATGGAAGCTCAACAAAGAATAGGAGGTGAGAATCTGGAAGCGACAGTATAGGCCTTGAGGGTTCCGTTTAAAGGGAGGGAGAGAAGGAATAAATCCTCCTCCTGATGTAGTAGGATTACCTACCAAGTAAAAACGTGGTTCCTGCAGTGTTTGCGGAGGTTAGTGGAGTTGTTTCACAGAATGCAGCTGTTACCAGCTGTTCTCGTCACCACCATCATCCTCATCATTAAGCAATTAATTAATCACAAATTTCTAACTTCTCCGGCTATTTCATACATCAAAATAAGGGGCCTTATGCCCTGGAGAGCCGGTTCAATGAGAAGCAGCAGTGTACAACGTGACAGGAAGGTCAAGGAAGGGGTCAGGCTTGGGTTGGAGACAGAAGTCTCTTACCAAACTCTTCTGCCCCAGTTCCTGATTTTCTTTTCTCACCAGGGAGGATGATCCTTCCCCCCTCCCACTCCTTCCTCCTTTGCCTTTGCGCCCCCTACTTCTTCAGCAGCGGTTCTTTCTCAGTGCAGGGCTTTCTGGAAGCTCGGCCCCTGCCAGCCCCCTCTTCGCCTGCCTCTCTGCGCAAGGCAAGAGGACGAGAGCGCAAACTCCAACAGGGCAGGAGCGGCCGTTCTGACCGTGTGCGAGTCAACTCCGGGCCGGGACAGAGGTGCCGGACGCGCACTGGGTGCGGGTGCAGAGCCAGAGCGTGGCCCGCAGCCCTCAGGGCGTGGGCGAGCCGGCCGCGTGTGCCTCGCTGTTTGACGCGGGCACCAGCCAATCAGGGCGTGCGGCCAGGCTACCACGTGACAGGCGAGGCGGCCCTTTTCCCAGCGCGGCCAGAGGGAGGAGAGGAGCTGAGCCAGCCCTGAGCCTGGGAGCGCAGCGGCCACGGAGGAGGCGGCGGCAGGCGGGAGCGGCAGCAGCGGCACAGGCTCGGGGCCAGCCCAGCGCGCATCCCCGGCACCCTGCGCTGCGGAGAGCTCGGAGGAGCGCGGGAGCCGCGACACGGGAGTGGACAAAGCAAGATGGCAGGGATCTTAGCCTGGTTCTGGAACGAGAGGTTTTGGCTTCCGCACAATGTCACCTGGGCAGACCTGAAGAACACGGATGAAGCCACCTTCCCTCAGGCGGAGGACCTTTACCTCGCCTTCCCCCTGGCCTTCTGCATCTTCATGGTGCGGCTCATCTTCGAGAGGTAAGAAGGGCCGGAGCGCCTGCTCTCCTGCACACACGCACACGCGAGCACACTCGCCAGCTCCGTGGCGCACGCCCCCGCGCTCGGGCTCACACCTCCCAACCTTTGTGTTCACCGTGGGGTCCCCGATCCCTCGACCGAGCTGGCCTCTGGGGAGCTAGAGAGGGTCCGACTCGCCCGTGAATTTCCTCCGGGGCGCCGCGAAGGGGCCGCGGAGAGCTGGGTCGCCGCCCGCGCTCCTCCTTCCCCGGCTTCCTCCTCACAGAGAGGGCCGGCGAACAAAGGTGAGCGGTGGCTGGCCGCGAGGAACCGCTGCGAGGGGGCTCGGCCGTCTCCATCGGAGTAGCACTCGGCGCTTCCAGGCAGGGCTTCTCCTCCGAGGCTAGCCGCCACCCACTTGACATCCTGGAACGATGGTCCCCAGCGCGGCCCGGAGGGAGGAGGAGCGCACACACTTCCAGCTCTTCCACTCCCGCACGCACGCGGGAGACGGGGCCTCGCTGCAGAAGAATTTGCCCGAACCTTTGGGGCTTCTGCTTGCTCTCTGACTTCCATCCCTGACACCGTTTTTAGGCCCTCAGTTCTAGAAAACGGGTGACGAAAGCACTCTGGATCGTTAGTGGTTTCTTTAAAAGAGGGCAGAACAGAACCGGTGCCCATCATACAAAATGGTCATTTGAAATCGATAGTAGGACTCCGTGACTAACCATAGGCTTCTTGCTGGTATCGGAAGACTCTTGAAACGTTGAAAGAATTGTCACAAAATATTTGGTATGAGTCCTCAGTTTGGTTAGGTCTCGCGATTGTAGCCACATACAAACTTAGGTTACTCTCACTGAGTCAGTCTTAAGTCACGAAACTAGATTTTTCCTGCTGTTTATTCAACACGCACTCGTGAAACAAAACCGGCACCGCACACTTCTTTCTTTTAACTGAAAAAAAAAAAGATCGCTGTCCTCTTTCCTCCTCCCACTTCCATTCATCAGTGAAGACTGAATT
Source organism: Neodon shergylaensis (assembly GCA_025134845.1). Taxonomy (NCBI): domain Eukaryota; kingdom Metazoa; phylum Chordata; class Mammalia; order Rodentia; family Cricetidae; genus Neodon; species Neodon shergylaensis. The sequence goes on along the minus strand of JABTXL010003523.1, from coordinate 12,930,225 downwards.
TCTTAGATCACAGATACCCATTTCCACTCCAACCTCCCTGCCCTGCCTCCTGCTCACCTTGGCTGTTTCTCAGGCTGCTGCTGTTATCTTGTTTACTCTTGATCTGCCTAAAACCATTCTTGAGGATGTCAGAATGTATCTTTTGTGTCTTTGTTGCTTGAAATAGTATCAAAGCTTCCTGGGAACAAAAAAGTATGATTTGTTTTAAGGGAGGTGTATTTTTTCAACTGGCAGTATTGTCGCTTGTGCACTAAAGATCAGCTGTTGCCGAGCTACAATTGTCTCGCACAAAGGACAACCCTCCTGTTTGAAAACGATTGGAATCCAGTGCCCATATGTCATTGATCTTATCCAGCGCTGAAACTCGCCGTGAAAAAGCGGGTGCCTTTGAAGGCTGCAACTGTTTGCTTGGGGAAGGCTAACCTTGCCATCTCTGCAGAGACAAGGGCTTCTCACATCCTGGCTGGGTGACATCCCATGAAATCTATCTGCGTTTGGGTAGCTACTTTAAAGGAGATCTTGAGTTGTATATCTTGGAGCACAAACTGCATGGCAGCTGATGAACCATATGTGAACGCTACATTTTCCCAGCATTCTTTTCCATTCTGATTCTGGGCTCTTCAGTGGGCTGGGATAATATTAAAGATGAAAATAGCTTGGTTTGTACTTGGCTTTCTTTGTCTTAAAACACACACACAAGTGATGTAATATCTGAAGACTGAAGGTTCAGTTTTCTTTCTGCAGAAATATTTTTTCTTATAATCTTATAACTTGATTTAAGAGTTTATACTCGATATACTCAAGAGTCAGCAGTCTTCAACTACCAATTGTGATATTTCTCTCTCTCTCTCTCTCTCTCTCTCTCTCTCTCTCTCTCTCTGTGTGTGTGTGTGTGTATGTGTGTGTGTGTGTAGAGAGAGAGAGAGAGGGAGAGAGGGAAGGAGCTTTTTCAAGGCCTTGATAGGAGTAGCAGACCTCTAATGGGTTGACGATTAATACTTACTATTAATGTTCAGAGTAAGGACACACTGTCACACCTGTACGGTGGGGTGCTGCTGACTTGTGGAGGTAAACTACTTTGCTCCTTCCTCCTAGAGTGTTGACTGCTGTGTCTGACTACTCAGATTCTGTTCTCTCAAAGTCGGAGAGCAATTACACACGGAGTTAGAGGGTCTGCAGTTTTACGTTTTGATGAGACCCTGAGTGTCCACTCTGCTATTCAACCTGTGGGACTCATCTCATCAGTGTCCACCAAGGGCCTGAGTCAGTGTAATTGAGCCGGCCCGCATTGTTGTCAGAGGTACAGCTCACGCTAGGCACCGTTTCGATCTGCACAGGAAGCTTTTTTTTTTTTTGCACTGTTCTGGAATGTCTAACATTGATGAAGCCCGTTGTAATGGAGACAAATCTTCCAAGAGTCAATGCTTTGGCTGTCCTTTATTTCAAGCGTGAGAACGTATCAGGAGACCCATGATTATCCAAGATCTCATTCTTCTTTTGAAGTCAGTCCATGCTTTTTCAGAAACAAAATTGACCAACTTGAGTGCGATCTCTTTAGTCTTGACATTTCTCCCTGCACAGAAAAGCACTAATGAGTTGACTAAGTTGGGTCTTGTCAATTGAACAACTCCATTTTTTTTGTTTTTCCTGCCACTGTCGGGGTGTGACAGAGGAGGCACTAGTGGCCAGTGTCATTTTACAGCAGCATATGGAGAACAGTTTGGTAGCCCAGCATGGCTGGTGAAATAGAACAGTCTGGAGTCACTGACTTGAGTCTGTGAAATACCCAGATCTCTGGCTTTTAGTAACAGCCTTGTATTCCTCTTTGCCTTGGGGAGAAATGGAAGGAGCAAGTGTACATACTACCCAATTAGCAGAGTAAAACTCTTTAAAAAACAAAACAAAAGAAAAAAGTAGCATCTCTTAGGATGAAAATTGTGCCGTCCCGTTATGTTATGTTGGTGACTTAATGATAGGAGCAATACTTAATAATGTAGAATTATCATTGGTTCCATTTCTTGATTTAATGCTTGTTTAGGCTCTGCAGTCTGTCTCTGGGAATTGTAACAAACACTTTTAAGCCCAGCACTTGGAAGGCAGAGGCAGGAGGATCTCTGTGAGTTTTAGGCCAGCCTGGTCTACAAATCGAGTTTCAGGACAGCTAGGACTACACAGAGAAACTCTTGTCTGAGGAAAACAACAACAACAACGAAGTGTTTTGCTATAGTATTCATAAATAACAGAATTAGTTGTGCCCTGTTAGGAAATAAAACTTAAGAAAGGCGACTTTACAGCATTCTAGTTGGATCGGGGCTTCTGTTTATTTCTCAAAAGGAAATGGCTGTTGTAGTTCAAGGATGCTTTCTTGGTACTTATGGCATAAAAATCTTATTTTTATTATTTCCACATGAACTGACAAAAGGTGTATTTGCGGGGCAAGACGTAGTGCAGTGTGCAATGAGAATTACATCACATGAGTAGACATATGTCATCTGAGAAATTCTTCTATTTTTCCCCTCATATGAATATTTACTCTTGTGAGATTTAAAGCAGGGAACACTATATCGTTTGACACATTTGCCTTCCTATGTAATAGATCTTAAAAGACTTCACTCTGAACTTGGCCCACCTTGACCTCTGTCTCTTTTCTCTTGGACCCTAAAGCCTCTGGCAACTACCATTGTACTCTCTGCTTATATGAGAGTGATTGTTTTAGGTTGGGAGATATGTGTGCACGCACGCGCGCACACACACACAGACACACACACACATACGTGCGCGCGCACATATGTGTGCATTTGGTAATTATTCTCCAAAGCCCTGGCTTATTTCACTTCATCTATGCAAATGAGAGGCATTCTTTTCTTGAAGGTCAGAGAGTGTTCCCTTTTGAATGTGGAACTCATTTCTCTACCCACTTGTTGATGAGTGAGCTGTGTGGATTTGGCTGTTACCAATCACGATGCAACAATTGTGGCTGTGGTAATGCTGCTAGCTCTTTTTGTTTGTTTGTTTGTTTGTTTGTTTTTGTTTTTTCGAGACAGGGTTTCTCTGTAGCTTTAGAGCCTGTCCTGGAACAAGCTCTTGTAGAACAGGCTGGCCTCGAACTCACAAAGATCCACCTGCCTCTGCCTCCCGAGTGCTGGGATTAAAGGCAGGCGCCACCACTGCCTGGCTATGCTGCTTGCTCTTTACTGAGTTTTCTGGCTATAGATGGAGTAGGTAGTAGCTCTGTGGTAGGCCCTTACCTAGCAACCATAGGCGTCAAGGTTGCTATTCCTTCCAAATCTCTGATTCTTGTGAATCTCCTGTATGAATATTGTTAATTAATATCTCCCGAGATTCTGAGGAAGCTAACCATCATCTTTTGGTAAGCCGAAGTAAGCCTTCTCCGAGTAAAGGTGTTTTTGTTTTTGTTGTTTCCATAGAAATGCTCCAGGCAATCATTTTGCTTCTTTTTAAAAAGTATCTTTCATTTGTGTTTTGAGACAAAAGAATCATTTGGGGTGTTACCACTTGTGTTGCAAAACGTTACAATATTCCTGGCTAACCCAAAAGGACGCTTCTACAGAGAAAACAACTGTTTGATTTCTTCAGCTGTCTTTCTGTTGGAATCCGGGAGTTGAGCTGACATCTGATGGCGTGAGATAGCAGTAGTGGCTCAATGGGGTGGCTCTCAGTGCCACACCACATGAAGAGTGCCATCCCTCAGGAGCTGACACCAGGCTAGTGAGCAGTGCTCAGCCCCAGAATGACTCTCTCTTCCCCCATCAGGGAACAGTAGCCTTAGTTCTGTCGAAGGCAGGGTCTAGCTAGCCCACCTTTGCTTATAGCTTATCTCCTGTCTCTGCCTTGTGAGGGATGCAGAAGAGGAAATAAAGGAGTGGGGTGATGTGTTGGGGGCTGGGAGGAGCAAGTGGAGGACTACCTTGAAAAAGTGCAGTAAGGGATTAAGCGCAGCACTGCAGGATGTTGCTACAATGTACTCTTTAGTGAAAAGGCAGGTGTCCTCAGACACAGTTCAGAAGAGTGAAGTAACTTTCACAGGAGCGTTTTCTCTGGGTGAACTCAGTGTTATGTATGAGACTCTAAAAATGTGCCTTGTGTAGCTTACTAGATAAAGGTGTTATTGAGATGAAAACTGTGGCCATAGAGAGCTATAAGAGGCAAGAATTGGGCTTGCACACAAATGGTTCTTCTTGATGGTGTTTCACCCGGGTTGGGAAAAGATGTTACCATGGGCGTTTTGAGGGTAGACTAGTGAAATGGACAGTGTTATTTGATGAACTTTTCATTCAGCAAAATAAAAGATTTGTATCATGATGTGTAATAATTTAGCTATTTTAACAGGTTGACTTGGGGTGAAAGGCATGCTTCTTTTACATTCTCAATGAACACTGCCATAGGGTAAGGGAAGTTCGTGAGAAACTTTAACACTGTCACCAGTGACTTGATGACGTTCCGTATTATGACACTAACGCCCTGACTGCACTGAGGACATGTCTGCGAGACTCTCTGGTCCCCATGTGGAGGGAGAGCTGGGTAGCTTTCTCAGGGTTGCTAGCTTCTAGGGTGTTTCAGAAGTACTTGTCTGTGCGGAGAAGGGCAGCTAAAGGGACATGGGTTTCAGGTGAATTCTTCCTCGCTGTTACCAGGCATCGCTGTGTCTGCTGTGTCTTCCGTAAGCCTCCTCACTAAGCCTCGTTGACGAGCCCTGAGGCCAGAGTGCTCGCTGGATGGTGGAAGTGTTAAGTTCACATTTCTCTCCCATTGCCAGACAAAACCAATTTTCCTAAAGTAACTGCTCATTAATTTCTTGTAAAGTAAAACCTCTCAAAATTTATATTATTTTCCCCCTTCCATCATCTATTGATCACTTCTTAAATACTTTGGAGTGTTATTGGGGTCACAGATTTGATAGCACTGTTGTGTCAGTCACCTTCTGTCTTTTCTCTTTGTTGTCTAAAGTTAAGTACGCTACCCTCTTCTAGCACCCCTGCTCACCTCAATAATTTTTATTCTATAGCTTCCTTCTCCTTTAAAATGACTTCATGCTAGGGATAGTGGTATATGCCTGTAATCCCAGCATTTAAGAAGCAGTGCTAGGGGATCAGGAGTTCGAGGCTAGCCTGGGCTACATAAAGAGACACTGTCTCAAAGCCCAAAACCAAACAGCTATTCATTAACGTTATCCTAAGTCACCCTTTCCTGATATGAAGTCTTTATTAACTGTGTCAGCCATTAATCTATAGCATGATTGAGCAGAGGGGGTGGTTTTCACAATGTGTTGAGGGTGTGTCTCCTTTGAGATGTGGCAGGTGATTGGAGGCCTAGGTTGCAAGGGAGAGGCTGCGACTTGCCCTTTATTTATCCTCGTCATTTATTCTACTTGATGTTTGACTATGATAACGATGACCATTTTTTTTACATTTTGAAAATAATAGTACCAAGTAACATTGATTCTCTAAAGAGTTTGTTACTGTATGGATTTACTTCATTTAACCATCTTCCAAGACCACATGCTAATTTTTTTAACCCAATTTTACAGTTGTAAGTAAGGATTGAGAGTTATGGAAATACAGCTAACTTTATCCAACTTAAGAAAAAAAAAGACAGTGTGAGTTTCTTGATTTAATAAATTCAGTGGTCTCATCGAAAACCAATAGTATGAAATCACACACATGTGCACACGTACACACAAGTACATACATGGTTTATGTGTGCACGTTTTTACCATTTGTTAATATACATTTGAACACTTCCTCTGCAATTAAGCCCATTTCGAATATCTTCGCTCATTACGTCATTCTACACTGCAGCTGGATCAATTCTGCTGAGTTCGGTGGCTCTCTCTAGTTCTTTCAGATTCAGCTAATTGATTTCTGTTCCTCTTGCTTTCAGAAAGGCGTGTTTTCTAGAAGTAGCATGTCTAGAAGTCCCAAGGAATAACAGCTCCAGTGTTCTTGATAGATGCAAGTTGCAAGACATTGTCTAGCGAGACAATGATCCTTGGAAGTCCTTGGCAGGGTGCAGAAGTCATAGGAGACTTGAAGATGTTTTTCTGTTAGGATATGAACTGCGCATGCCTCCTTAGACTATTCATTTCAAACATTGATCACTTGGTCACATTTTGCTTTTTCTGAAGTCATTCGTGTTTTCTTATTGGGACAAAGAGATACGGTGTTCTATTTATTTAATTTTGGCAGAGAAGTGGCAATCTTCCCCCTCCAGCTCCTCCTCTCGCTCTCCGTCTCTTCTTCGTCCTCTGAATGTTCTTATCTTGGCCTGCTTATCTGGTCATGCTTATACTCTTGTACATCTTTCTGCATCCTGCATTCCCACGAACATTTGTTAAGAGGCCCCCGAGTCTCCCCAGCAGAGGGATGCCATCAGGAGGAGGCAGTACACACTTGACTCTGGGGTGGGGCAGGAGAATCAGGGTTGGGACAAGGGCAGAGCCAAGAGAAGACATGGAAGGGGCATTTAGAGATATCAGCTAAATTACTTTATTATAATTCTAAACCTTTGGTAGAAAAGTACTAAAGGGCAGTGAGATGGCTCCACTGTTAAGGAGCAGGTACTTCTCTGGCAGAGGACCTAAGTTTGATTACCATACCATCTCTCTTGTCAGAGCCTCAGAGCAACCTCTGCCCAAGGGGCTCCATTGCCTCTGGCCTCCACAGGCACCTGCACTCACTTCTACATACATAGTTTAAAGTCATAAAAATTAATCTTAAAAAATGATATAAATTAACCCATAAAAAATACACACCCAAGGCACACGATAAGACCTTGTCTCCAATAGGATGTTTTCAGCACCACCTAAGGCCGTCATGTTAGTAATTTGGTTTCAACGTGTGACCCTGGAGAAGGGAGCCACAAACATTCAGACCATAGCGGTGAAAGGAAACTTTATACTTCAAAAGTGATTACATTTGGACCTTTTGTGTTAAATGTGTTTTGCTGCAATAAAAGAAAAAAACAGTAGAAAATTCAGTGACTTAAGAAAGAGTCGCTCACTAGAAACAACAGTCTTCAGTGTTCTAGGCCTGGCATCTTTATGGGTGGAACAAACATACCAGTGCTCTTGCTGTCAGTGCCCGCAAGGATGGCTAAGTTCTTTAAAATGCATAATTATCTTCAGGTCAATGATCAGCCATCTTCCTTTTGGAATTATCTGGCGAGGGTGGTTGGAAGGGAGGGGCAATCATTGAGATCCAGAGGACACCGGAGCTTATTGGGTTTTTGTGGAAGACGCTTGCACTAAAGACCTTGCCTCAAGTTTATTTATTTATTTAGCAACAGAGTCTCAGTATGTATCTCTGGGTGTCCCAGAACTCACAATGTAGGTCAGGCTAGCCTTGAACTCACAGAGATCTTCCTGCCTCTGCCTCCCAAGTACTGGGATTAAAGACGTTCACTACCAAGCCTAGCAAATCAGTTTGTTAATCAGTATGACAGACAGGAAGTTCAAGGCTCTGGAAAAGCACAGAGAGGGGGTAAAGGCTTCTAGAACTCAGTGTGTGATTCCCCAGAGGAGTGATGTGGGATTCCCCTCTGTATGCTGTGAATACCATTGGTTAACGAATGAACTGCTTTGGGCCTATAGCAGAGCTATAGGGGAACAGAGCTAGGCAGGGAAAACTAAAGGGAATGCTGGGAGAAAGGAGGTGGAGTCAGAGAGAAGCCTTGTAGCCCCACCAGAGACAGATGCTGCAACTTTACCCAGTAAGCCAAAGTCACGTGGCAATACACAGTTTACTAGATATGGGTTAAATTAATGTGTAAGAGTTAGCCAGTAAGAAGCTAGAGATAATGGGCCAAGCAGTGATTTAAATAATATAGTTTCTGTGTGATTATTTTGGGGCTGAGCAGCCAGGGACAAGCAGCCTCCCTTCAGGGACCTCAGGGCTCTAGGAGAACTCAGTGTGCGATTCCCCAGAGGGGGACCTCAGGATTCTAGAGAAACTCAGTGTGTGATTCCCCAGAGGGGAACCTCAGGCTTCTAGAGGAACTCAGTGTGTGATTCCCCAGAGGAGGACCTCAGGCTTCTAGAGGAACTCGGTGTGTTAGCTCTGCAGAGAGGGAGTGTAGGGTTCTGAAAGAGCTCCTCCATGTGCGGTTCTCCAGTATCCCAGGATCATAGTAAATGTCTTCTGGTCAGGATACATTTACAACAGCCCGGGATAACAGGGTAGCATTCTCCTGAGCCACATGGCCTGGGCCACGGATGGCTCTGAGGGAGTTTTGGGAGGGATGAAGTCAGGTTGGACTCTCCTGCCTCTTCCCATCCAGTATCATGTGCAATTTGTAAGCAAGTGGATAGGACATTTGAATATATGAACATCACTTTTTTGAAAGCTGCATATTGTATAGGTTTGGGTGTGTCTACAGACACATATTACAGAGCAGTTGTTTTGAAAATTTATTATAATATTTAGTCATTGTACATAACTTACTTTGTCATCTGTGAGAATATTTGGGGTATATTAAAGAGGAACTCCCTCCACCCCAGTGACTTTCAGAATGGACCTCTGTCAGAGTGCTAGTGTGTCTCAGACTTGGACTGTGGGGTGTGGTGGAAATCACCAGGTTGGATTTTAGTTGCTAGAGGGACATTCCTTTACTAGGTGATCTCTTTTGCACAGTGACCTAGGACTAGCATTTGCTGGGACTTGCCATTGTCTGCATAAATGCCACATCTTATCTGTGATGTGTTCAGATTACATGCTATTCCTGCTTCCCTAAAGCTGCCTGAAAGCATGGTTTCTTTATTTTCTTCTGTGCCTTTCCCTTCCTCCCTCTCCTCTCCCTCCTCATTAGTGAAGACACCTTAGAGGTACAAGGAAATCTTGAGAGGAAAAAGAAGGAAGTAGGGAGGGGGTAGGAAAAGTCATCCGAAGTCTTATTTGGGACTATTAGGCCAGTAGCAGAGATAGTTGCCGACTAGTCTGAGTGGCTCTGCGGATCTGGTTTGAACAGATCACCATTTCAAAGCAGAATAAAGTGGCTTGACCATTTTAAGCAGAGTGGTTGTTTTGACACCATATCTTGAGTGTAGGGAAATAGCAAAAGAAACAGGCATTCACTCTGGCATTGTAGAGACTATGAGGCTGACGGTTTTGTGTGTCGGGGGATATATCTTCAGGAGCATCAGCAGGCTTGATGGGGCGGTGCGCTGGAACTGCTAGGTTTTGTTGTTTTCTGAACATACGTAGAGACGTGGAGCCATAACTAGAACTAAGAGGAGCACAGATAGAGAGCAGAAACATGATTATACAACTTGGGTTTAAGCCTGGATACTCCTTGACCCACTATGTAGCAGTGAACCAAATTCCGTGGAATTCATTGTCTTCAACTGAAAAATAAGTGTGTGTGTGTGTGTGTGTAAAATATATTGAAAGGAGACCCAATTAAAAACTGACTCTAAAGCATTCATTGTATCTACTCTAACTGATATCATGGTCTGGGGCATGGAGAGAGGGTGCTACAGTGTGGGCTGTAAGACCCCATTACATACTCGACCCTAGAACTGAAGGACTGACTTGTTTTATTGAGCAAATATTTATAGAGTTAGAACTAACCAGCCGTGAGCCTGGTTAGGGAGGAGAATGCAGGCATTTTCCCCCTGCAGCTATTGTACACCAAGGACTGTTTGGTTACCCCAAATTGACAATGTTTTAAAGACGTGGCGGGCAACGATGAGCTACATCATCCCTGGATCCCTGGATCCTGTACCCCTGACTGGAGCTCCTTCGAGAAGTTTTTCTCTGGAGTGTTCTAAGGAAACTCTGTTTCTATCTGTAGAGGGAGGCTCAGGGCAGGGATCTGGGTCCTCTTCCCACCTTTGGTTGTATCCCCATACTTATTGCCCGCAGTCTCAAGGGGAATGGGTTGGGTTTGCAACCACTGGAAATGGCAAACATAAAAATTGGCATTCATATTGAATAAGGATCAGAACCTGATTCTAGCTCTGCCACTTATTAGCTACAAGCCTGGAAGCAGATTAACCTCCCTCCCCCCAATGTCTGCTTAAAAGGTAGGGGAGATTGAAATGAGATTCCCTGGCTTGCTGGAAGAGGGGCTGCTCTCCCTGCAGGTTTATTCTGCCCCCCCACACGTGTATCCTCACAGTCAGTTTCTGGGGTGCAGCGAGCTCTGCTCTTTAAAGGTCTCACTTTGTTGACCTTCCTGCACATGGCGAACACACACAGACCCCCTTTCTGTACAGACCCACTCTTACCTAGGCAAGGCTGTCGATACTCTCTTCTGAATTGTACGTTGCCTGTTCTCCTTCCTCTTCTTCCTTAGGTTGGTCCCCTGGGAAGATCCTGATTGTTCTAGCGGTAGCTGTCAGAAGCCCTGGCAGCTTCGTGAACAATGGGTCTTGTCACGTAATCCAGTTGGTTGGGTTTGGGCTCTCATAATCCGGTAGCTTAGAGACACTTCTCCGACTAATGCCTCCCAGAAACAGGGGAGCAGTGCGACTGATACTGATTTCTTTCAGAAGCCGTAGTCTCCTGGATGACTCCTTTTTGGTGCTGGAGAAGAAAAGAAATAGGCCTGGAGAGATGGCTTTGCAGTTAAGAGTGTGTGCTGCTCTGGAAGAGAAAGGGAGTTCTGTTCCCAGCACCCAGGCTGGGTGGAACTCTAGCTCCAGAGTATCTGATGCCTCCACCTGGCCTCTCAGGCACTATACTCGTGTATACAAGCTACCACTCAGACACATGCACACAATTAAAACATTAAAAAAAAGAAAGATTCATTCTAGTACCATTGAAATCATACTAATAAAAAACACAAGCATTCAATATAGGTTGGAGATAATACATTTGCTTCTCTTCTTTTAGAGAAACATATGTGTACCCCACATTTACACTTGGTGTGTGTGTGAGAGAGAGAGACCTCACCTCACTCTAGAGATGCAGGAAGGATTTGCACCTGCTCTGATGGAGGAAGGTCATTGGTTAATAAAGAAACTGCCTTGGCCCATTTGATAGGCCTGCCCTTGAGTGGGTGGAGTAGACAGAATAGAATGCTGGGAAGAAGGGAAGTGAGCCAGACACCATGCCACTCCTCTCCGGAGCAGACACGATGAAGCTCCAGCCCAAGATGGACATATGCTAGAATCTTCCCCGATAAGACACCACTTTGTGGTGCTACACAGATTACTAAATATGGGTTAGTTGAGATGTGAGAGTTAGCCAAGAAGATGCTAGAGCCAGTGGGCCAGGCAGTGTTTAAAAGAATACAAATTTGTGTGTTGTTATTTCGGGGCATAAGCTAGCCAGGTGGCCAGGAGCTGGGTGACGGGAAGCGGCCCGCAGCTCTCTTCTACACCAGTCATGAGTACTTTTTTCAACTTGTCATAATTTAAATATAATTTGTAAATACTTGGCCATTGAACCAGTTCCGGCTCAAATAGGACCAGCCACGCGTGCCATAAATGGCATGCGAGTCAGAAAGGGCGTGGCATGCATGCCAGAAACGGCATGTGCCATGAACGACACATGACGGAAATGACACGCGCGACGTACGTGTGCCAGGGGCGACACATGCCAAAAATGGCATGCACCGCAGATGACACATGGCGAAAATAACATGCACGTCAGATGTAGCACGCGTGCCAGAAATGACACACACGCAAACAACATGCACCCAAAGCTACATGCATGTGGCGGTACACATGTCAGAAATGGCACATGTGCAAATGACACGCACGTCAGAAATGACATGCATGCAAACGGCATGTGTGTAGATGGCACGTGTGCAAGTGGCGCGTGTGCAAAGCAACACACGTGTGAGTGACACGTGTCAGAAACGGAAGTGGCACGATATGTTCCGTGACCGGCACGTGGCGGAAATGACACTTTCCTTCCCTTGGGCTCTTGCTGACACTTGGCTGGGATTCTTTCTAAATTCTCCTAAGGTTCTTTGGGTGCACAATCGACCAACCCTGAAGCCTCAGCCACCCTGGATTCTCCTCACGTGCGGTGATGAGTCTTTGAGTTGTGGTTTTAATTTGGATCCCGAGCATCCTGATAAATAGAAGGTCCCAATCACTCATGGAACTGATGTGGGCCCTGAGAGGTCATCAGTGATGCAGTTCTTAAACTCTGCCACATGTAGCAAAAGGGGCAGACAGAGGGTGTTTAAACACAAACACATTTGTGGCGAGTTGCCTTTTAAATGAGGAAGTGAGGCAGAGATGAAACCACAGTTTTTACAATGGCTGATCCAAAAATTGCCTTAGCAGAATCATGCCCTGTCTGCTTTGAAGGAAGTTGAAACTTAGTCACTTGAGCTAGTTCAGTCTCCTATGGGTCAGACAGTAGTCGAGTGTGAGGTGAAGCGGGGATGGTGACAGCTTGCCTGCAGCTGAGGCAGTATAGTATTTGTAGACGTTATTAAAAAAAACAACAACAAAAACGGAACAATAAAGGGGACCCAGCATTGTTAATAAGCTCACCCAGTGAAGCCCATTCTAAAGACAAACATGTTAAAGTGATAAGATCCCCTTCACGAGCTCAGTGCCCCACCACAGCCCTGCCATTCATTGTGTGGGCCACACTCAGAGAGATAATGGCAGAGATGAAAGTTCTTGCTCTCTTTTGATGTACATATTCAGATGGTAGAGCCTAGAACCGCAGAGGGACGTTGGCACCTAGGTCCTGGCAGAGTTCGTGGACCTCCAGGCAGTGCTTGGAGAACTTGACTCCTGCCCTTCCTTATTCCTCACCCCCCCACTAAGCACATGTGCAGCCCAGCCAGGGGCGGGGCATTTGCATGGTGAAAACAGCTGTACGGCCTCATCCTTTGGATACCCAGAGGGGTGGTAGAAGCGAGACTCCTTGTTGACTGGGATGTATGTCCTTCCTGCCCTGTTGTCCAGCTGCCATGATTTGTGATATAAATATATTAAAATATATATTAATATATATTTTTAATGAGGGGTGTCAAAAGTGTGGGTTGTGGCTCTGGAGAACAGAACTTATACTTCAGGTGGCCAGAGCCAGTTCTCTGCATACTGGCTCCTTCCCACACGTTGACCCCGTGTCACCGAAACCATGTAACTTGACTCTTTTCTCTTGCTTTCACCCCGGTGTCTTCCATCGTTTTGTCGCCAAGCAGTTTGCTCCGCAGCCACACTTAACTGTCTGCTTGTGGCTTGCAAAGGGAGCGAGAGAGAGTGCGCAAAAATAGACACGCAGGTGGTGGCTGTCCACCAGCTGTCGTTGCTGAGGCAGGGGCAGGCCAGCAAGCACTTCGTGGCCCATATGTTCGGTGAGTCTGAGTCTGTTGAGCTTTACAGTGCATGACTCTCGCTTTTGTCAAGTGAGGTGCCTGTGTGTATTTGGAAAAAAAAAACGGACACCTGGAACGCACATGTCAACCAACTATGGCTTAGAGTTTAAAAGAGCAGAGTGAGGGGGTTCCAGCCGTAATGAGGTTGCCTCCCTCAGAGACAGACCCTCGCTGTAGTTCCCTCGGTAGGAGCTGGGCTCTCTGTTGTCAGCCCTGGAGCCCCATCTCAGCTGTCCTCATCTGGCATGGTGTCAAACCACATGAGACTGACTAGAGGGAAGCTAGTGCCAACAGCTGGGATTTGCCCCTTCCTTTTGACTGCTGGGTCCCACTTTCTTGCTATTCTAAATCTTAATCCCCCTCTTGCTTAAAATCTACCACGTCGTTAAGTGTGAAGTATATGGAAGGCACAGAACCGGTTGTAACGGGCTCCCATCTCCTCTCAGCCCTGTTTACTAGCTCTTCTGCTAGAACAATGATGAAGGGGGGCAGGCAATCCACTTAGCAGGTGAGTTACTAGGAGCTTGCAGCGCAACTTCGGCTAACTTAAACATTAAAATTCTTTATATTTCAAAATGTAATAAATAACACGGAATAAATGTTTTCAGTATTTTTCAGATAACTTCATGTGTGGATTTTCTTTTCTGATTAAAAAAAGGGAAATGCAGTTGGTTATTGTTTTCCAGAATTTTGAAATGACTGATTTTTGCGTGGCAAACAGTTGTCTCCCTTTTCAGAGTCGAAGATGAGACAAAGGAATGTTGCACTGAAAGCAGAAATGAGCCTGGAACCCTTCTTTCCATCAGTTCCCTTTCCACTGTTTTAGCTGGTGTCTGAACTTTTCCTCAGCAGGCAGATAATCCAAGGAACTTTAAGTCTTTCATATTGTCTAAAGTGTTTCTAAATTGGATGCACTTGGTTGCAGGGAATTTGTAATTTGACGTTATGCTGCTCTGAATGGGAAGTACAAAGGTAGAGCATGTGCTGATGGTTTCAAATAGTAACAGAGACCTGCTTGCCTTTGCAGGTGGAGTCAAGTACATTGTTTCTTGTCCTGAGGCCAGGGCCCTGCTTTGGAGAAAGTGAGACTCAGAGCAAGAAAGGAAGTGAGGAAGAGGACATTGATTTTGTTGATCTTCAGTGTGTGCCAAAGCTAATAAGGCATAGATAGAACTCTAGCTTGGGGCCAAAATTGGTGGGACCCTGGTTCTGCCAATCACAATATACCCCAGTGGTGGATATTAGCATTGATGCTGAAGCCCAGGTCTCGGATGTGCAGTCACTGCTAACTCAACAAACAGTTGTATGCTGTTGTTTTGGTCTCTATGAGCAGGACACGTACAGAGATCCGCTCAAAAGCATGCCTGACCGAGGAGATCACTGAGTCACTGCAACAGAGCGCACCTACCATGGGTTTGACTAGTTAGACAGATCAAGAGGCAAGCTTTGTTAGCATCCTTTCTTGTAAGCTTCCTCTTGCTAGTATTGATCTAGTTTCCTAAATTAAGGTGTGAAGATAAGAGTTTTGTTGTTTTAGGCTTTATGATTCTACTGAAGGACAGTGTGGGCTCTGGTCCTGGCTACTTGTCAGTTCCGAGTCTTCTTGTCTGTTCTTTAGGAGGTGTGTGTGTTTCTCTGTGTTTTGACCAGTTGTGTATTTCGGTAATGATATTCATATCTAATTTTTTTTCTTGTTTAGTTGCTATAATGAAAACATTTTACAAGGTATTATTAATGAGATGTAAGCACGGTGTCTTCACAGCTATTTTTAGAAAAACAAACAAAATAAAAAAAGAAGCTAAATTAAGGGTGGTAGCAGAGGATTGTACACTGACGTGCTGTGTGCTCACACAGTTCTTCATGTAAAGTCAGTTCCTCGGGGCAACCATAAGCCTGGGACTACTGGCATTCTGAAAATGTTCTTTGAAACATTTTGTTTGAAAATAAAATACTTAAGATTATACTGTTTTGCATTTAAGAATTATACTCCGCTTAAAAACATTATTTTTTCAGTTTTTCTTATTTGAGAAAAATTACCAGGCAGTGGTGGTGGGTGCCTTTAATTCCAGTACTTGGAAGGCAGATACAGGGGGATCTCCGTGAGTTCAAGGCCAGCTTGGTCTACAGCATGAGTTCCAGGACAGCCAAGGTTACACCAAGAAACCCTGTCTCGAAAAACCAAAATAAAAATAAAAGTTATCCATCTTGTCTTTGGCTATATTTTCAGATAAAATGACAGCAAATGTTTATATTAATTAATAATGCTTCCAGATATTAATATTTGAACGTTAACATTTGAAACATTTTGAATGTTTAAAATTCTAAAGCCTTTAAGCGTTATAAAATATCTGTATCACTGATCTCATTGGGAAAGAAAACAAAACCAAGTTCTGATTTAATTGTTTCCTCAGTTCTTGCCCTGGGTGTGATCAGCATTGGAAGTTAATATGACTATATCCTTCTAAAATCCTTTTTGTTCATTCACTTAACTATAAGATATAAAATTTATTTAAAACATGAGTGTTATACTTTGAATTCTGCCATGGAACTTAGCCCATCTCCCCCAATTTAGCCTCATGTCTTGAGCGTTTTCCAATGCTGGCGAGTGTAAGGACAATGGTATTCTTTTTAGTCTGATAGAGTATTTCATTGTGTGCCAGCTTCATGTTCGTTCAGATTCTCTGTAAATGCTTTCAGAAACAATGTTAGAGCTTCATTATTATATATAGACTTGCGGGTTCTGAGGTGCCATCTCCAAACTAGCACACAGAGATAAAATTGCTGGGTCAGAGAACCTGCAAAGGTAAAATTGCTGTATAGCCAGAGCCTTTCAAGAAAACAGCGTACCAGTCTATGCTCCCTCTCAGCCCTGTATGGGGAACCCATTCCTCAGATGCCATCTGCCTTGCTGTGTTCGACGTAATTTTGATAAACTACTGTAATCTGTAAGGAAAATGACCTCCTAGTCTTATTATGTCATTGTGCCTTTCTGCATAGGTAAACATTTGGTTCTTATGCTATGTATTAAGGATTTTAGACTTGCATGAAATTGTTCAAATATGGAGAAAAGCTAAAAGCTGATGTCAGAAACATTCATTTTTATACCTCTTACATTCAATGATTGTTAATTTTTTATCACTTTTCCATATAGTAGGCAAAGTAAATTATAGCTATCATGAAACATTGTCCTTGCATCCTTGGATATACATTTATCTCTGAAAATAAAGATATCCCAGGATGACGTATTAAAAGTAAATGTTTGAAGATGAGTTTTATATTGTAGAATACCCTTATTTTTCTTCCACTGGGGATGGATGGTAGCTTCAAAACTCTAAAAACCTTACTTACTGCTTATGGATTTGGTAAAATTATTAGGAAAAGGAAAAATATGCTTTAAACTCAGTGATGAAATTTTATGGCTGTATAAAATGTAAGGCTAGAAGCGAGAGTCTATGACAAATAGTTGATAACAGGCAATGTGTTTCTTGGTGTTTTATGGAACTGGTGGCAAAGGACTTGAACTAGGCAACCAGCGTTATAAGTAGCCACTGCATGATTGTTTGGACTCCCTATTCCTGTTAGCTAAACAAACCTAAGACAAGAGGTTAGGACAACTTTTACTATATGGTATAGTGTTTGTTAAATAAATCGTTGTAAGTGAGGCTGTGGGGTTCAGATTACACACCAAAACCAAGTTATATAATTATTATTATTTCTATTTCTCAGATATAGAAAGAATGTGTAATATAATAGCTTGCCTAAGTCAATTATTGGACAGAAAAGGAAGCCATCACAATGTGGTAATTTTGAACAAGAAATGACTCCCACAGGCTCAAATATTTGAATGCTTGGTCCCCAGTTGGTGGAAGTGTCTGGGAAGCTTTAGGAGATGTGTCACTGTGGATAGACTTTGAGGTATCAGACGACTCATGTCATGGCTAGTTAGATCTCTTCCTCTCTGCCTGGTGGGTTTGGATCAAGATGTGAGCTCTCGACTCTTCCTTTGCTCCAGCATCATGGACTCTAACCTTCTGAAAACCTTAAGCCAATTTAACCTTGGCTGCAGTGTTTTATCATGGCCATAGACAAGTAACTAAGAGGCATAGCTTCTACCCTATGAACTGCCACCTTGCCCTGGAGCCTTCCTTCCTGTCCTGTGTCATCACGGAGCCCGTGCACATCCTCAGAAGGTCACTGGTAGAAAGGAACAACACGTGTGTATTACTTTCCTGGTTGTGACAAAGTCCCGGATAGGAGCAGTCTCGGAAGGATAGCTTTATTTTGGCTCACAGTTGAGGGTCTGGTCCGTCCCAGCAGTGAAGGAATAGCAGCAGGAGCTGGAGATGGCTGGTCACATGGTATCCACAGCCAGGAAGCAAAGAGAGTAGTGTGCTAATTCTGAGTCCTCGTTCTCTCTCTTATTCAAGACTGGAAATCCCCCCCACCCAATATAATGTGTTACCTACATTTAGGGTGTCTGTCCACCTCCATGGATCCAGTCTGGATATTTCCTCAGACACTTGCCCAGATGTTTTTATCCAAGGTCGTTCTAGATCCTGTCAGTTAGTAGTCGATATTATCTGCCACAGCATGCATCTCATAAAAAAAGAGTGCTCATCAATAATTAGGAGGGTAGGCAGATGATTGACATGAAGCACCCTCCTCGGAGACAGTCTTAGAATGTTCTCTATACATATTCAGGCATAGTTATCATTTTAAGATGTAACAAGAAACCATAGTAGATTAGGTGGGTTAAACAATGTTTATTTGTTTTTCATAGTACTGAGGCTGGGAATTCTGAGGTCAAAACACTGGAAGTTCTGATGTGCAGTAAAAGCTCTTGTTTACACAGACCATGTTCTTGCTAGTAGGGAGACAGAGAAGGAAAAAGAAAGGAAAGAGAGGGGGAGGAGAGAGAGGGGAGAGTGAGGCAGTCTCTTATACCTTATCTTTAAGACATTTTCACCAGTCCCAATTAAGAGAGTTCCTCTGTCATCTCTTACCACCAGTGTCCCCACCTCCTAATATCATCACAATGAAAATTACTCTGGCTGAGCTGACAACTGCATGTCATCTCTGTGTTCCTCAGTAGCTGGCCCGGCTTTAATTCCCTGTGGCTTAATCAATCACTTCTCAGCTTTCCAACTTCCAAAACGCAGGACGTCACTTGCCTGGTTCCATCTTTTGCCTTTTTAGAGTTGTCCCTTTTTTTTTAATTCTTTATACTGATTTTACTCAGTATATATAATAAAAATTCTCTCTTCTAGTATTGCAGCATATATTTCAAAATCCTTGACCCATGCTGAATTAATTTTAGTGCAAGAAAGGAGAACATTAATTTTAGTGTCAGAATTGAGAACTCTACATTTAGTTTCTTCTTCTAATTGGCTAGACAATTGTCTTAACAATTTATTAAGTCATATTTTCCCCTGTGGTTTGCAGTTCTGCTTCTATCATACTCTAAATCTCCACTGCTTTTTTATTTTTTAACATATCAGATAGTATATCTTTCTGTCTGGTAATGATAATTTCTCTTAACCCCTTGAAGACAAAGTTTTCAAACTCTCGAGTTAAACAACATGATAGCCCCCATTTAGTTAATCTTTACTCATTTTTACTTTTCTTCAAATGGTAGTTACGAGTAAAGTTTTATTTCTAATTAGTTTTAGATATACGAAATACATATGCTTGTATGTATGCGTATGTGTAATTGTAAACGGTCGACCTTCACTGCATCAGGACCCCTGTATGTCACACTTCATCTAACTGAGGAAACTCTAGCTGGCATCATCAGTGGGCTTTTCAGGTGGTGAGCATATGCCAAGAATGGACAGAAGTTGGGCTTTGAACCTGTTAAAGGATTGGCTGTGGTTGAGTCTACAGAGGGTACATTGTTGGGTTATGTCAGTTCTGCATAGTTGGTGCTAATACCAGGACCAGTTCTCTTCGGGATAAATCTTCCCTTTCTAAATCTTCAAAAAAAATAAATAAACATGAAAATGAAGACATACATACGGGAATCCCTTCTTACTTGTTTCAGGGAAAAGTAGGATGTAAACATGGCTCGTTACAATAGAACATTCTGGGGCCTGCGTATGCTGTAGGAGGTGGCTTATGCCAAGTTGACCCATGTGCTTCCTTCAAGCTTGCCCTGGCTTGTTTTCTGTCAGCTTGGCACAAGCCGCAGTCATCCGAGAAGAGGGAGCCTAAACTGAGAAAATACCTCCATAAGCTAGGACTCTAGGCAAGCCTGTGGGGTATTTTCTTAATTAGTTACTGGTGTGGGAGGGCCTAGCCCATTGTGGGTGGTGCCATGCCTGGCTGCTGGTCCTGGGTTCTGTCAGAAATCTTTAATAAACAAATAAATTAAAAAAAAAAGAAAACAAGCTGAGCAAGCCATAAGAATCAAACCAGAAAGCAGCACTCCTCCGTGGCCTCTGCTTCAGCGCCTGCTGCCAGATTCTTACCCTGCCTGAGCTCCTGTCCTGACTTCCTTGGGTAATGTCCTGACTTCCTTGGGTGTCCTGACTTCCTTGGGTGATATGGAAGTGTAAGCCAAATAAACCTTTCCTCCCCAACTTGCTTTTTGGTCATGGTCTTTCATCACAGCAATAAAAACCCTAACTAAGACAGATCCAAGCCAGTTTTGACTTTAGAAATTATTTCCCTGTAGAAAAAATGATACAGCTTAAGCTTAGGCTGGAGTTTTAAGTAGGTCTAGAGAAATTTTCACACTGTTTAGAGACCCCCACCCCCAGGTTATCTTAATTGATGATGATTTTAGCCTGCCTCCCAGGGGTTCGTGTGTGTCGGAATGTAGTCTTCGGTGTAGGTAATAGTTGTGGACACAAACTCTGCTATGGATGCACTAGGTGACTGCAGTTGTATCAGAGGAGAGCTGTGATAATTGAATCTTGCTTTCATGAAAGGGAGAGAAAGGAAAAGAGAGATACCATGTATCTACTCAGTCTCTGCCTGGTGGTGCCCTCTGCAGTTTTGGGGCACTTCCAGCAGACTGACCATCAGCAGATACAGGCCCTTGACTTTGGACCAGAACTTTGAACCAAATTAAACCTGATTTGCTTATAAGTTACCAAGCTCCAAGCATTTCACTGTAGTAATAGTGGTAGTCTCAGAAAGCCAACAAATGTGAATAATTTTATTGATAGAATTCATGATTGGAGTACGAGGGTAGAAATAAACTAAAGCTTTCAAACGTGAATCATGTAATTAGAAGTAAAAACTTAAATGAGGTTATAAGTGTGGACAGGAAGAATATTGAGTGATGATTGCCATTAGGGTTCGGTGGGAAACAAAAACAGCTTGTGTTGGATTTGCCTCAACTTGAGATGATTTCAGACAAATGTCAGTTTCACACCCACCCACTGGATCTAAGCAGTCGGTTCTAGATTAAATGGACGGACTTGGACATCAGTGGCCTAGGGACCACCTACCAAGATGAGTGTATAAAGCGGAGTAAAACCCCCTGAACTCTGGTGGGATTCGCTGCTGTACCCCCACTGTGAGACTCACCTACCTCAGGGTACCAGCCTTCTTAAAATGCACAGTACGAGTTGTACCTTTATCTCCTCAGACAGTGAGTCACACGGTGAGTGGTCTTCCTTCTGTTCTCATGTTGTACATAATTCATGCAAAAATATGATCTCAGCTGTGTCAATTTCAAAGGGAGGCAGCCAGGCATGTGTCTGGAAGGATTTGCTCAGAGACCGGTTCTGTCTCTCATTTTACAACTAGAGACTCTATCTTTGATCATGGCGGTAGCAAGGAGCTGAACGCAACTTTTCAATTTCCAGCCTTATAAAGATTTCTGCTTCTTTTTTAAATTTAAAGAAGATGAAGGCTGAGAACATTTGACATAATCTCTGGTTTATCTTTGTAAGCTAATCTTTTTTAAAAAAAAAAAAAGTAATGTGTGTGATGATTGAAATAGCTGCTAATATAATATCCCCCACTTACCAAGTCTTTTGATGCTTTAATCTATGGTGAGTTTTGTCCTGGCCGAACAGAGAGTGGGATTGTGTCGGCGCATGAACAGCCTGTACAGCATGAAGCATCAGCAGGCAGAAGCAAAGGAAGGCAGTTATGGGTTACAAAGTGCCCAGCGTACCTAGAACACTCATCATGGCAACAGTGGAGGTGGCGGTGTGAGTGGATATGGTCAGCATTTGTGGCAGTTGTGACATTTTTAGGAAATTCTGTGGATTACCGAAGCTCTGTGACGTGCATCCTGCCTTTCCTTCTCATTGATGGATGTGGCGATTACGCAGATAGAAGTACAGAGGTCCAGCTAAGGTCTTTTTATGAAGACCAAATAGGGCACATGCTTGCTGTAGAGAGGGGCAGCCTACCTACGCCTGCTTGCTCGCTGGCTGGCACACCTAGGACTGGGTGCTGGTACCATGTTCTCAAAATTTCCTCTTCTTTCTGTGCAAAATGAGAATGCCAGGGAATAATCCCTTCCAAGAGGCTTGGAGGCTTTTTTTTTTTTAACTGGGCAAGCAGACTGGGTTTGGTGTTGGCATTGAACTTGAATCTTTCCTGGCTCAGAGGAGCACTTGGAGGTCTAACCCTTCCATGGTTGGGAGGCAGAATCAAAAATGATTCTGTGGCCATCTCATATGAGCACAAAGACCCTGGAGTCCTTTAACTGTGAGAGAGGAAGGTGGGACTGGTTTTCATATTGATGAACATCTAGCACTTCCCAGCTATAGTGGTCATCAAGAGTTGCCCAGAAGGGACATTAGAACAGGGGCTACACCCATCTCAGGAATTCCGCATCCAGCAGGCTTGGATCAGGGCTGCATTCCTAACAAGTTCTCTTCTGGCCCAGGAATCAAATTTGAGACTGGCTCATCTCGAATATCCCTATATTCAAAATACTTCACAATACGTTTGGAGGTAAAAGGGAGGCCTGCCTTTTAGCTTAGGAGAAGACTGTGCTAAGTGCCACCTGTTAACACCAAGAGGGATGTTGTACCCCTAGGAAGACGGTACCATTCACTGTAACTGCAGAGGCTGATGTGAGACAAGGAATCTCACATCTACTGGAACTGAGGAACTCCTGCACAACAGCTGGATATGTCTAACTACCTTTAAAAAGAGATTTATCTTTTTATGTATACCAGGACTTTGTCTGCATGTATGCTTGCAGACTAGAAGAGGCATCAGATTGTGAACTGCTGTGTGGGTGCTGGGAGCTGAACCCAGGACCTCTGGAAGAGCGGCCGGTGCTCTTAACCACTGTACTATCTCTCCAAACCCTTTCTAACTGGTTGTGCTGGTTAGTATTTTTGTCACCTTAAAACAAGCTAGACTCACTAGGGATGAGGGAACCTCAACTGAGAAAATGCCTCTATCAGATTGGCTTGTTGGCAGGGCTATGAGGGTGTTTTCTTCGCCAGGGAGTGAAAGAGGAGGGCCCCACTCACTGTGGATGGTGCCATCCCTGAGCAGACGGTCCTGGGTTTTGTAAGAAAGCAGGGTGAACAAGCTGTGAAGAGCAAGCCAATAAGCCAGTAAGCATCAATCCATGTTTTCTGCATCCATTCCTGCCTCCAGGTTCCTGTGCTGCTTGAATTCTTGCCTTGGCTTCCTACATGATAGATTATAAACTGTAAGCTGAAGTAAGCCCTTCTTCCCCAAGGTGCTTTGGGTCATGGTGTTTTACCACAGCAAGAGAACACAAGCTAGAACAATGGTATTAGAAGGGAGGGTTTATGAATTCATATTCAAGTCTGCAAGATGGCTGAGCAGGTAAGTGTTTGCCATGCAAGCCTCTGGGCCTTCCTTCCACCCCCAGACAGAGAGAACACTTCACTGAATTGTTTTCCAACTCAACATGCGAGCTGTGGGCACATGTACCATGTCATACGTACTCACAGACACACATATGCTTATACGTACAGCATTAATTTTTAAAAAATGTATAAACTCACATCTAATTTTCAAGATAATTATGTATGTCTTTTGAGATAAGGACAGGTGCTTAAGCACCTACTTAACCAAATTTCTCTCATTAGAGGCATTTACGTCTTGATCTATTGGTGCTTCTCACCACATGAAGCGCCATCCACTCGGAAGGGTGTGGGGCGAGGGCTATTTCTAGGGATAAGCCTTTGGGGGCTGAAACCACATTATTGTGCTCTCACAGAGCACTAGAGTACACCTTTGCTTTTTTATTTGGAGGTTTGTTTGTTTTGTTTATTGTGGTTATTTATCTATTTTTTTTTCCAAGACATAGGCTGGCCTGGAACTGGCTAGGTAGCCTAGGTTTCTCTCGAATTTCTGACAATCCTCCTGTCTCAGACTTGGGGTTGAGAGTTGAGATTATCGGCAGGCACCATGCCACAGACTCCTGAATTTTATTTATTGTTATTCATTTTGAGACGGTTTCTCTTTATGCGATCTGGGCTGGCCTTCAGTGTGATCCCTCTGCCTCAGCTGGGACAGAGCTGGTGTTCTTGCTGCTCCAGCACACCCGGTAGGTGCACTATAATTATGAAGGTAAACAAGTGGGTAACTGAGCACACTGCAGGTTGATGAGAAGATGAGCCGTGAACACGGTAAACCACTGCCAGTGGGTGGGGCTGGATGCTGTATAACCCAGATTAGGCGTATACAGATTGAGGAAACTAAAATATCTTTTATTGCTATTTTAAAAATTTGACCCTTAAGTAAGATACACAAAGGGCATAAAAGGTAGCACAGCGCTTTGCCTTTTAAAAATGGTCTGCTCTTGTAGTTTATAGGAAAGAGAATGAAAGCATAGAATTCCCACAGGACCCCATTTTTAACTTATTAGTAATATCTTTTATTAATGTAATGCTTTTACTGCAACTGATGGGACCACGCGAATACATTGTAAACTAAAGGCTGTAGTTGAAACTGATGCTCTGTTTTGGGCTGAGCTTTCTGTACATTTTGATGAATGTGCCATGATGTGCACCATCCACTATGTTCCCTACAGAATAGTTCTGCCACACTCCAGAGCTGCTGTGCTCCGCTTGCTAGTCCCTCCCTCGCCGCCACTACTCTTTGTTTCTGAAATGTCATACACACTGTATTTCTGTGAACATAAAATTTCAACTTACTTGGTTAGAGTTTCAGCCACACCTGGGAACATAGTTGCTGAATCAGTGATGAAAATGTGTAGTTTATAAGAAACTGCAAGACCATTTACTAAAGTGTTTGCATTGCTGTACGTGGGTTTTTCTGTCCCACCAGCCAGCTCCTAAATAACCACATGGAGATTTTTTATTAATTATGAGAGCTCGAATATAGCTTAGGCTTATTACTAACTAGCTCTTACAACTCTAATTAACCAATTTTTATCATTCTGCTCTTTATCTCATGGCTTTATTACCTTTACTCTGTACTGCCCATGTTGCTTCCTTCCTGTCTGTCTGGCGTCTCTCCATGTTTCCACCCTTCTTCCTAGTCCTTTTGCTTTCCAGCATCTTCTCTGCCCCGAAAATTCTGCCTGATTATTGGCCGTTCAGCTTTTTATTAAACTGATCTGAGTGACACATCTTCACAGTGTACAGAACAATTATTCCACAGCACACTGCTTCGCTGTGGATGAGAGTTTCTGTTGTTCCACCCCTTGACCAGTGAGTTTTTTCGTTTGTTTGTTAGTTTTTGTTGTTGTTGTTGTTTGGGTTTTTTTTTGAGGGGTCAGTCTTTGACTTTGGACGATGATAATGGGTGAGAGTCTGCATATTTAAATGACATGTATGACTTTAAATGACATATCTGATATTGGGTCTCTTTTCATATGCTTATTTTTCATTTGCATGTCCTTGGGAGCAGGATTCCCATACCATCTTTTGTCTATTCTTCAACTGGGCAGCTTTCTTATTATTAAGTTTTGGATGTCCTTGTGAGGGTAGTTTTTTTCTCAGACATGTTTTATAGAAGGTGTTTGCTCTGTGACTTGCTCTCTCTGTCTCCCAAATGAATCTTTTCTAGAGGAAAGGTTTTTAATTTGAATGAAGATTATTTCTATGCTTGCCTGTCGTTTTCTTGAATGAAAAACTGTGGTCACATGTTTGTTTGAACTTGTTTCTAGGGTATGTAGGAATTTGGTACTTAGTCTTCTAGGGGTTTTATTCTTCTTGTGTTGGGTCTGTGGACAAAGGTGTCTAGAGTCACTCTTTCTTTTCTTAGTTTTGCGTATCTGGTTATTAAAGACACGTTTATTGATAAGATATCCTTGCTTTAATTCCTTTTGCTGCACTATCAGAGATGAATTGGCTGTGCTCATGAGATTATCTATAACAGGGTTCTCTACATATGGGTCATGATTCTTTTTCCCATGGGTCACCCAAGACCATTATGAAAGCACGGACATTCACTTTACAATTCATCAAGTAGCAAAATTAGTTATGGAGTAGCAATGAAAATAATTTTATGGTTTTATGTGGGGGTCACCACTAAATGAGAAACTGTATTCAGGGTCACAGCATTAGGAAGATTGAGAACCACTTCTCTAGACCCTATGCCTTCTTGTCCCCCCTCCTCCCTCTGTGTGTGTGTGTGTGTGTGTGTTAGAGGACAACCTCAGGTGTCAATACTCTTCTTCCATCTTGTTTGTTCAGGGTCTTGTTGTCTGCTGATGTATAGGTCAGGCTAGCTGGTGTACAAGCTTGCTGGGACTTGTGCTCCCATCTTGTCTGTGCTCCCATCTTGCCACACGAGTGTTGGGATTACAGAGCAAATGCTATGATTCTGGGTTTTACATGAGTTCTAGGGATTTGAACTTAGGTCCTTAGCTTATGTGACAAGTGCTTTATCCATTGAACAGTCTTCCTAACCCCTAACTTGATTTTCAACTGTAAATTAGTGCCAGTTGCTTTGCCTCTTCTTGTAGGTCATATTTATACCCTTGGCAGTTGGTTTGTGATTAGAATTCTATCCTTCCAGGTCTTCCTTGTGGCATAGTGACAGGGAGAAGCAGTGTGTCATTTCCCCTGTCCTTTCCACTTACTCATCACTGCCATTCATTGGTAAAGTCAAATCTATTTTGGTCAATGAGTTTAATAAACTTGGAAATGCAGTTACTTTTTTTTTTTTTTTTTTGGCTTCCAGGAAAGAATCATACCAAAAGAGTGAGAACACCTAAATTGATGAAGAATTTTTGGTCTGTTCCCTAGTTCATAAAATTAGAAATAATATTGTTATTCCTACAGCAGAGTTCTCTTTGTTCCTTAAAACAAGTCAAAACACATACACACACACACGCACATATACACATACACACATTCACACAAACCATTAAAACACATGAAGTGGGGGCAGAGCTGTGAGAGTCCACACGCATTTCAGGATTTAGGCTTTTTTCCCTCTTCATTTATACTTTCTCTAACGCAATTAATTATTATTGATCACCTTGCATGGAACTGTGGAAAATATTGATCCATTTGTTTTAGACAATTGATGACTTTCTGTTGCAGAAGTTTCTATCTCCTTGTTTATTATTCTTTCCTAAAAACCAGCCAACCAAGGAAACAGTGATGAGGTAGAGTGTCTGCAAGCTAGTTTCATATAGAGAATATCTCTAGTCTGTGTGCCCACCGCATACAACTTCAAAGCATTACTCTTAATTCCATCACTATATTTTAAGATGCAGTGATAAACACAATTTGTTAATATGTTTATAAAATGTCATGAACAATATCAACAGTATCAACAGACATGCTAACACTGAAGGGGGAAATTGCACATGGATCCCACCCCTAGACCAAGAATGATAGGCAAGTAATGATTCCCAAGAGAAGAAGAATTAGTCTCTTTCTGGGATGAGTCCCCTAATTATTCAATATAAAGTGGCCATCCCTGTAATTATATATACACAGCAACAGTAATGTTTACATATGTGTATATATACATATATATATATATAATATATATATGTATGCACACACACAGAGAGACAAAGAGGCCATCAATTTGAGAGGGAGTAGGAAGGAATCGAAAGGTTGAAGGGAGGAAATGGAAGGGGGAAGTGATATAATTATATATTCTTAAATTTTTTAATGCTATTATTTTATGTGTATGGGTGTCTGCTTGTATTTATAGCTGTACATCACATGAGTACCTGGTACCCTTGAAGGCCAAAAAAGCATGCGAGACCTCCTGGAACAAGTGGTTGGAGCTGACCTATGGCTGCTGGTATTCAAATCTGGTCCTTTGGAAAAGCAGCTAGTGTAGTTAACTGCCAAGCCATTCTTCAGCTCTGGCGATTTTATTTTAATTAAAAAAATTTTTTTTAAGTTTACAAAAGAGTCAAATACAATTGTGAGATGCTTTTTTTCCTCTCTATACTCCACACAGCTTGATGTTTATTGTAGGCACATTTGTTCAGTGACTTCTGGAAGCCCTTTTAAACCCACGCTTCTTATTTAAATACTGAACCCCTCACCATCATTTCCTAACCTACCATGGTTTTAACTTGTGGTGAGAATTCCACACCACTAAAAAAATAAATAAATAAATAAATAAATAAATAAATAAATAAATAAAAGAATTCCACACCACTCCAAACTCTTCTTCAGTCCTTTGTGTGTATCTGGAGCTTAACACCTTTCCAAGACATTGAGTGCATTGGTTATATTTACTCTGCTTTTTAAAGCCAGTCGTTGCAGTAATTTTGTCTTATATGATAAATCTATAAAGGGAAAGAGTTGATATATCTTATAAATCACCAACGAACTTAGCCAAATAGTTCGTTAAATGGCTTTACAAGTAGTGGGCTTGATGACCATTGTAAATACATGTGTTATTGTAGATTTATAAAATGAGAGAGGCAAATACAGAATTGACTTAAGTTAATATAGCTGTGCTAGCTTTGCTTGGATCATTGTACATGTGATGCTTTGCTAAATGTTTACTGCATCTGGATTTACATTTAAAGTATATTTCTTTAAATATATAAAATATTCTTTTAATTCTTTTTAAATAATTAAAAATCCCAACAGTCTGGAATTTGTTTTGATTATTTATAATTAATGTAAGTATTTTGATGACTATGGGTGTACAATTGTGTTACTGTTTTCTACGTTCCTTCTGTTTTTACTGCTCTTTCCTTTCCTTTTACATTATTTTAATTGTTTTAGTATTTTATTTTAACTTATCTATGGATTATTGGTCCCCTTTGAAAATAAATTTTGGTCGATGTTCTAGGAATTATAGCATGTATATTCAGTTTACTTAGAATTAATTTTGCACCACTCCAAGTAAAATATTAAAAACTTTTTTTAAAAAAATGTAGTCACTTGATTCTCTCTCACACCTGTAACAGTCATGTCTAAGCTGAAAAACCCACTGATGTCATACTCCTTGACACCAACAATCATACACATTTCAAGAAAATTAGAGGAAAACCACTTGTTATCCTTACCTGAGTATTTGCATTTCTACTGTAGTTCTCTAAGTTGTGAAAATCCCAGTTCTTCCTGGTGTCCTTTCCTTGCCCCTGAAGCACCTGCTTTGGGAGTTCTCTTCATTGGCCCGCTGCCTACGCTGTCTTTGATGAACGCTGCTGGGAAACCATGGTCTGTTACAGCAATACCTACGTCATCTCTCTGCCTTATGTTGCTCTCTTGTATTCTACTGTCCATACACCAAAGAGTTTTCTCTCTGAGAATATGGAAACCTTTGTTTAGAGGAGGGTTGGAGTTTGGGGGCCTGGCCTTTGGGACATGCTCCTGGACCGTCTTCTTTAATTTCATTTTTAATTCTGCTGGAAATTTCATGGCTGACTGTTCTGCAAAGATAATATCCAGTGGTTATAGCTAAATTGTCTGTTGCCTTGAACTAGAACTCCTATCTCTTTTGTATCTTTTCCCTCTCTCCTAGAGGTGAGTCCAAAGTAAAGCAAAATTATCTGTTTTTTTTTTTCATTTTAAAATGCTTAATAGGGGGTGGAAAAGCTAGTCTTCACTGTAAAATTGTAAGTCCAGTTCTTCTAGCAGGTTCTACCTGTTCCAGCCAGTCCTGGCCTTGAGATTCATTTACAGAGGCAAAGACTATCTGATAAATGCTAGATGTATCAGCAAAACAAAAACAGTTACCAAACACGACTGCTCCGCGGGTCAAAAGGGCTAGTCCCCGATGGCACTTTGTATTTTTGTGTTCTTGGAAGCATGATTTATGATGCACTGAACTTTGATGTTCCCCAGAGTAACTGGACTCATTTGTACACACTGTTGTCATTGCCATTGCTTTCTCATGCAGCCTCCTCATCTACCCATGACCCATGTAGGAGAGCAGCACTATTTCCATTTTGCTTTTGCTTTGAACACATCTGGAGCCGTGGTATTAATTGATTAATTAATATTTATCCTAAATTTAATGAGTACAAAAGGGTCTCCCACAGAACCTTTGGACCACCCAACCTGTCTTTCTGGAGGCACACACTTCTTCCTGTGTGTGTATAAGTATAGATACATAGTCTGTCTCTGGTTCCTACTCCTCTGAATGTTAAAGCCACACACACTGCCCTGAACTGTACTTACCAGGCATTTTAGGAGAGTTCTAATCATTTAGTACATCTTCTCTGAAAGAACACTTAGGTAGTTTCCCCCGCTTCTTTTGGCTGTGCAGAGAGAGAACAGTGAGTATTCTTACCTCTATGTCTTTTGACACATGTACACATGCTACCCTCACAGTTTAAAATGTCCTCTGATGGGCAGAGGAGTTGTAAGTCACTGTGCTCCTCACAGGTTGGTCCCAGGAGATAGTAAGATCACGTAAAGTGGCGAGAGATGTCTGCTCAACTAGAGATGGTCTGATACTTGATACGATGTAATGGTAGCTGGTGTTCTTAGTTAAGCCAGGGTCCTCCAAGAAAAGGGATCACAGTCTGTTGGTTCTTCTCACTGTCCCCAGCACCTGAGAGGCCACCACATGGAGCTCTTCCCCATGGTGAGTGCTGAACTGATAGTGAGCATACCACTGTTTCTGAGTCTCACTGTTGTCTCACAGATGCTCACCCCTCACAGGGTGGGGGGTGGTACAAACCCGGAAGAACTACATTAAGAGCATTGTTTGGTATAAAACTGTTATGTCATATCCTCCAATTTATTTACAGCTGCAGCCTAGGTCATGCTTTGCATGATCAGCAAGTGTGTTTCACCTAAGAATTTTTTTCTTTTTGGTTGGAGGCTTCCACTTAACGTTCGTAAAGCAAACTCTAACTTTTCGCTTTACAACTAGGTCGGATTTCGCAGACCTGGCCTCATCTTTCCCTGTCAATTTGCAACCATTATTATAGGGTTTGAAGTGGTTAGGCCTTTTCTAACACTACATATTGGCAAGTCGTGTCTGTGTTCTCTCTTTTGTCTCTGTGGATGCTATTTATGGTTCTCTTACTGTCTGCCAAGCTGGGAGCTGTTAATTCATGCTTTCAATACACCTGTCTCCAAAATCCCTCCATCCAATCTGCATTTCTGATCCAGTGGAGAGAAAGAGAACGATGACTGGTTATTTCATAATTGTGTCTCGAGTGTAGATCAGCCTGCAGTGGGCAGAGGAAGTCAGGGGAAGAAAGCTCTTTGGCGAGGCAGATGGAGTTCTTTTTTGGGGGGGGGGGGAAGTATGGTAGCCATGGAGGAACATTCTAAAGCGGGTGACTGACTTGTGTGTTGGAAACAGTTTTGTCTAGTCACTGTTAAAGGAGTTAACTTGTATTTAAGATTCAGTGAGCATTGACTATGTGCCTTCTGTATGCAGTTAAGACCAATTTTGGTGTGATTGCCTTGGCACAAGGTGGGGTGGGGGTAGGGGCGGAGCTTAGAAAGGAGGTCATAACAACTGAAACGGAAAAAGGAAACACAGCAAAAGTAAGTTTAGAGAAGGAATGGCCATTCAAACCGCAGGGCTGAGACTTTGGTTTTACCCTCCCGTCGTTACAGAGTACCATACTCCTCCTCCTTGATGAATATCATTTTCAGATGAAATCTGTCTTCAGGCCAAATCATTCCACCTTAGAAATCCGGAAAGCTTCCAAAGAGCTTAGCGTTGAGCTCAAATGTGATTTCTCTTGTACAACCCACACCCTTGGCTTTCCACTAACTGCTATTCACTTCTCCCAAGGATATTCATCTCGGCCCACTGGCTGAGCCCATGAATGTTCCTCTGCTGGAACTTTCCCACTGATTCTTGGTCAGTCATATTGTTTCTATTTCCACTGACTTTCCTCTCATTTGCTTGCTAGTTGTCTCTATAGTCACTCTTGCTACTTAGCACAAACTTACCTTTGTAATGTGTTTTTATCTCTCCATTAGCTGATAACCCACTTTAAAGGCCATATCCTATAGTGTTTTCTATCTTCAGTTACGGGCGATTGTTATTTTTGTTTGTATCATCATCACATTCCAATTAATGGTAGGCTGGGGTGGCCACATGACATCTGTACAATAAATGCCTGTAGCGATGTTAACTACATACTTGTTACTGAACATATTATGATAGTTTATATTGAAAATGCTTAGTATGCTTATTTGTGTGTCTAAATCAGTATTTTCAAAGGTGAAACAAAAGTGCTATCTTTGTCTTGCTGTATATTGTTTAAAAATTAGCTTACCCATGCAGAAACAGAAACCTGTCAATTAAATGCTTATATAGTTATCAAGATGTCAAAGCAAGGCAGTGGTTTAGGGAAGCTTCATTTTAATTTTGTGAGTTAATTTGGAAAAAAATAGCAAGAGTCGGCAAAATTTTGAAGCATTTAATAAGTACATTCATTTAAAAATCCTCCATGGGATATTGAAGAAGCTGCATCTACCTCGTGTGAGGATTGTGCTAGCTCATGCTGTACATGGTTTCTAATGATACAGCTGGGACTCTCTTTAGACCCCAGTCATATGCCAGTGCCTTGTGTGTTGAGTTATATGGCCTCCTGGTGACCTGTAGGTCGCTGTGAGAAGCCCTTCGTCCACATCATCGAGAAGAGAAGTTGCTGACAGTTTCCCACTGTCTCCTGTTCTGTGTCATAAAGGAAGTAAACCATGATGGTCTTGACCCACAGTACTGGAATGACATGAGTCTTTGGAAACCTCAGTGCCTTCCCCAAGTGACAACCTCCTCCAATAAGACCACACGTCCTAATCCTTCCCAAATAGTTCCACCAACTGGGGACCAAGCTTTCAAATGTATGCATCTATATGAAGCATTCTCTTTCAGACTGCACAGCAGGCTTCATGAGAAAGACTTTACAGTGACCCACATAGCCTTTGTCCACTGCTATTGCTTCTGATACCATTAACCAAATTCTTTTATCTTTATTCCAACTTAGCAACTTTTTTCTTCTCTCTTTTCTTTAGAAAGAACCTTGCTATGTAACCCATACTGTCCTAAACTAAGAATCTTTCTGTGTAACCCATGCTGTCCTAAACATGTGATCTTCTTGTCTTTCCCTCCCGACTGCTTGGATTTCAGGTGTGCACTACTATGCCTTGCTCAAAATACAGAAACCTTCCACAGTGAATGGAGCACAGATTAAATGGCTAACTTTCCGTGCTGTATGTAAAGCGTTAGTGCCTAATATTTAGGATCGTCTCACGTTAACACTATGTAGTCATTTGATGTCACTCTGGTCGATTATCTGGCAGAAGCAACTGAAGGCAGGATACTTATTCTGGCTCACAGTTTAAAGGGTGCAGTCTCTCCAGGTGGGAAGGCATTGCTGGAGTAGCTTGGTTCATGATGTTGGGGTACTATAGCAGACAGAGGGACAGAAATATGGGCTTGATTGTAGCCCTAGTGGGCTCCTCCAGTGAGGTTTTATAGTCCAAAGATTCCGTAAGAAAACAGCTGAATATCAAGGCATGACCTGTGGGACATGTCCATGCAAATCGTAATAAATAGCCTCTCTTCATTATATACACTGCTAAAGTTATAAGACTAATATATTTTCCATTGGATTGGTTATTTTCAATAATTAATTTTGAGGTAATTTTAAATTTACAGTAAGTTGCTAAATGGGACATAGAACTTTTGCACTCCAGGTTTCCCCATTGTCAATGTTTTACTGTATTTTATGGCATGTGCTTGCTCTGTCATGTGTGTGTGATCCTGACTCGTTTTCTTTGCCTTTTGAAAGCAAGAAGATCTGTTGTCCTGTTACTCTGAATCACTTGACTGTGCCCTTTCCCCAGCAATAACATTCTCCTACATAGCCAGTGTCCAGCACTCACACTTAGGAAACAAGCTGCCCTTCAGTTCATAACATCAGCATTGCATACTCAACAATAGATCTTTTTCTTTCCGCTCCGGGAGTATACATTGCATCTAATTGTCATCCCTCTTTGAACTCTTTTGATTAAAAAACGTTTCTTCGTTTCCTCCTGTCTTTGGGATCCTTGAGGGTGTTAGAGCACAGGGCTTCAATTATGCAGACTGAGGGCTCTGATGTTTGTTCTGAGTAATTTTAGTTAACGCATTTTTCAGAACCCAGAAAGAATGCTGTGCCCATCTCAGTGATCACATCTGAGCCCCGAGATGCTGGCCCATCCACTGCTGGTGATGTTAACCTCCATCCCCTGGCACGTTGGTGTATGACGACTTTAATCACATCCATTTTACCGTGTTCCTCTCGGAACCAATTAGTATTTTGCGTGGAGAGTTGTGAAGATTTCTGCCACATCCAGCTTCTTAGTTAGGCTCAATCTGCCATCCTCAGTGATGACCCTCACCTGCATCAACTACCGACCTCTGGGTGGTAGCAATTCTTCCCGCGATAGCTGGCATTCTGTTAGGTGACAGATGCTTCTCTTTACCTTCTTCCTTTCCTTGGGAGTCTCTTTCGGATCTCTGACTTTTGGGAATTTTAAATTTGACATTCCTGATTCTAGACCTAAGTGCTATGGGAAACAGGTCCATGTGAAGCAGGGGCTGACTTGGACTTGCTAGTCATTGTACCGTTTGTGCTTGGACAGTAAAGCTGTGTCTCTAAGCATGAAGGTGCTCATTTCCTGTGGATCCTATTTGTCCCCATGCGTCCTTCTGTGGTTGACCCTGATCCCTTGTATTCCAGTTCTCTTATGGGAAGAGTAGACAACTTTACACTGGAGCAGATGTGAAAGCTGGAGGAAAATCCTTCTCCATAAGTGAGGGCATTAATTTGGAAAATGTCGCTTTACTCTCTACCTCAGACTTGGAGTAAATTCCTAACTTCAGGCCCAAAGTGTTTCATTTGTAGATGAGTGGGCAAAATCCAGATAAAAAAGCAGAGTTTCCTGGCTTGAAACACTTGGCCTGGGCCGAGTTAAAACTGACAAGGGAAAGATAAAGACTGGGTTTTCCTGTATCTCCGGTCCAGCACATTTCTCTCTCCTCAAGTTCCTTTCTGTCCAGATAAGGCCGGAGTGGGCGCTTGCCATTCAGCCTCTTAATTGTCCACTTTAAGCCTCGTTTTCTCATGAGCACTGCCACTGTCTTCTTTCTTAAGATGCCACGGTATCGCCGATCAAATTTCTGCCAAGTGTTTTTGTGACCGGAGGCCATTTTGCTCCTTTAGGTGACTCTCTGTGCCTTGAATCTATTTTGAATTGATTTTGGGGTTTCCTTTTCAGATGGCTATTTAAACATCAAATCCCATTTTCTTGTCTTGATAGCAGCTGCTGCTATGCACTCACACCGGGTATAATAGAGTTCAGACTAACTCACCCTTGCTCAGAAGTATTCCTTTTTTTTTTTTTTTTGAGGCATAGAGTCTATACTCTCATTTGGCTTCTTAAATATCCCTGCTGTCTTGGTCAAATACTCCTTTTATAGAATACAACTCAGATAATCTTTAAAACATCTTTTAATTAAAAACATTTCCTGTGTACGCATGCATGTATGCCTGCATGAGTTTATGGGCACCACATGGATTCAGATACCAGAAGAAGCTAAACCTCCTAGAAGAGGCAGTTGTGAGACACCTGATGTGGGTGCTGGGGACTGAACCCAGAGATATTCTACAGGAGTAGTAAGCATTCAACTTCTGAGCAGCCCCTTTCACCCCACAATTTAATAGCAGTCTCCCCACAGAGAATAAGCAACCCCATCGGAAGTGTCCCAGTTCGTTTTTTCCAATTTGGACGTACCTGGATGGAAGGAATTCATTTAAGGGGTTGTTCCTATAAGATTAGCCTGTGGTCATGTCTTTGGGACATTTTCTTGGTTATTGATTGATGTGGGAAGACCCAGCTTACTGTGGGTAGTGCTGTCCACAATCAGGTGGACTTGGGCATTATGGGAAATGTAGCTGAGCATGCCAGCAAACAACATTCAACCCTCCATGGTCTCTGCCTGAGTTCCTGCCTTCAGGTTCCTGCCATAGTTTGGCTTCCTTTAGTGATGGGTGAATCCTTCAAGCCACGTGAACTGTAACCCACAAGCTTCATGGTGTTTGTCCCTGAAATATCAAAGTATTTAGAATAAGGAGTACCAATCATTTCTCTACTTTTTAAAATTATTAATTTTGTGTTTTGAGATTATAATATGATTTCATCACTTCCTTCTTTCTTTCCCTCCCTCCAAGCTCCCTTATACCCCTCCTTGCTCTCTTTCAAATTCTTGGCCTCTTTTTTTCAATCAATTGTTGTTATATACATATATGTATACAACAATAATACACACATGTATGTTCCCAATTACATAAATACACCTACTCAGCATGTATAATGTTACTTGTATGTATGTTTTTAGGGCTGACCATTCGACATTGGATAACTATTTGATGTGCTCTTTCCTGGGTAAGGATTTTTGTGGTAAAATTACCACAGGTAAAATTTACTTCTTATTCCAATTCATTTAACCAGGCTCATTTATGAATACATTACAACATTCACAGCCCGGGCATACTTTTCATTCACTATTTTCACACAATCATTCAAGCCTGCAAAGGGGAGGGAACTCTGGTTCTGTAACCTTTGGGAGAGCCACGGCTCAGTCCTGGTTCTTCGCCTGTCAGTGACTCCAGCTCTGCTCTCTTGGCTGTGTCAGTATCTTCTCTATGATGGAGATGGTGCTGGATGGAGTAAGCCTTGAGCCTGGCTCTGTGATCTAGATGTGTTCTCAGAGGGTGGCTGAGATGATAAAAGGGGGAGGGTATACCTCCATGTTTGCACTTAACTGCCTGATCCAGGTTAACGCAAAGACATCTCAGGGACCAGGCGGGAGGATGTCTGTCAGAAAACAGCTGCGTTTATTGTGTATTGTTTCAGTCTCCATGTTGTTGAGCTCTTTATTACCTCATGTATTAAAAGGGAGTAATTATAACAGTGTGCGCTAAAACATAATTTGAGAAAATGAAGAGAAAAGATAAATGATATTTAATATGCTAATATAGACGGAGTACTTCATATTTTGTAATAGTTGCTTAAAACAGCAATTACCTTGAAGAAAAAAGCTTCTAATATGATTTCTGTTGTGTGTATATTGATACATTAAAAAGAGAGAGCCAGGTGGTGATGGCACACACCTTTAACCCCAGCACTCAGGAGGCAGAGGCAGGTGGATGTCTGTGAGTTCAAGACCAGGCTGGTCTACAGAGTGAATTCCGGGACAGTTAGAGCTACACAGAGAATTCCCTTTAAAAAACAAAACAAACAAAGGAAGGCAAAGCAAAAAAAAAAAAAACAACTTAAAAACAAAAGCAAAGCACAGGTGTTTTTTATCAGCATACTTATTCCGAAGCGAATCAGACAAATTCAGGTAGTTTGTGTAACCATCTCTTCTATTGTTTTTCAAAAGGAGGTAATTGTTTTCTCTTAAAATGTCCAATGTGGAAGACAATAGCTAAACTCTGATGCTATATGCTCAAAGTCGGTTACTTCAATCCTCGAGTACCCTTAAGCTGTTTGAAGCTTAGTTTGAATGCCGTGCATCTTGGTTAACAGAAGCCAGAGGCTCCTTAGCAAGAGCTTGGCTAATTCAGTGCCATGGAAACATGTGAAAACAGAATCTTAAGCTTTCTGTGATCTTTTTAAAACTAGGAATTATAAACTGTGCTTAGATTTTAGCCCACTCGAGAATTGCAGGGAAAGAAGTCATAATTTTTTGTTAAATTCTTTTAAAAGGATTTATGTATCTGCATTTTGAAATATAACACAGAAGAGCGTATTTATAACAAAAAACAGCATTTCCACTCACTCATTAACGTTTATGCATAGGAAACAGAAGGGATCATAGAATCAACACATCATTCTCACAAATGCTCGTTAACTAGTGTGTAATTAGCATTTTGTTGTGTTTACTTTCTCTCTGCATATATATTCCTAGATGTAAAAACTTAAATGTATGTGTGATAGCCTATGTATGATTTTTCTCATTCATTTGCAGATCCTCTATTTTATCCTTCGTTTCTGTAGATAAGAAGACCCCCTAAGACGAGCGTTCTCCTTGAATAGTACTGTCTGTGCAAACACAGGCAACCAAAAAACCAACAGCATGGCTCCAACCTTACAAGGAAGTACGATATAGTTATTTTGGAGCCAAATTTGAGTGACCATGCCTGCAAACAGATTTAGGTTACCCCAAATTCCATATTGCGTCATGGAAGCAGCTCCATAGCTTTAACAGACAAAAATCCTAAAATCGAGAAAAGTATAAAATACATCAGTGGGTCTGAGAGGTGGTTGCAGTGAGATGGGTGAACCTTTCCTACAGGCCCCAGACGTTATCTGATGAGAATCTTAGCCCCAGGATGCTGGAAGCTAAGTGGTCTGTGAAACTAATAGATTTTAAAAGGTCTTTACTAGCCACGGGATGTAAGTTCTGATGCAGAAGTTTGCAAGGATGGCTGTTTAGGGAGTTAAAGCTAGCTTGGGACAGGAAAAATAGCCCTGGATCTGCAACATTCCAACCTCCTCACATCACTGTAGTCTCTGCAGACGTGCTTCTTTCCAGGAATCCTCAGTGACGTCATCTTACCACACACAAGCTGGGTAATTATGTACTTAGCAGCCAGTGCCTAGTATAGATTTTTTATTTGACTTAAGAAGCCTAATGTGGGTTTCATCCAATTTCCTACAACCCTCTTAGTTATAGAGGCAGCCTCTTTAAATTCTTCTAGTACTTCTGCAAACACCTCCAAATCACAAAATAACATATTACTACAGATACTTCTTAAATTATCATACCTAATATACTGATAGTCTTTTCTTATAACAACTTTAACTTTTTGTGGTTCTCTACCATTCCTTCCCTCTATCTTACCTATATGGTTTTATCTTTATTTGTAAATCAAAAATTGGTTGTCTGTAATGTCATCAGGATATAGTGATATTCATAAAATTAAAATTATTCCTTCCATTTAGTTTGTTGTTCAAGTCCTATATTCATTTGTGCTGGACTTAATGAGTTGTGTGTGTGTTTGTGTGTGGGGGTTAGTTTGGTGTTTATGTGCGCACGCATGTGTGTTCTATGCATGTGTACTTGTCTGCATAGGTATGTGAATGCCAGAAGTCAACACTGGGTGTTTTCCTCAGGGACTTCCCACCTTGATTTTTGAGACAGGGTCTCTTTCTAAACCTGGAGCTTACCTACGGGCTAAGCAAGCTGGGCAGCTGGTGAGTTCCAGGGATCCCCCTGCCCCCACCTCCCCAGTGCTGGGATCACAGACATTTGCCATATCAGGATTTTTTATCTGAGTACTGAAGATTTGAACTAGGTCCTCATGCTCACACGGCAGCGTTTTCCAATGAGTTATCTTCCCAGCCCCGAACTTAATGAGTTTTTATGTATTTTTAAAATTTTGTTTATTGAGGCAAGATCTCACCATGTAGCCATGGCTGACCTGGAACTCACTTTGGAGACCACGCTGACCTTAACTCATAGAGATTTGCTTGCCTCTGCCACCTGAGTTCTGGGATTAAAGTTGTGGGCTGCCAAGCTTCAGAGTTTTTTTTATTATTATTTTTAGCATAATTTTTGTTTATTCTTGAACTTCATACATGTATAAATGAAATATGGGCATTGTCACCCCTCATTTCCATCCTCTAACTTCCCCAGGATCCCCCCGTCTTGTGTTCACCCCCCAGCTCTAGGCCCTCTGAGTCTAATTAGTGCTGCCCCACGTGTGCAAGGGTGTGGGGCATTCACCCCTGCGTGGGAGGCACACCACGCCCGTCATTACACTTATCACGCCAACCTTTCTTCCAAGCCTGCTGCGCAGGGTAATGACCCAGTGTTTTGCATGCGTTAATTAATTCTCACAGTTACACACAAAGAAGAAATTATTACCTGTTGGGAGATTTAAAGATATAGCACCACCACACAAGCTATAGTAATGCAGCTGGGAGTTGAACCTGGGTCTTTCCATTTCAGGATCGCTTCTTTCTTGTAACAGCTCCGTAGTTTGAAGGAGAATATTGAATCTCTCAAATCTCCCTTGACACTTCCTGTCATGTTTTTTTTTTTGTTTTTCCTTACTCTCTACTAATTGCTTATTTCCTAGGTACACTGATTCCCCTTACTTTCTCTTTTTTTATTTGAATTTTAATTTTTTTGAGAATTTCATTTATGAGTACTACATTTACTTAATTTCCACCTCTTCTCTTCCCTTCCAACTCCCTGCAAATCCCTCAAATTTATTGTGACTTTTATAATTTTTATTGTTACACACACACACACCCGACTGGTACAGTTGGTGTTGATCATAGGCACATGTGTTTGGGCTTCTCCCTGTCTCATCAATCTCAGTTGATTGCCTATAGCTCTTCCTCTAGACGTGGGGCCTTGTGAAATTTCCCCCATTGGCATGCCAATGTATGGTATCATTGTGTGGGTCTTGTTTACACAACCACACTGTAGGGATTTCATAGATGCTGCAACATCCTTCTGACTTCTTATGGTTTTTACTCATCACGGTTTGTGAATTCAACTCGGTCTTTATGATATAATTGTAGTTCTGTACGATTCAACTTTCACTTTCTATTTCTTTTGTTCCTCAAATTCCTTTTTGTATTTATTTCACTTGTTTGGGTCTACTGTTTTGTCCACCCTGTATCCATCTTCTTTTTTAGTTACCATTTGATTGCCACGATGAGACACGATGGCCAAGGCAGCTCATAAAAGAAAGCATGTATCTGGAGACTTACATACAAGTTCAGAGGGTTAGTCCATGTTTATGGTGCTGGGGCAGCATGGCGACAAGCAGGCAGATATGGTGATGGATCATATCACCATGGTGGGTGAGCGCTCCCATTCTGATCTGCAACAGGAGGCAGAAAGAGACTGCATGCAGCTGGGGTGGAATGGGCTCTCTCTTAAAACCTAAAAGCCCACCCCAAGTGCCATACCTTCTCCCCCAAGGTCACACCTCCTAATCTTTTCCTAAGAGTTCCACCCACCGAGAACCAAACATTCAAGTCCATGAACCTGCAGGAACCATTCTCACTCAAATCCCCATACCTTTCATGGTTTGTCTGTCGTCTAGAGCAAGTCTGTTAGACATCTCCTACAGATGAATGTTTTAAAAGTAATCATTGTAGATCCAGCTATTTCTGCTTTTTCTTTCCTCATTATTTCCTATTAGCTGGTCATTTTGCTACCTAGAAGATTCTGGGCCAACAACCGTCTCCTCTTTGTGCCCTTTATTGCCTATCTGCCTCTGTCTT
This sequence comes from Neodon shergylaensis, assembly GCA_025134845.1. Taxonomy (NCBI): domain Eukaryota; kingdom Metazoa; phylum Chordata; class Mammalia; order Rodentia; family Cricetidae; genus Neodon; species Neodon shergylaensis. The sequence continues at coordinate 12,889,294 of JABTXL010003523.1, read as the reverse complement.
CACCAATGGAAACCCCTGGACGAGGATCCATCTACCTGGCTTCTAAAGATGCATGATGTTGGGAAGAGGGATTTTTGTTTTGTTTTTTGGTGCTGGCAATGAAGCTTAGGTCCTTGGTTATGGCAGGCAGGAATTCTTCCCAGCAACGGCTGGTTTCCACTGTGCTGGGCATCCATTAGCCTTTTTGGTGTAAGGACTTCGAAAGTTCAATGTGGGCAATGTTCTCCTGTTGGTTTCCTAGACGATGCTTTTCTTCAATAGCACCTCTTTCCTTAACGTCTGGAAATAGACTTGTGGTAGTTTGATAAAACATCTTGATCTTTAATTTTTTTTAATATTTTAAAGCTTTCAAATATTTGGGCTATACACATACAAGTCACCCACTTTAATGTATGACTTCTTTAAGTTTTGCCAAATATGATTGGTAGTATTAGTAGTATTTTTGGTAGTATAGCTATCCAAAATATATAATTATGCTATCAAAAATAAAGGGACTCATTACTGCAACTTTGATATGCCATGTTTCGTTGATATTCATGGGAGAACTCCCCTTTTCTGAACAGAAAGAGGAATGGGTTGGGAGGTGAGAGTGTGTGTTGGGGTCAGGAGGGACTAGGAGGAGAGGAGGGAGGGGAAACTGCAGCCAGGTTGTAAAATAAATATTTTTTTTTAAAAAAAGGGGGGACTCAAAATAATTTTAAAAAGTAGAAGAAGAAACTCAGCTGTGCCCACTCGTCAGTGGATGAATGGAATGAACGGATATACAAAGTTTCTCTCTCTCTCTCTCTCTCTCTCTCTCTCTCTCTCACACACACACACACCACACACACACACACACACACACACACACCATACCATGTTCAGTCTTGAAAAGGAAAGATGCTGACACATGCTGCAACGTGAGTAAATTTTGAGGTCACTGTGAAATGAAGCAGTTATAGAAATACAACTGTCCTGTGGTTTCACTTCTGTAAGTTGCTCGGATAATCAGTTCCATGGACACAGACAGTGCTCAGGGGTACGGGGTGTTGTCAGATGCTGTGCTTTAATGGGTAGGGAAGTTTCAGTTTTGTAAGACGCAGAGTTCTGGAGATACCTGGATGGGGGTAATAGCTGCTTGATAGTGTGAGTTCCCTTCACATCACTTGACAGTAAAATTGAAATAATTAAGATGACAATATTTTTGTTCGATACATTTTATCTCTGTTTCAGAAAGATTCGAGTCCAGTTGCAGGTCGCACCTCCCTCTGGTTCTTCTTTCTCGTGTCTTAAAAATCAGTTGATGTTTGTTTTTTGATGGTGTATTATGAGAAATTTTTGCTGGGGAGATGCAGCATACAAATGCTTGCTCACCCCAGAAAGGGAAGCCATGGGAGTCTAGAGTAAGGATTGCATGAGAGTCCAGCTTCCGTGGGTGAGTTTCAGTTGAGGGTGCTGCCTGGGAGTCTAATTGAGGGGCTACTTAAAGAGGCAGAGACTGTTCAAAAACAGCTTGCCAATGAAAAGCCCACCCCAACATGGTGATGCCTCAAAATAGTTGCATCCCTGGAGCTCTCAGCACGGCTTGTGGGCCCTGAACAGGCCTGCGAATCTCCTCTGGGCAGCTTGGCTGGTCACTCTCGACCCCCAGCAGTTGTTTCTCAGGACACTCACACATGCACGCATGCATGCACGCACACACGCATGCATGCGTCAGGGGACACACCTACAACCGCGCACATCTGCGTAGAGCATGCCAGCTGGGAAGAAACAGCTATACAACAGGTCGTATCTTAGGCATCTGTGAGCTGTGGCAGTTTCCTAACTTCTGAAGAGAAGTGGCCAGGCATTTCATAGAACATTCCGGAGTTAGCATTGACTGGTGCTTTTCTTCTGGGCGGACTGGGACCGTCCATGGCTGTGGGAAGGGAGACCACAGAGGGAAAGCACCGTGTTCGTCCTGTCGTGCCAAGAGCATGACCCTTTTGCCACTGACCTTGCTCGCCTGGCTGAAGTAGCCTGTGCCAGCTCCCCTCCACCACTCACTCTTTGGGGGAGGTCATGTGAGAAGCGCAGCCTGCTTTGTCTCTCACTGGTGTTGCCTCACATCCACTATTAACACAGCTCCTGGTGCCTTCGGAGTTGAGCTTTGAATTGGAATAACCCTGGGAGTGGAAATGGAAGAGATTTAACCAGATGGTACGATGCTGTAGCAACAGCAGCTCCAGAGGGTGGGAACCTTCTCCTCTCCTCCATCCTTACCTAGGGTCCCCCGTGCTTAACACACAACAGAAAAATCCTCTATGGTACTGCATTGTTATTAAGCACGGTGCCTGATGGGAATAAAAAAGGAGAGGGATAATGACTTGGCGTACTGATATTTGCCATTTTCAGTTTTGATCCTGTCCTTTGAGGAGTCTTCAGACACGAAAATACTTTTCTAAAACTTTCTCTTTATTTTATTTATTAATTTATTTATTTTTGGCATTTTAGCTCCTGGAAGTTATATTCTATCAAACCAGTATTTGCTACCTCAAGCTTTAAATCTTTTCTACAGAACTGTTCTTTAATTAGTACCGGAAAGGTAGACCCTCTTCCTTGTGGTGTCACCTTTCCCATTGCTGTCAGCATCCCCTCTGATTTGACTTATTCTTAGATGTATTCAGATCAGCTCATTTACAATAAGACATCTCTCCATTTTCATATACAAGTAGTTCAGGATTGGGTGAAGAAGCCCAGTTTGAGATACATTACCTCCGGCCTTGGTGACTCCAAACACAAGGTCTGCATATTTACATGAAGACACAGAAGCACATATATACACACATAGATATATATATGCATATCTATTGTGTCCTTAGATATATTTATTTTATTTGTGTGTGTGTGTATGTGTGGGAGTATGTATATATACCCACATGTATGTGTAGGTTTCTATGAAGGCAAGAACAGGCTGACTGAGTCCTTGGAGTTTAGTTCTAGGCTCTTGAGAAGCTCCTGAAGCAGAGCAGGGATCTCTCTTAGCCCTGAACCCAGCCCCTCTGTAGAAGGGTTTGTTTCTTTGTTTTAACACTTTGGATATGGGATACAATTACAAACTCAAACGCTATAGAGAAGATTTAGTTATTTTGTATCTTTGCTTATTCATTTACTTTATGGTTTGGGGGGTTCAAACCAGCACCCTATGTGCTCTGGAAGCACACAGCCCCTAAGTTACACCCCAGCCCTGTGTGCTGGTGATTATTTGCTGCACCCGATTGTTTGCCGGATATCTTCATCAGAACTATCAGGACACATGTCACAGGACTACAGGGGTGTGTTTTTCTTTCAGGAAGTAAATCTTCAGATACAGAGAAACAGTGAACCATGGAGAGTGAAGATGAGTCAGGGTCTAGCATAAAATTAATTTGTGGGCAGGGAGGAACAATGGTTCTAAAGTCAAAGTGGGTCTGTGAGATCAGTCTGTACCTTCATTTCGCTTGTGAGTCATAGTGAGGCAAAGGGCTTGACCAAAATGTCAAGACCGAATCTGGCAGAGAAGACATAAAATTAACAGTAGCATTTTACACTTTGTTTTTGAATCGTCTTCAAAATTGTTACTGCCACTAATGTAAATTAATTTGATTACCTTACCAGACAGTTCATTTATCTGCATCTAAACATTTTTAGAGGACATAATTCCACAATTTTGTAACAGAAAACCCTTTCTTTTTCCTGGTTACATTTGACATACACAGGACATATAATTATTAGTTAAAGTAATGGGAACGGATCCTTCGATGTAACTTCTTATAATTTAACCATTGGCCAGTGTGGGGGAAAAACTTTATACTGTGAAAGTTATTTTAAATTTAAACATAATCCTGGCTGGGTGATGGTGGTGCATTCCTTTAATCCTCACACTCAGGAAGGGGAGGCAGGAGGATCTCTGTGAGTTTGAGGCCAGCCTGATCTCCAGAGTGAGTTCCAGGACAGCCAGAACAATGCAAAGAAACCCTGTCTCAAAAAAAAAAAAACTAAAACAAAAACAAAAATCGTGTCCTAGTATCCTTCAAAGCATTATAATTCTGCTTGTCAAGAGGGAAGAAAATTGACCTAGAAATAGGGAGTACATTACAGTTTGCTTCTAACTGTGTCAGCAAAACAGTGACTGTCTCTCTCCTCTTCCAAGCCTTCTGGCTCCCAGGTTTTGTCTCGAGAGGGGATACCAGGCTCCGAGAGCAGAGCCTGACAAGTGAATTTAAGAGATGTGCTTTGAGCATTACTAGGAACAGAAGTGATACAGGATTTTAGAAGCTGGGATCAGTGGGCTCCAACTCGCTTGTGAAATTGGGCTACTATTTTTAAAAGTACGAGTCGTGCCCAGAAAAGCATCTGGAACGAGGCACTTTTATTGGAGAAATAGTTTGCACGGCGACTGCGCTTCTCCCCTGACTTTCTGGGTGACCTGTTCAGAGCAGCACCAGCCCGAGGAGGTGTCTCTCTGTCTCAGAGCTGAGAGAAAGGTGACTTAAACCCTTTTGTTGGCAAGTTCCCAAATGCATTTGGACCATCTGAATTCCACAAGGGTTTCTATTGACAGCTACATTTTGACCCCCACCCCCATCTTTTGTTTATTGTTTGAGAATTTCATACATGTGTATGTTTTATCACGTTCAAATTCTTTTCTTTCCTCCAGTTTCCCCCATCCCATCCCTCACTATTCCCTCCCGATTTTGTGTGTTCTCTCTTTCTCTCTTCCTTTACCCTTTGGGTCTACTTAGTGCTGCCAGAATGTGCATCAGTGTACGACTGTCTGCCGGAGCCCGAGCAGTGTCTCAGGAGCTGTATTCCTGAAGAAAACTGTGTCTCAGCTAAGGGTGGGACTTACTGATCATCTCGATGCTCCTGGCTGGGATTTGTCTGCCTTGGTTTCCTGCACATTTGTCACAGGTGCTGTGAGTTCATAGGCACAGTCTCCCTGTTGTGTCTAGAAACCCGTTTGGCTGATGCCATCCACTACCTCTGGCTTTTACAATATATCTGTCCCCTCTTCCTTGATGACTCGGATTCTTGGGAGAAGAGGGTGTGGTCTATATGTCCTGTTCAGTGGCTGAGCACTCTGCAATCTCTCGCCCTCTATGCACTGACCAGTTGTGGGTGTCTGTGTCAATCACCATGTACTGCAAAAAGAAGTTTCTCTGATGAGGGTTGAGAGATGCACTTAGCTGTAGGTATAATAACAAGGTTCTAGGAATTAGTTTAATATGATGTCCATTTATCAAAATAATAGTAGTAGGTTCCCCTATAGCCTGTGACCTATTACAACTCAGATTCCTGGCCCTGTTAACGGTGCTAAACAAGAGTTTTCTCTTATGAAGCAGACTGTAAATCTAATCATAAAGTGTGTGGTTACTTCCATAACATTTGTGCCATTATTGTGCCAGTGGACGTATCATTCCAGGCCACAGGACCCATGGGTTGAGTACCACTATTCTAGCGCTACCTAGTAGTGATGAAGCTTCTACATTGGTACCAGGTTGATTTCTCCATGTTCTATGACTCAAGAATGTAGTGTCTGTAGCAGCAGCGTTATACAGTCGAGTTCTGAAGGGTAACCCAGAGCAGTGGTATTAACTTGTAGTGTTTAGGGGTTTATTGAACCTTACTGACTAGCAATTCCTAGTTTGGCATTCTTGACTTTAGATGTATCAAAATATAGTACTTTTCCTTAAAAAATGAGAGAGAAACAGTATGAAAGTATGAACTGATTTTTCCTTTAACCTTATTCATATGGGGATGATAAGCCGAGTGTTTGAGAGATGCTGTTTATACTCTGGAAATGCGACAGTTTTGAGAAAGAAAGGAATAGCTGGTTGGGAGGGCTCTCATATGAGCCCACATGAACCAGAACAAGAAACTTCTTGTTAAAAAAAAAATTCTCCCAGTGCAGGCCACAACCAGGAGGAAGGACTGCTGGGGTCAAGAGGATAGTTATAAATACAAGAGGTACGGGTAATTGTTTGCAAAGTAAAGCTTGCTCTGCTGTGTTGAAGGGGCTATTGCAATCAGCAGTCTCTCTTGTTTAGGGATACTGGGGTAAAAGTTGTCTCAGTGTCCTTGGAAAGCGAGAAGTGCAAGCATTACAAACAACAAACAAATCCCTTCAAATCCCAGTAGTCACCAGGCAAGGGCAAATGGATCTCTGAATTTGAGGACAGCCTAGTCTGCATAGCAGGGTCTTGTCTCAAAACCACCACCACAAAAACCTAAGTAACTAAACGAACAAACAAACAAACAGACAGACAAACAAAAAAACCCTGTTAAACACCTCACACACACAAAAGCTCCTGGATCTCCAATTCTATTTAAAACCCATGCTAATCTGCAGTAGTATTATCAGAGCATAAAGCCCATTCCTGTATTGACACTTTGTTGGAAGGCGGTCCTAAAACTTAGAAAAGTGTTCCTTCTAGTGTTTATTCCACGAATGTATACTGGTGAGTTAGTGCATCCAAAGTTAGCCCCAAATTTCTGTTAGACTGAAGGAAAGGAAAAAAAATCAAGACGCATGGCTTTGATGCATTGAAGTGGCACCAGAGTATAGGATAGCAACGTAGCAGCGAGATTGTTCTTATGTATGATCCCTTATTTCTGACAGCCCTATAGAAAGATCCAAATTAAAACCGGAGCAGCCTTCAGGCAGGCCTGGGCATGATTTTTGTCAAATAGAAATACAAGTTTATGATTTCTTAGAAGCTGTGTTTCCAAAAGAGGCAAACAAGCATGTCCAGGGCTTTGCTGCCGCCCTAGTTCCTTCAACAAAAGCATATTATGGTAAATGTGTTATCTCTTGAGTCCCTCTGCTGGGAGGAGATTTATTCGAGAGCACAGTTGGAAGGTTTATTGTGAGGATAGGATTTTTTTTTTTTTTTGCTACTGTTCCCGGTTTTGATCCTTGCAGAGTTTTGCCACTCTCTAGTCTTGACACAATGCCAGCACAGCACTTGTTTGGGGTGCTGAAGAAGAAGGACAGGCCTTCATTTAAGCTGGCCGACTTTGAGATCTGTGTCGTTTTTCCAATGGCAGAGAACTAGATCAATCAGCAGGTTCTTGTGGGGTTCCCAGTACAGCCCAGGTACTTCATTTAATGGAATCTGCTGCCTGTTTTAAAGGTCTAAGCCATCGTTACCGTGTTGTTTCTTCTTTGTTATGGTGAGTCTGATGCCTTCTGAAAAGATACTTTCCTGTTACCATCTTTTAAATGTATTTTTGGAGTACATTAATTGGTGTTAGCCTTCACTGGCAGCTGGGAAGCGGTTCTCTCTGATAACATTTTGAGTAAAGACGGAAAAATTGTTGAAGGGGCTTACCAAGAGCTTAGGTGTGTTTTCCAGCTAGCTAAACAAACCAAACTCAATTACATAGAGCTTAACAGGTGTTCAGGTGTGTGCCAGAAATGATGGTAACTATGAAAGCAGTGCTGTGGGATGAAAAGTAACCAAATCCGCTTGGTGTTGGTTGGATAGACCAAATAAGAAGCACATAGGTCAGTGGTCCCTGCTCTGATACGGCCTATTTGTGAAGCCAGTAGAGACAGGCTGTTTCTGTATTTCTGCTCTGCTGACTGCGGGAGGTTGGGTTTTGCTGTTGAACTTGCTTTTCCTTGATCTCATTATGTATCCGTCATGCTGCTGCTTCAAGCAACACTATTTTCTTTAACACAGGATCAGGAAAAGGCATGAAGCCAAGGGAGGGGGCTAAATGAAACATGAGGGTAGGCAGAACGCAAGAAACCCAATGACCATAGTGTTCTGTGGAATAAGAGCTGTGTTCATAGATCCAAATGCAGCAGGGAGTTTAAGAAGGTTTGGAAGAAGGTATAAAGGGGGGGGGGGTCAAGAGGATCTTAGGGAAGGTGGCTCTTGAGCTGAGCACTGATGCATGGTATCGGCCAGGGACCGAGAGGCAGTGGCCTTTAGACATGTGCAGAGTGGCAGGCCGGGGTTTGGGTAGTGGCTGTTCTGGAAGAGTGGTCAGTGAGAATACAGGAAAGTGTCTGAAATGCAAGTCTGCTGTGCCATTGGACAGCAGCCAGTGCACGAGTGTGATTTAATGTCGTCAGCAGGCCAGGCCGTCTGTGCCAGCACGAGGGCCAAGTGCCTGCAAGAGGACTCGCCTCCCTCTGGATGAGCTGGTGATTTTCTCTTCATGTTCTACCCCTTGGAAGGCCACTCTCAGCTGCGCTCTAAGTTGAGTTTTGAGTTCGTACATGTTTTGCAGTTTGAAGGTTTTTGTTTCAGTTCATAGATTCAGGTAGTATGTCTTTGTGTGTGTGTGTGTGTGTGTGTGTGTGTGTGTGTGAGAGAGAGAGAGAGAGAGAGAGAGAGAGAGAGAGAGAGAGAGGAGAGAGAGAGAGAGAGAGAGAGAGAGAGAGAGAGAGAGAGAGTATCCAAGGACCTGGCGTCTCACTTCCCAGTTCCTTAATGCGATATGCTGATATCATGCTGTTTAATGAACAGTGATTGGCATAGAAACTGGTGATTTATATTTGCTTTGTTTTTGTTTTGAATGCTGTTTAATAAACCATACCAAGTTATTTTTGGCACAGTTGGAGCAGTCATGGAGCTCAGTTTTCAGGATAAAAAGCATTTAATGAAAAGAAATAGTGATTATGGAGCTAGGGTTAGTCTTCACCAGTCTGCATACAAGCAGTTCCTTGTCAATCTGTGTTGTAGACACAAAGAAGTGAAATTAGAGACTTGGCATGGGAAAAAAAAAGAGTTGAGAGTCCTAAAGAATGGCGTGTGTGGAAATATAGAAAGATAATGTGTGTGTGTGTGTGTGTGTTTGTATACACACAAATTTATGTATACATCATCCCAAAGGCTGCAGTGACATCAGTGAATGATGGGGTCACTGAAAATGTAGTGTTGTAGTGTTTGTGTTGCTTCTGATTGTTGACATTTGACCTGCAGGACAAAAAGCATGAGAGTTTAAGTCTTCTTTGGGCCAGTGTAGGATTTTATGATAGCATATATATAGCATATATATGCATATAGCTCCATAAATAGGATTGATTTTGAATTAGTTATTATGCCATGATTGCATTCATATAGTTTTTATTTTATTTTATTTTTGGTTTTTCGAGACAGGGTTTCTCTGTGGCTTTGGAGCCTGTCCTGGAACTAGCTTTGTAGACCAGGCTGGTCTCGAACTCACAAAGATCCGCCTGCCTCTGCCTCCCGAGTGCTGGGATTAAAGGCGTGCGCCACCATCGCCCGGCGTGCATTCATATAGTTAATAATATTTTTAGTTTTACTATATTAATCTATGGTGAGGTAATAAAATGTAATATATTTATCTTACTGTATTATTTGTTCTCATGTGTCCAAGTTGTCTAGCTGTATTTCTGTCTATGCCTCCACCTAAGGTGAAATTTTATCTGGACAAAACAAGATTGAGATAACCGTAGCTGTCTGGATACTGTGAAGGGACCTGTGAGGTTTGTTGCTTGGTCAACAGTTGTGCTGAGACATTGGGGCTGAGCTCTAAGGCAGGATTTTCTTGGCACTCTCCATCCAGGTGAAATGACCCGCTTTGGGGAGCTCCCTCACTCCCCTAGACCGGTCTGTTCACACCTAGGCAGTGCAGTCCTTTCAAGCTCCAGTGTGCTTGAGATTGCTTGGAGGTTTTGTGAGAAGCCCTGTTAGTGGGCCCCACCCTCAGAGCTGTTGAATAGCGGTGGGGCAGGGCCAGAGGATTTGCCCTATACCAAGTTTTTTGGTGACATTGAGGCAGCTTATGGGAAGCTCACACTCTGAGAAGCATTGGGCTGAATGAAGCACGCAGCTCAAACACTACTGTACCTAGGGGCCCTGTGAGGATCTCGCTTAAACACTGACTCTGACTCAACCTGGATCTGAGCGTGGGAATTTTCATTTTTTTTTCTGTCTTCCAGGTGATATCAGTGCCCTTGGGTTCATTAACCAACCCTTTATTAGGGATGATAAGACCTGAGAAATTAAAACATACAGATTTTGAGTTCTATACAGCTCGGATGTCCCAAAAGTAGTTTGGTTTCAGTAAATCTGTTGTACAAGGAAAAAATTTAAAAATTGACTTTGGCTTTTCAATACAGATTTTTTTTTTGGAGTGAGATATCATTTCATACCGCTTATGAAATGACACAGTCACACCTGGGCAGCATGTGTCAGCGACAGCCTTGCCTTTTTACCTCATGGACTCAGTCTCTGCCAAATCTCTCTCTGACTCCAATCAGACATCTTTCTCTGGATGGTGCCCCTGCTAGAACTCAGTCTGTAATGTGGGGCTGGGGGGGTGTAGACATCGGTGGCTCATCTTCCCCAACCGACCAGCTAACAAGAGTGGAGTTGTGGGAAGCGGGCCTTTGACCTTCACTCTGTGGACAGGTTGTCTTACCAAGCCTGAAACAGGTAGACTTACCTTTAATTTTCAAAATTGACCCTGAAATGCAGTGTGAGGTACGGGGAACCCACAACCTCTCTATAACATGTTAATCCTCTAATTCTACCACAGTTACTAGATGCTTTCGTGCTTTCTCTCAATCCATCCTCCAAATGCCCCCAATTTCGTCAGTTGTTTTACGAGCAGAGGAAAGGTCCCACTGCATCAGTAAGCTGAAGTAGAGAGTGACTGATCCATCGCTTGCTCTCAAGCGCTGAGCTCTCCCAACACTCCTGACTTGTGAGTTGGTAGCACATGCTCACAGTCTGTGAACATTTTCTTTTCTGAACTATGCACCAATACCCCTGGTGCCTCACATCGCAAATATCCTCATCCATGAATCGCACTTGTTTCCCCCTTGAGCTATCACTAAAGATGTATGGTTCAGCTAATAAGATGACCTTATTTGGACGGCGGCTCGCGGAAAACACAATGCCTCCACAGAACATTGCAAAACAACATCAACAACTCTTTGACGGGGCTATCACCAAGCCCTGTATTCAAATTCATCATCCACACAGACTAAGATTCCCCCAGAAGTTATCTGCCAGCACAACAACCTGAGCCCCATGTACCTGGTTTACAATAAAGGACGACTAGGAACAAATCAGGAGGGACCAGAACGAAGGCAGCAGCCTTCACAGTGATGGGAATGGGGAATGAGAAACTGGATTTGCAGCATCAGCAATATCAGTCGTCTAGAAAGCTGAACTACCGTGAGTCAATACACTTGTTCCATGATACCAAGACAGAGAGGGCCAGCAAAGAGAAGAGACGACTGTAGAGCCTCAGCTCTAACACCACAACCATGATCTGAAGGACAGTTCTGAAGCCCAGAGATGGTGGCTTTACAAGCCAGGACAGTGTTCTCTGCAAGTCTACCATATAAACTCTGGGATGCTAGCCCCAACTGGGCTCTCATCTTGACTAGATTCATGTAGCACGGCTCACAAAGTTCCTGGAGGCTGCTGGATCAGAAACTAAAGAGATATGAGTGACCAGGGAGTTTCTTTCTTCCCTTTCCCATTTAAAGCCTCCTCTTGTTGGGTCTGATGTCCATGTTCTAAGAACACTATTCCAAAGAAGCTGGTAGGTGAGCTGGGAAGTGGTGGCGCACATGCGCCTTTAACTCCAGCACTTGGGAGGCAGAGGCAGGTGGATCTCAGCGAGTTTGTAACTGTATCACCCGACTACATGACATGAACAGTGACGGGCATACAGGCAGGCATGCGCAGGCTTTCTTCTTTGTGTATGAAAATATAACACAGCCAAGATTAAAGCAGTATTAAGAGTCAGCTCTTCTGGTTTGAGATTTTCATTTCCTAGCGGGTATAGGAGCTACTGCTAATCCTGTGAGACTATTTCTTTCACGGAAAAAAACCTGAACTAGTGAAACAATGGAGTCTGGGAAGATGAAAATTAAACAAAGAGCAAATTTGAAGTCCATCATAGCAAAACGGTTTTTGTAAGAGTCAACGGAGAAAACAAAAAAATATTTCGTTTGTTGTTAATAAGGAAACCAGAATTTTCTCATAAAAGGCAATTAATTTTCTTAATGCAATCCTAAATTGTTGCAGGCAAAGGACACAAATCCCTGTTTTTTTAAATTAATATTGCCTTATTTATTATATAATTCCTTGGACATAACTCCAGTGGCATGACCAAAAAGGACTTAAATGGACACAATGGTATTATATCCTCAAGTTCTTTGTTGGGAGCATTTATGAGAAATAACTCAATTTGGAAGTAAACATCAAAGCTTACTCAAATAAAAGAACTTGAAGGTTTTCTCATTTGAAGCACAGGAGTAGACTGAACCAAGGAAGCATTTGCTGAAGGGCAAAAATCTTACTGAGTGAGCAAAGGCATTCTTATCTACAGAACTTCTGAGGAGAGCCGTAGAATGTCCGGGATAATGGTGGGGTACATGCCGTCTTCCGTGTACAAGGATGAACAGTTTGAAAATGAATCCTTGCTCAGATAGGTGGGCTGGTCTCCAATGGTTCATTGACAGCTACAATGAATTCGTAAGCACGTCATGCTTGGCAAGTATCAGCTGGATCGCAGCAGTAGAAACTTGCATTTTCCTGATTACAAAGGTATTCTTCTACATAGGTACATACCACACATTTTTTTTCTTCTTGAAACACTTTTATTGTGCATATTTAATGTATACAGCATGATGGCTAGGGTCCATAGCAGGTGCTAAAGTTTTTAAAAGTGAGACAAATGAGCACCTGTCACTCAGTGACGTCACCTTTGGATTGGTTTTGTTGACCCACGCAGATCAGATCTGATTTTGCATGAGTTCCATACCCAATGCAGGAACTCGTGTATCTGCTGCAAACATCACAATGTCTTTCCTGTTTTGTGCCTGTGAAATGTAGGGGGTATAGATCTTATTCGGATAAGGGCACATTTATTAAAATTTGCACAAGCTTTATAGATTTTGTCTTCAATAGTTGAAATGAACCCATGATGAAGTAATGCAAAATTTTTAGAGTCCTGTAAATGTGTAGCTACAAGGGACATACTTGACATTTCTTAGGTCAATTTGGGATTTCCGAAGATTTCTGTTTTTAGCTGATGACATTTGGTGGCCTTTCTGTCATTGATACGGCCTTTCAGTGAGCTTCGGGTGGGCAGGGCTGACAGATCCCTTTATTATTGCTTAGACAATCTTCATTAATCTTCCGTGGAACTTTAAAACGCCTCCACTGTTAGCTCAGTCTTCGCTGATGGTTATGTGCTACTAGGACTACCCATTGTCCAAGGGCTTCCTCCGTTTCCTTAAAGAATAGAACGAGGCTGTAGTTCAAAATTAAAATCATTAGTGTTCTTTTTTAAGTTAGAACATGAAAGATGCATGAAAAATATCTATGCCTCAGACTCTTTATTTCTTTGTTTCTAGTAGAGAGAAGAATGTTAAATGTTCAGGATTGCATGGGCTGTGCCTGTCTCTAGAAGCCAACACAAGAGAAGGGAGTTTACACTTTAGTAAGAATAGTGTAGGATGATGTAGGATTGAGGAATGGCGAACTAAAATAGAACCCCAAGAGGAAGACTGTCTGTGTGTGTGTGTGTGTGCACCTTGCTATACTCAGTTCTCTCCTTCTACCATGAGGCTCTTTGGAGCTGCACTTGGGTTGTCAGCCTTGGTAGTAGGCACCTTTACTTGCTTTCTGACAAAGAAAAAGACCTAAAAGGCAAGCAAACAACAGATCCCTTTTTGTTTTTAAATAATTGTGGACTCACAGAAAATTGAAAACAACAACAGGTTTCCTGACTCTTCATAGAAAGTTTCTGAATGATTTCTCCAAAGGGAAATCTGCTTCGGGAGAAGGAGGTTGTGTTCAGTGACACTATGAGCTCGTGAATTCTCCTCTGGCTCAGAAGCCTGTGTCAACCCTGAGGTTTTCCTGTGGCAGAATGAGGACCAGTACAGGCTAGAATGCCTGCTGACTTGTGGACATGTGTTTCCTTTCATAAAAATATGGCAAGAGTGTGCATAAACTGAATAGTTGCCAAACACTGGGTTTCTGATGTGAAGTCTGCATGTATGTATCATCTAGGTGTTCACCAGAATTTGACGTGTATATTTTATCTTTACTTTATGAATGTAGTAACTGGGGTTTAGAAATATTAAACAGCCTCTCAGCATGCCAAGCCCAGAATAGGTGGGACCATTTGTATCCAATTATATCAGGAGCCTAAATTTTGCCTCAGCTCTGTAGCCACAAAACCTCAGATACACGTTTTAACTTTCTTGAACTGTATGTTGTACTTCTGTAAAATAGAACTGATATTTACTTCAAAGAATTGCTGGGTTTGTTTTAAAAGAATAAAACATTACAAAATGCTTATTAGCCCATGGTAACTGTATGAAACTTTTTTTCAAAGTACTTATTAGCCCAAGGTAACTGCCTGTAATGGTTCTCCGTCCTGATTTTCCAGCAATTATTTTTCTTCTTGAAACAGTGTTGTTTTAGATAAGATCATAGCACATGAGTTCATGCACATCAAACACATACAGACACACACACACAGGTGCACACACACACACACACACACACACACCTACTGACTCCGTCACCTACACACGTTTGTCTAAATTGCTCCTCCAGAGTACTTTGCAAAATGCTATGCTCATTAGCTTTAAAATCTGCATAATTACGTGATGTTAGCCAGGCTGTCTGCACACTGTTGGGCGAATACTCTTTACTTGTACATAGCTGGATTTCTCTCTAGCATGGTTTGGGGTGGGATTTATGTTCTTTTTCATCGATGCACTTGGTTGTTTCATCTGTTTCTAATGGACTGGGATTTATTTCAGAGGCCTTCCAAGTACTCTCCTATTTTCACATTTGTTTCCTATTTTTGATCATCATTAAATCCGGAAAATCTGTTCAGCAACCTGAAGAAGGTGAAGTGTTGTTTGGACACCGCAGATCCCCTCTACGCCCACATCACTTAGCTACAGCTCTTGACTCCTGTTCCAAGCCTGTTCACTTTCATCCTCTCTCTAGAGCCCTTGGGTGTTGGTTTTGCTTTTGTTTGGTCTTTGGGGAGAGAGTACTGGAAGGGGTTGGTGAGTTGTACAGAGATTAGAGACGGAAGGTCCATCAGGCTCTTGTTCCTCAAACACATTAGTCACAGAGTGTGCCTTCCAGTGCTTTCCTTTTTCCATTAAAATCTTCATCCAGAAAGTCATCCGTTCATATTGGTTTGTCATATTGGTGTGCTGACTGGTTTTCGTCGACTTAACATGAACTCTGAAATGGCTGGGAAGCAGGAAATCTTAATTGAGAAAATTCCTCAATATGGTTGGCCTATAGGCAAGCCTTTAGGGATTTACTTGATTAATGATTGATGTGGGAGGCACTAACTCACTGGGGGCAGTGCCACTCCTAGGCAGGTAGGTGGTCCTGGGGTATATAGGAAAACAGTCGGACCAAGCCTGAGGAGCGAGCCACTAAGCAGTTTTCTCCCAGGGCCTCTGCATCAGCTCCTGTCTCCAGGTTCTGGAGTTGACTTCCTTCCCTCAGTGATGAAGTATGACCTGAGAGTTGCAGGCTGATGTAATAGACCCTTTCCTCCCCAAGGTTCTTTTGGTCATAGGGATTTAACACTGCACTAGAAGCCATAACTAAGACAATTGGTATAGCCAGATCCCACAATTAGTATAGCCAGATCCCACAATTAGTATAGCCAGGTCCCACAATTAGTATAGCCAGATCTCAGAGAGACACAATGATAACATTTTATAAAACAGTATACAGCATCACAACCAGGATAGCAAATACCAGTACAATTTAATGCGTTCATTGAGATTTCTCCAGTGGTGTGTGTGTGTGTGTGTGTGAGAGAGAGAGAGAGAGAGAGATATTTCCATACAATTTTATTAACATGTAGATGGTTACATATTTACCATCATAGGCTCTCAAGTATTTTTAAAAGGGTTGGGAATGCAAGTATTGGAAAGGACTAACAGTCTTTGGCCCTGCAACTCATCAAAAATAATAAAATATTTTAAGTAATTAGAGCAATGTCATAAATCCTATACCTGTCTTTCAATAATCTCCTTTTCTGGATTTTTTGAATGCAGAGATCACTTTCATGTTTTATGTATACGTTTTATCAAGGCCCGGCTCATGATTCCTTCCTTCTGGGATGATTAATTCACGCTTAGAATACAAATACATGCTGTTCAAATGCACTTGGCTTCTTAGCCAAGACCAGTGTTTTTCAAAGCTTACATCCTTATTATATTTACTTTCAACTATAGTACGTGAAAGTGTTTTATAGATGTTTGATCTTTGGAAGGTGATATTTCAGCCTTTGATAAAATAGAAGTTTAGGTGAGCACTTCCTGGTGGAGGTAATCATCAAACTTGTGAGCCCATGATCCTTCCCACTGCTATAGTCTCAGCTGTGTTGGCCATTGCCATCCATGTATTTCTCTCCCCTTCCCTCCTCCTCTCTCTCCTTCCCTCCTCTCTCTCCTCTCCCTCCCTATTTAACTTCCCCTCCCTCCTTCTCTCTCTCCCCCTCCTTCCTTCTCTATTTTCCTCCCTCCTCCCTCCCTCCCTCCTCCCCTCCCTTCTGTCCTTTTCTCCTTCCTTCCCTCTCCATATCCTTCTCCCTCCATCCCTCCACCACTGTGAAAGTGTTTTGTGCACTTCTTCTCTTTGCTCTATCATTAGAAACAACATTTTTTCCTCTAATGGACTGTGACAGAAAGTAATAAAATTGTAGTAGCTGTGACATGGGCTTTATTTGGAATTTAATATGTTCTCCGAAAAAAAAAGTACTGGAGATGATTCACAAATTCTTCAGAGAATAAACGCAAATGAAATTTTTACATCATCCTCTTGCTGGAGATATCGATGAGCAATCAAGTTAACTGTTCTTTTTCTTGTTGAGTATTGGGGATTAACTTTTCCTGCAGTTGTTTGTCTTGAAATTTAAGGATTGCTTTTCTGTGCTGGTCAAGTTGTTGAGAAAACAACACAGAAACAAAAACAATTATATGGATTGAGAGAGCCTACCCAAGTGCTTCTTGAGGGAAAGGTGGATGGTGAAGGGGTAATGAGAATTGAAAAAATGGTTTCTGGTACTGGAAAAGCCAGTGTCCTAACCTCTGAGTACTAGATGACTCTGACTTGATGTGATATTCAAGGGAATTAAAAACATACAGCCCATTGGGCTTGACCACACATCCTTTTATCCATCAAACATTCACTGACTGTTCACAGAATTCTGTCTATATAAATAAGAGCATCCAATGACACAGTAGCTTCTTGAAAAAAAAATCCATGGGGTTTGATTTATTGTGTACACTCACCATGGACCATTTGCATTTTAAATGGCTTCATTTAAATGACTTAAATTCTCTTAACTCATCTTTCATCTTCTGATGTCCCACACCTGAGTTCCTAGAATTTGGGATTTACCTTGGTTGACATGGCCAGCTAGTTATTACATTGACCTTCCTGGGAAAGGAATCCCATGCCATGCTTGAGATATATAAAGAGGAAGTGATCACATGTTTAACTGGCAGGTTGTTACAAAGATGGTGGGGCCAGAATCCCTAAGGAGTTTAGACACAGTGTGTCTGAGGTTGTGGGAATAGGGAAAACAAGGGCTGAGGAGAAATCCAGTGAGGAAGAGTGGGAGCCAGTCACAGTAGAGTGAGGTTCAGCCCTTACATGTTGGGTCTGCCCATTTAGCCTATTTTTTCACAGCACGCCTGTCTTTTCACACCTTCTGCTAAGCCTTGTGAGAGTACTTTAGCCAGCAAGTGGAAGCATGGCGGGAGGGAGAAACAGGTTCTGAGCTTGGCTGTTGTCAGGGCCCATTAAGTGATGAGTCTTTCCCAGTGGGAGCTCCAGCTGTTGGTACGTGGTTACTGAGAAGACCTGGAATTATTAGGAAAAGGGAAAGGCATTGCTAACAAGGTCTGAAAGGACACATTCCTAATGTGTCATATCGGAAGGGACCAAGAATGCAAGGCTCTGAAGAGTAGTCCAGTTTCCCAAAGACTTACAGATTAGGGAAAGGTAGTAATTCCTTCTTCCCCTTTGTCCTGAGACCCTGGGGTAACAAGCACAATGGTGCCCCTTTGGTGTGCGTCTCTCCTAGCTCAGGCTTGTGGTTTCCAATGTGGGTGCTTTCTTTATGACATAGGTTCTAGTCAACATTTTGTCATACTGCTCTCCGTTCTGTGGCTGCTGTGCTTTAATCTTGTGGGATTTTGCTAAGTAAGCCTCATTTAAGGCTCACTGCTGATCTGTTTTATGCATTTATTGGCTGTTGCCTGTGGCAACCATTGAATTATCTTAGTAATACTCTCCTATGATATTAAATTAGCGGCAGACACTCAGCAGCACCACTGAAGTATTATAGGAACTTATTTCTTGAACAGTTAGCCTAAAACATTTTGAAGATGTAAATACTTTTCCTTTAATGTGGGTTTTCTAGGCCTGTCACTGTCCCGCCAGGGCCCTGTGCTCTACACACTCCTCTCAGACCCTCGTTCAAGTGTGGGAAATGAGGCTCATCCTTCCTGTTCATCTTGGTGTAGGCATTCGCTTAGGATAAAAACAGTCCGACTCATGCGTTTAAACCCTTCAGCCTTGAGCTTGTCTGGGATGGCATGCCATTTATCATTCTTCATTGCTTCCTAGGAGAAAGGAGCAAGGGTGGAGGATGACCCGCAAAGCAAGAAATTCTAAAACTGAAAGGGATTAGGGCTCAGTACTACATCCACTGATGATGGAGACAGAATGGCTGTATCTGTCATCAGAGTGGTGAAAAGCACACGCCCTCCATGGGAGCTCAGATGCTCAGTGAGCACACTGGTATAATAACACGGCTGCACGTGTTTGTAAGAAGACTGTACATTATGTATTTATGTCTCTCACATGTTCACTTATGATTCAGTCCAGTACGACTGTTTTCCTTTTCTTTCTTATGGTTTAAGCAATCATATAATTAACCTGTGGCATCTCCTCAGAGCTGCCAGTTCTCATTAGAGTTTAAATGTTCTTTTGCCGTTTTGTTTTTTTGGTTGTTTGGTTTTGAGACAGAGTCTCTCTACATAGCCTTAGCTGTCTTAGAACTCACTACGCAGACCAGGCTTACAGAGATCTTCCTGCCTCCCAAGTACTGGGATTAAAAGCATGGGCTGCCATACCCAGCCAAGGAATTTAAATGTTTGTAAAGAATTTCTCTCTGTAATGTGACTGCTGGTGGCCTTAAGTGAGGGCTGCCTTAGAGTTTACCCATGTGAATGTTGCCATAAAACCCTATAAGCATCTAATTAGGATGACCTAGTCATGTACAAGTGATACGACTAAGAGCAGTTATTAAAAAGTATAATTTCTGAATTATTTTCTTCTCTTTCTTTTTAAACCTTTAGATTCATAGCCAAACCATGTGCCATAGCCCTCAACATCCAGGCCAATGGACCACAAATTGCCCAGCCAAACGCCATTCTGGAAAAGGTCTTCAATGCTATAACAAAGGTAGGAGTGTCTTCCAGGGACCCGATTTTCTCCACCTCCACTCCTAACATCCAGTCATTCCCCATCCCGTATCTCCTGGTTCTGATGATCAATTTCTCCTCCTATCAGACAGCGGCTCCTAAGCGAGAATGTAGGTGTTATGATTGGACCCAAAGTGCAAACAGCAGATAAAGGACTTTCATGACCTCCTGGTTGGCTCTAGCTGATTTTATAAGCTCTCTGTGCAAAGGTCTTGATTAGATAGAGGTTAGTCCAATCCAGCGCCTTTTTCAGCCTTGGGTGACATGAAGCGTACAGATACGAGCTGGGAGGGAGTGACCAGTCAAAGCTTACAGTGGGACGCGTACATGTGTGAGAAGTGGAGCCTCTTGGCTGAGCGCGAGTACCACCCGAACATTCTAGGGTTGTGATAGACAAACGTGAGCGACACTGAAAGGCCGTGTTTGAGGACTTGCTGTGTGAAGGAATAAAGGAACTGGGTCAGTAGAGTTAGGAGAGAGGCTCACAGTGCGGAGTAAGGGAAGAGAGAAAACATTCAGCATCAAGGGAGTTAAGCAAGTCTAAACTAAAAATGAGACCAAGAGAACAGAGGAAGGAGGCAAGTGATTGGTACATATTTAACCGTGAAGAAGATGAAGAGAAACATCAGGGACACTCAGTCTGAACCTCAGCTAAAGGAAACAAGCCAACATGGAGCCCACACATTTTCCTCTCAGACCCTAAGATCCCTATGTGTCTCTCCTCACCCTTGACTGGAAAAGAAAGCACCAACAGGAGGGATGTGGCGTTCTGTGCACTTCTGTATCAAACGGTTCCTTTGACCCCTTGTGGGTTTCCAGAGAGCCAGACGGGTGTATGAGGTGTGATTTGGCAGTGTTGAGTCGATGCTGTTTCTCTCTGGTTTGTGTGGTAGCCATTAGCACCCTTAGTTTCATGGCTTGCAGCTGTTAATTCAAATATCCAAACACTTGTTTATCTCGCTGCCTTCACTCCTGCCAAAAGTCTACAGGAGTTTTCTCTGTCCTCTCAAAAATTATACTTTTGCTAGAAAATTTTGACGACAGATTGGGTATCTTGTTTAACGTCTCTGTAAGGAGAAGGAAGAGAATGAATGGAATTTTAGGGAAAGCTCATTTGTAGTTTAGAGTTCAGCCTCGTGGGACACATACCCTGTGGTATTAGAGGAAGTAAATATTTAGAGAAGAACCTCACTTTTCCATGTAGTTTACCTTACTAAAGTGAAATATCTCTCCTATTAGTCTCATTATTTTTTCTTACAACACTGAGGCTCAAATCCAGGCCATTATAAACGCTAGGCAAGAGCCACATTCCCAGGCCTGTCAGGCTGTGTTTAGGTTGTTCTGTAATGTCTGTAGGCTGGGGGATATGGATGGAACAAACAGAGCCTTAAGAATGCCTGGGCACACTGTCTCACTGAATACATACATAGCATGCTGGCTGTTATTGTCTCCTTTCCTCTAGCTACAGCTGAACACACTGTGCCTTGGCACTGGGGACAAAGTCCAGATAGGCCTTTCTCCTATCTCCAGGTCTATTGCCCCAGTTCGTGATGGATAGGTGACCTCCAAGGGCATCCCAACCCCTGCTACAAGATTGCAAGTAGGCAAGAGGCTCCCCTTAGCTGAGTCACCCAGGAAGCACAGAGGTGGCTGCCCTGCCCCATAGCAAGAAACTTCAGAGAGAAGCCAACCCTATCTTACATCTCCTTGCTGTACTTGGTTGTTTCAAGCCCCTTCTGGGGGAACCAAAGGCAGTAGCTAGAAATAGATAGGGACAGAGGAGAAGGAGTAGGTGGATCCTGGGAGCAGGAGTTGGGAAGGGGCATTGAGTGCCTATTTGGGTGTAAGCCTCTGTATGGGGCCAGACTCTTAAGTGTCTGTAGCATGCTCCTTTGGCCATTAGATTTTACTTGTAAGAACACATTATACAGCCGGGCGGTGGTGGCGCACGCCTTTAATCCCAGCACTCGGGAGGCAGAGGCAGGTGGATCTCTGTGAGTTCTAGGCCAGCCTGGTCTACAGGAGCTAGTGCCAGGAAAGGATCCAAAGCTACAGAGAAACCCTGTCTCGAAAAAACTTAAAAAAAAAAAGAACACATTATACTACATCAAAAAGTGATGTAGAATTATAAGATATAAGCCATAGAACATTAAATTCCCTTCTGAATGCAGGATCCTGCTATATGGGACTGCATTAGTCATCTTCTCCGACTCTTCTCTCTGATGTCACCAGATGGATACAAGTCATTGCATTCTTCATCAGTTTCTTCTCCTGGGGTAACATCTGTCTGCCTTTTATCTGTCCCTCCCTTCCCTGCCCTACAGGAAATCTAACATATTTTAAATCCTACCGTGAACCTTCCACCTGCCCTACAGGGAGACCTACTCCATTCTAAACACAATAGAGAACCTACCGCCATTAGGAAATAATTAAAACTCCTGGTATTTGCCTGAGTCAGACCCTGAAAGTCTGTAAGTTGAAGCAGTATCTTTTTCTTACTAATGTTGGGCCTCCAACAAGTGCCTTAACTTTTGGAGGCCTTAGACGTCTTCAGATAATGTACTCACAGGATTTCATGGGGATTAAATAAAACACCACACACACACACATTGTTTAGTAAATGGCACACCATCTGTTTCAGCCAGTGTCTTCATGTTTTAGCTGCCTCACTCCTATGAGGTGGGAAAGCTCTGCTGCTGCCTTGTGTTTTGAGAACTTTGGATCCTATGGTTTGGGGGTGGAGCCAAAGGACCCACCGTTACTAACTGCTGAGCCCATTTCAATATACCAAATGATTATTTCTTGCCAGTGAATGTTTTTTATTTTAAATAAAAATTTATTTATTATGTATACATTGTTATGCCTGCATGTGTCCCTGTAGGCCAGAAGTTGGCACCAGATTTTATTACAGGTGGTTGTGAACCATCATGTGGTTACTGGGAATTGAACTCAGGACCTGTGGAAGAACAATCAGTGCTCTTAATTGCTGAGCCATCTCTCCAGCCCCAAACCGGTGAATGTTTTTGAGTGCTTGTCTTTTGACTCCTTTTATGTTGTTATTTGATTTTTAATTTGTATTGTTTTAATTTTTAATTGTATTGTTTTTAATTTGGGGGCATTTTCTTACCATAGCAGTGAAACCAGCTCCTAATCAAATCAGTTCTCAAACTATAAGCGTAAAAATATACAGCAATTATGAAGCAGTGTTTCATAGTGTCGGATCACTTTTTCCTGGGGAGACATGAGAACACTTTATAGACTTCAGATGGGCACCAATATCCAACAGAAGTACTATTTCGCCCATGTCTCTTAGTGAGGCCTGTGTTTTTATTGGACTTCCGACAGAGAACACCGGAGAGGTGTTCCTAACAATACGTGTGATACACCAATAGTCGCATCACTACAGAGTTCCATCACATCATGGTAGCTGCATGGAAACTAAACAGTGGAGTCCCGATTTCAGTTAACCCTTTACTTCCTCTATGCTCTTGTACCTCTCGAGAGCCTTTGCAGTAGGAAAGGGTATGATGACTATAGTCTCAACCGAGGGTGTCCTGAGCCTCCTTTCCTCTGTTTAGTTATACGTCGGAAGGCAGGAGCTGCTGAAGTAGCTCAGAGGCTAGGAGTGCTTGCTGTTCTTCCAGAGGACCAGAGTTCAGTTGCCAGAACTCACGTTAGTGGCTCATAAATATGTGGAACACCAGTTCTGGGGCGTTCCAATATCCTTTGTTCTCTGTGGGGGTCTGAAGTCCCTTGTTCATGTACATGAAAACATACATGTATGCGTTCTCTCTTTCTTACACAAAGATCACACACACACATAAATAATAAAATAATTCCTGTATAAAATAGTAGACAGGTTCTCTGTAATTTGTCCTCATTTTTTTCTTTCCTAAGAAGATTGTCATTAATTTTAGCTAACCAGAAGATTATACAAGATTACTGGGAAAGTTTGTGTGCTTTGAATATATTTAAACTGTAAAACTAAGAGAGGAAGAACTGTGAGGGATGGTGTCGGAACAGAATGTTTAACAGTGTATGTTCTTACAGTATAAAAAGGGTGCCACTGACTCGAATTGAGCAGGAGAAGATGGTGGGAAACTTACTGACGGCAGACCCACTTCATAGCTGGGAGGCAGCTGATCAGCAACGCAGGCAAATCCAATAGCAGTAGAGGCAGAGCTGGCAGTGCAGAAGCAAACTCTAAGAAAGATAATATTGTTGACCAGCATTGGGCGGGGAGGACAAAGGGAGGGGAGGAAATAATGGTGATTTCACATGTTGCTCATGTGTATTTGAGATAGCAAGTAGATATGAGAGAAAGTCATTAAAATTAGAAAGGAGGAAGCGAAATTTTCTCCTTATATATTCTTTCATTCAAAAAGCAATTATAAGTCATTTTACAGTGTAGGTACAATATTAAAGATTTTATGTTTATGGAGCTTGTATTGCTGGTAATAGACTGTTATTGTATACCTTTAAAATTAAGACAATTGAGACTATACAGAGATGAAAAAAATGTGGGACAAAATTACCAGAATTAAATGGCTTTTTATATGTAAATTATGAAATAGTTAAAAGATTATAAGAAAGGATGTCATTATTTATAATAAAACCCGAAAAGAATAGCACCACAGGAGTATACATTACAACCTTGTACAGGAAGCACTTGCAGAAAACATTTATATACTCATGGAGGCCATCAACAAAGATATTAATTAATGTTTACATTAACTTAAGAAATGTTATATTAATTTTAGATATAATAAATATATACCAATTTTAGGTATGAAGAGCCTAATACTTGTTATGTAGGTAAAAATTTAGCATATATTATTGAGACGTGGCTAATAGATCTGTGGAAAAGCAGGGCAAGGTTTCCATAGGGAAAGGTGCAGCGAGCTGCCAGGATGCAGGGTAGCCATGGACATGGGGTAGCCATGGAGAGGGCCAGCCTTCTGCTTCCCACAGAATACCAGTAGATGTTCAAAGTGCACCTTGAAACTATTGGAAGAGATTTCTAATCATACTTTCTAGTAATAATTGCAGAACAGATTGGTGAATTCAAATGTATTTTTAGTAAATAGCCGCATAGTTGTTCTTTTTTAAAAAAAAAACTTGTACTTTTAAGACATAGAATACTGGCTAAAAATAAACCTTTACAATAGAAAAAATCTTTAGTTGCGCTAATAAATGAAGAAATCCTACAAATAAGTTTAGAAAATATTAATGTTAAAGGGGGTGAAGCTAGACAGTACACAAATTTATTCTTCACCTGGAAGCAAAGCCTGAATGGTTCTAAACATATGCACAAGGTATTTCTCTCATGACAAAGGGAAAATCAAAACTACACTGAGAATCTGCTTTTCATCTCAGACTGGAAAAGAGGAAGATGCCTGGAGGTTTGGGACATGACTGCTCTTTCTTTTGAGAGTCTAAATTAATTAAATTTTCTATATAAAAAAATTACAAAAGCACAGACCCCTTTGCCCTACAGTTTTTGGTTCCAGGATGAATCCTGTCATTCGCTACAACCCGCCAAGCTTACTGTTGCAGCACTCCTAGATGCTGGGTGCTACCGAAGTGTCAGTTAGCAGAGTAGACTAGAAAGTTCGAGTCTATCCTTACACTTCAATGTTCTCTCAACTGATCTGGAAGCCACCCAAGACACATTATAAAGGAAAAACCCCAAGTCCAGAGCAAAGTCCACAGTCTGCAATAATTTGTGTGATTGGGTGGGGTATGAGAATATGTATTCAGTTTTGTTTATGCAAAATAACCCTGGCCACAAAAAAAAAATTGATTGACTGTGGTTCCCTGTCAAAGAAAGAAAGGGGATTGAGATAACAGGGACAGTGTTGGAATTAGATGGTTTTTAATTTATGATTTGTGAACCTTAGATTTTTTTTTCTCCCACTATTAGTAAACTCAGAAATTAAAAAAAAATGATTTTTTTCTTGTCTCCACGTCCTACTTCCTTCCTGAGTTGTTCTTGCCTGTTTATGGTCATTTCTGGAGACAGTGTCATTTTCTTCAATAGTATAGCTTTTGGGGGACTAGTTAGGAACAAGGAATTCAGAGGCAAAGTAAGGAAGAGAGTAGAGGGTAGTGGGGTAAATATAGTCACAATATGTTATATATATATACATATATATATAATATAAATATAAGAGAACTCAATATATTTGTTTTTATAGGCTAGTAAAATAACCAATATATATTATAGGCAGTAACTCCCCCTTCCTCTCTCATATTTTCAATTAAGAAAGACATAAAAGGAGATTGCGCATTCTCTTATTACCACTGAAAGGAACTCAGGCACATGTCCAACTGAAAGTTGGCAAGTTGCATTTATAGGCACAAAATCAGAACACTTTGTAACTGAATACCATTTGTCTTAGTTGATTTAGGCCACCGTGATAGAATGCCATAGACGGGGACTTAAGCCGCAGACATTTAACTCTCACGTTTGTAGAGGTTTGTGAAGTGTGGAAGTGTGAGATCTGGGTGCCCACAGTGTCCACTTGGGGGGCGGGGAGAGGGAAGGGGTGAAGGAAGGGGGAGGTAGAGGGAGGCAGTGGAGGCTGCAGTCACAGCAATCAAATCTCACTCTGAGAGCTCCACCCTTGCGACCTGCTCTCTCTCCAAAGGCTTCACCTCCTGACTCAAATGAGAATTTTTAACAGATGAGTTGTGAGGGACACAGACCCCTTGAATTGCTGAGATGCTTTTAGATTCTGTTACAGCCTGGCCAGTGTGTCTTCTCCCTCCTTCCTTTTGGTTATTTCCTCTGATCATGAGAACTGCAGTGAACAATACATCATGGAAGGGAGTTCTTTTGGCCGGTTTCATTCGCAGTAGGTCCCCCTCTCGTGACTGTCGGCAAGAGACTCTTCAACGTGTTGAAGAGAAGAGGGAAAGAGAAAGAAGACAGGTGACAAGGACTCGGTTTAGCATATATTTTCCCAGTCCTCATCAAAGTCCCTTGTGGGTTGATGAACCACCCTTGTTTGTACTGCTAAAGAGACCAAGGCTCAGAATGGCTGGTGGGCTGAGGACCTGGGTCTACGCCTTGTCCTTTCACCACGCAAGCCCCTTAGGTAATACGTGGTGTTGTTAAGACGAGATGTGTGGTGTGGTGAGAAGGGATGGCAAGGGAAGAAAAGGTGAGGGACATGAGGACTGGGGGAAGAAGATGAGAAAGGGGATGTGTGCATGGTGCTATAAATGACATCTTGGCTGTGCGATTTCCTGTGCTTTTTGTTCTTCTTGCATTATCTGTTTATAAAGTAAAAATGTACTTCCTTTTTTTTTCCTCTGAGAAGGTGAAGTATGTGTTGATGTCTCTGTAAATTCTTCCCTGATGTCTCTGTAAATTTTTCCCTTGAAGTCTGATGGGACTGACTCAGCCAGCTGGCTGGTTCTTCCTCTCTTAGTTGCTGGTTGCTTCATAAGACGTAATTGCCGACAAGAAAATATGCAAGCATTGGGGCAAGAGTGTCTTATTTTTCTGTCTGGTTTCATAATGTGTAATGTAGGTGTTATCTTTGTTCATGCTTCAAATGGATGGGACTAGATTCTCAGTCATAAATATTGAAATGCCTGCAGCAGAAATTAGAGGGAAAATTCAACCATATGTAACCTAAAACTTGTAAATGGTGTAAGTAAAAAAAAATGGATAAAAATGGTTTTTCTGGTGCCTTGTTTCATAGCATCCTGATGAGAAGCGATTGGAAGGGCTCTCCAAGCAGCTGGACTGGGATGTTCGGAGCATTCAACGCTGGTTTCGACAAAGACGCAACCAGGAAAAACCAAGCACCCTGACCAGGTTCTGCGAGAGCATGTAAGTTCATTTCTTCCTAAGTTTTTAAAAGAAAAACCTGCCTCAGTCTTCATGCCAACCCAGATGTGAAAAACAACAAATGTTGACAGACCCCAGCAGCCTTCTTAAAGCATTACACCTGGTGGAAAAAAGAATGGATCAGGAAAATCTAAGGGAACAGTAATTTGCAAGGGTTTGGGATTTCCAGCGTAGATACAATAAATAAACCTTTCTTCCTAATGCAGTTGCATCGAGGAAATAGATTTGAAGGCCTGTCATGGTGCTTCCAACCAGTCATCTTGGAAATACAGCATTTGCATTATTTCCACATTTTGAATTGAGTGGACAGAATTTTATCAAGATATGTTTTCCACTAATAAAAACTAAGTTTTTTGGATATGTTAATCAAGGGGGAAATAACCAAGTCCAACATTCCTAGCTATTTAAGAAATAGCTATATTCTATTAATGTATGCATCTCAGTGAGGCATTGCTTGCCAGCAGAGGATATGGGAAAGTGTCCTCTGTTTTTATCGTGTGAATTTCATGGTGGGGAAACCGTGCGTAATAAAGCTGTTGAAGATAACGAAAGACAAGGGCTGGGCAGACAGCTCAGTGGGTAATCTGAGCTCAGGCCCCCAGCATTCAGAGGAAAGCTGGGTATGGCAGCATGTTTCTGCAATCCTGGCACTGGGGAGGCAGATCCCAGAGCCATTAGTCCACCAGCCTGGCGGAATGGACGGTTGAGTTCCCTGTTGAATGAAAGACCTTGTTTCAAAAAAAGTGAAAAGTGATTGAGGGAGTCACCTGCCAGACATCTATTTCTGGTCTCCACATGCATGCACAAGTACATAACCCATACACATACTTCAACACATGAGTGTGAGCACACACACACACAAGTTATAGAAGATGCACCATGATATCGCCAGATGGTGATATTGGATTCACTTAAGAAAATCAAAGGAAGATCTAAACATCGAACATATCCCCAGCTAAGACGAGACTTTACCCTGAGAGTAAAGCCCTGTGTGGACTTCATCTTATGGAACGCGGCCATTGCTGTGTATCCAGCCCTTTCTCTGGGGAGCTTTGGCCTGATGCCTAATGATTTCAACAGTGGTGCCGTTGGAACGGCACTCAGTCACAGCCCTTTCTATTTTGAATTAGAGTTGCATTTGCTTTTTTTCAGGTTTGTCTTTCAATTAAACCAAAAAAGTATTTTGACATCGCATGATTAAGACTGAGAGAATGAATGGGGTGCGGAATCGTACCCTAAGTTCCTGCAGCTGGGTAGCTAGGAAGAGAATAAATGGGATCATCAGGAGGGTAGGATATTTATAAAATCTCAGGAGAAAAAAAAACCCATAGCTAAGTAGATACAATCTGTGAACTGCTTCCCATACATAAACGTAGTAGCTGTTCTTGGCAGGATTGTGCATCTAGGCTGTGATTGGCAGCTGGATTTGCTCCTTGACTTTGTTCCCCATCTCCAAAGAGCCTGGACTCCAACATTGTCCATGAGTCTGAGCAGGAATCAGGTTGGATGCAACGTGTATTCTACATCACCTGCTCTCTCTCCCTGGTCTGACTAACTTCTTTGGTCGCACATTGTAGCCTCTTCTATCGCTGATATTATCATAGTTTTGTTTTTAAACACATATGTGTATAGGGAACAGTAGCCCGGGGATCTTCTGAAGGTGCAGTCTGAGTCCCTTGCATGTGGATAGGCAGCTGAGGTTCTGTGTCTTTAACAGGTCGGCAGCTGCTGGTGCTGCCGCCTCCTACACCACATTCTGAGTAACAGTCACCCCTGGATTCACATCTGTGTCCTTCCTTGGTCTTGTTCACTTAGTCTTGACCCAGGTACCCCAGGAAACATTCACATTACCTTTAGTTAAAAATACTTCTAGTTGAGTCCTGGAGGTGTGGCAATGTACAGGCTGATCTCCTGTTAATCAGATGGTCCTTGTTTTGCGAACATGATAACTCCCAAAACATCATTCTAAATTATCCTCTCCCCAAGGTCTGTTGCATTAAAACTTTGATGATTTTTCAACAACTGGAGGTTCAGTATTAGACTTCTTTTATTTATTTATTTATTTATTTATTTATTTATTTATTTATTTATTTATTTAAGATTTCTGTCTCTTCCCCACCGCCGCCTCCCATTTCCCTCCCCCTCCCCCAATCAAGTCCCCCTCCCTCGTCAGCCCAAAGAGCAATCAGGGTTCCCTGCCCTGTGGGAAGTCCAAGGACCACCCACCTCCATCCAGGTCTAGTTTGGATGCTCAGTAT
This sequence comes from Neodon shergylaensis, assembly GCA_025134845.1. Taxonomy (NCBI): domain Eukaryota; kingdom Metazoa; phylum Chordata; class Mammalia; order Rodentia; family Cricetidae; genus Neodon; species Neodon shergylaensis. The sequence continues at coordinate 12,859,683 of JABTXL010003523.1, read as the reverse complement.
TAGACTTCTGACGCTGATAACCAGATTCTGGCTTTAGCCTGTTGGGGGTCTGTCCATATGACCCCTTTCTTCGATAGGGCTGAACTTTCTCTGCCCATGCCTTATTCACTTGCCTAATGTAATATTCCTACCCGAAAATACCTGCTACTTCTGGTTGCCCTTCTATCTCCTATCAATTCCTCAAATCCTAGGCACAGACCAAAGTATGGCCTGACTCATGGCTTTGAACTGGGCACAACTTCTTTCAAATTCTCAGAGTACCTACTACAATTATTGATGTTTAAAATTAGAATCTCTTCCTACTTTGTATGGTGACTTAACTGTTCTTAATATCTTAGTTGTATCATAACTGACAGTTAAAGAAAACAAGGGCCACACGCATTCTTCTTAGCCTTTCCCGTAACACAGACTACCAAATACTAACTGATGGTGGTTTAAAATGGGATTGTTCTAGAAGGAGTCATTGATCTCGCTTGCCACATGCTCCCACAGCTGAAGAATGTGTGCTACATACCAGCCTAGTATAAATATTTTTAGGCAAATTTTCCAGCTTTGGAAACTGAATGGAAATTTCAAAGACAGAAATTCTAAGAGCTGGGTACATGGTACAAGCCTATGGATCCAATTAGTCAGGAAGCTGGTGGAGAGGGTTCTTGAAGTCTGCAGAATATAGCGAAACCTTTGCTTTAGTGAAACAATCAAAATGCTGGTTAGTGGGGATTGAGAAATCATCTATGATAAGGAACCAGCATCACCGAGGAGAAATCTGGGAAGTATTTCCCCAGGATCAGCAAACAAAAGCTGTGGTCCAGTGGGGGAGCCACGGTATTAGAACTTGGTAATGTGTAAGAGTCCCCCACATAAGACTGGTTTTGAAGGAGTGAAGGAGTCAGAGTAGCTGAGACTTGGAGCCATGCAGGGTTAGACTCCCTGTGGAGAGACCAGGAGACCATTGGTGAAGGCACAGCCTCGGCTGCAGTGGAGCCCCAAGGATTGGAAGTGTAATAAAGAAAGACTGAAGCTTGGTACCCTAAGAAACCAGGAGACTACTGATGAAGGGATCTCCTCAGCTGCAGAGGAGATTCGTGTTCCGGAGATTCTGGGATGATGAGATGGTTGCCAAGGATAGCAGTAGTGTGAAATTAAACCCACTTGAGCCAACAAGACAAGGTATGTGTGCTTCAGATAGCAAATCTAGAGAAATGGAGGTATCCAAGCCTGTTAGACCCCAGAAGGTCAAGGGTGAGTCCTAAACACCTGACTGAGATTTTTACACTTTTGACTTTGGTTTTGCTTTGATCTGAGTGTAATTGTGCTGTTTTTCTCCCTTCTAGAACTAAAAAAGTATGTAATTTATTTTGCAGGAGCCCTTACTGGATCCTAATAATTAATCCCTAGATTGGATCCTAATAATTCAGAGAACTTAGACTTTTAAACTGTTAAAAAATTTAGACTATGGGTTTTAAAAAGCTAGATTGTGTTTTATGTTGTGATATTAACATGAGATATTGGGGACAGACAGCAAAGGAAAGGTTATGACTGAACAGTGATGGTTTGTGTGCTAAGTTGACAAGGGGTCCGTGGTACTGGTTACATTTTTTCAACATTGCACAAACTAGAGTCACCTAGGAAGAGGTACATCAGTTGAGGAATTGCCTCTATCAGATTGTCCTGTGGGCAGATCTGCACAGCATTTTATTGGCTAATGGTTAATGTGGAAGTGTCCAACACGTGAAGGGTAGTGCCGCTCCAGGGCAGATGGTCCTGGCTTCTGTGAGAAAACAGACCAAGAGATCTGTGGAGAGCAATCCATTAATCAGAGTGCCTTCATGTCCTCTCCTTCCCTTCCTGTCTCTGAGTTCCTGCCTTGGCTTCCCTACCTGGTGGACTGGAAAGAATAAGCCAAATAAACCCTTTCCTGCTCATGTTGCTTTTGGTCAGTCTTTCGTGTCAGTGACAGAAAGCAAACAAGAACAGGTGTATTTTATCATCACCTAGTGAGCTTTCCAAATGGATGTGCAAGATGTTTACTCCAGGGTGTTTAGGCATGGTTATTTTATAATATGTGTCCCAAGTGCAATAACATTCTCATTCATCTTCCTTCCCCAATCTGTCTCCTGGTTAAAAGAGATGAGTGCTGTTCAGAAGGCCTAAAGTCATATTAGAAAGCCAGAGAACACAAACTTGCTGATTGCAGATAATGAATATAAATATATTGCCTATATATATGTATATATATGGATAATAATAATAATGCAATATATATTATTTTATATATATATAAAATCTGTAATTTTCTGTTATCTTGAAGAAACTATGGACTCCCTTCAGGGAATAATTGTGTTTTGTTTCCTGTCAGTATGAAGTGGTGCCGATGTGCTGGCTGAAGAATGCTGTGCACACTGATGGTGGATGGTGAGGCCAGGGTCTACAGACTAAGTAGAGTTTGTCCAGTGAGTCATGCTCAGAATCGAGGATGTGATCCCCCCACTCCACACATATGAAGTGGGCACTCACAGCTGTGTCGGCTTTGATGACCGTTTCCTCGCAAAGCATCTGAATCTTTACTGGCAACTGAAATAGAGGTTTTTGTTGTTTTGCTGTTGTTGTTGTTGTTGTTTTGTTTCTTTTTGTAAGAGAATGAAGAGTTTATAAAAGAAGATGTCATGTGAGACATTTTTGAAGAAACCGGTTCAGGACAGAAGTGGATGCTGGTTGGGATGAATGGGAACTCTGCCACCATTCTCTGGAAATCTTAGGAAAGTCATGTTTCCTCTTCCGGGCAGTGTAACATAGGTCACATCTGCAGGGAATCAGGAGGAGGCAGGGGCAAGGTGTTAGTGTAAACTGTGTCCTTGTCACCGGTGTCCGCCTGTCTTCAACATTCCTTAATGCCATGGGGCATATTTACTAGTGCGTGTCAGGTAGTCAGGATCCTATATGGCTTTCATTTAAGCAGCCTGTAATTGATTGGAAGGATGAGGTTTCCATGTGACAACCTTAAAATGTAAGGTTAAAAAACAACCATGCATCCAAGATTAGTGATAATTTCCTCAGCCTGAACATTTCTCCACATGGCAGTGAGGAACAGATCTTAGGTTCTAGGAGACAATGCCTGAGACTGCCTTTAGGAATTCCATCTCAGAATTAATATTTATTAAAGTTACCCCCAAATGCAGCAGTTTTGGGGTGGTACTCTATGGCGCCAGAGTCTTGAAGTTGTGGCCTTGATTCCTTCAAAGAAGTCCCATGGTGTTCTTAATATATGATTCCATTAGATTTGGGAGAACTTGCCAATGATAATGAAGGCTTAATCAGTTGCCTTCATGCTATCAATTTGGTCACTGTGAGTGAAATAACTGTTTTATTTGGGTGAATGAACAGTGTTGTCTTGTGCCCTTCAAGAGGAAATGGAACTAATAATTGGGGTGGAGGAACAGGAATTGAATTGCCCAGGAAACAAGGAGCCAAGACTCTTAGTTCCTCTAATTTTAGATCATCCACTTGCATTGTGTGGTAAATACCTTTACCAGTTTTCATACCCAACAAATTTTCAACAAAGTATCCCTATCTATTTCTCTACCTTATTCTAGGAAGAAGCCAAATTTGATCAGAGAGAGAAACTCAAAATTGCTTTTACAACGTATCTTGAAATGAACATCTTTTATAAAATTTACTAACAAAATTGACAATATCTTTTTGACATAGGTTCTTGTAAAGTCCAGGCTGGGCTTTAATAATGAATGCAATTATCTTTGTTTATTGTGGATGGCGATGGTACCGCTGTGTGCAATGTGTGGCTATCTGTAGAACCCAGAGGATGCTTACCTTATGCAGACAGGCTCTCTTCGTTGTCCTGGAGCTCACTGAGTGGGTGGGACTGGGTCTACCTGTCTCTGCTTCCTTGATGTTGGGTTTCTAGTTGTATGCCACTATGCCTGGCTCTTTTATGTGGGTCCTAGGGATCCAAACTCAGCTTCTCAAGCATTTTTGCCAACTGAGCTCTCTAGCCAGCCTACCAATGCAGTCGCTGCTGCTGTTGCTGCTGCTTTTTTTTTTTGCTTGTTCAAGAGAGGGAATAAGAAATTTTTATGGTCTAGAATGATGATATCTTTTTTTTTCTTTTAGTATTAGAATATAGAATCATCAGTATTTAGATCCAGAGTCTGAACAAAATCTGATGACACAGTTGGAATCTTTGTTCTTGAAAAACACGGAATTCAGCCATAGATTGCTTTGGTGGTGGTGGGAATGCCTGCCCAGGGATAAGAAAAAGCCCCTGGGTTGCTCAGTACCATCACCCAAAACAAACAAATGCCTCCTGTTCAGCAATGCTGTCTGCTACTGTTGGGCGCCTTTATTTAAATACTTTATAGCCTGTGGGTTGTATTCGGGCCTTCTAGTTTGAGAGACAGAAGTCAGCAAGCTATCATGTAAATAGCTGGGAAGTAAACCAAGATGGGCTTCGTCATAATTATGACTCTGCCATTGTGGTTCCAAAGTAGCTGGAGACAGACAATACGAATGGTAATAGCCGGCTTCTAAGAAACCTTATTTTATTGAGATTGAAATTTGAATATATCATTTTCATATTATGAAGTATTAGGCTTTTAAACCCTTTCAGCCATTAAAAATGTAAAGTTCTTCTAAGCCCTTGGACCGTTCTGAAACAGCCAGCTGGATTCAGCCCAGTGACTCCTTGTTTGCTACGCTCTGCCTTGGAGTCATAAAACTATACTGTTGTTTCTTTTGGCATTCTAAGACAGACAGCATGGTTCCCCCAGTGTCTGGCATAGTCACTTCCCAGAGTTCCCATACAACGGGAACATCAGGACACATCTGGAATTGGATGTCAGTTACCAGCATTTCTGGAATGTGATATGTTGAAAGTCCATAGCTGCATTTATCCCAACCTGGCACTCATGGAAGTGGTCAGTGTCCTCACGGTGGTGCCACTGTCGTGGTGGGAGACCTGAAGCTGGTGAAGTGGCCCGTAGACCGTATTCTGTTCTACGAGACTTTGATTTCAAGCCTTGCTCCTTTCTATTCTAGACCCGCGGTCTGTAGCAAAGTTGACTCAGCCTTTCCATTTGGATTCAGCCCCTCACATTCCCCATGCCATATGGCTAGGCATCTCAGCCATGTGTACTGGCTGATTGCAAAAAAGCAGACGTGGGCTAAAAATACCAGGCAAGGCATACCTTGGTCAGCTGGCAGCGTATTTAGTACGTTTGTGCTCTGCTTTGGTTTGGTCCATTGGTTTCACTTTAGATTCTAAATTTATAATGGTCTTTTAATGCTAATTTTCAAATAACTGTATTCACCATGGAGCTGGATGAAGACAAAGAAGAGGAATAATCAAATTTATTAAGGCTAATATTCATAATGAATGTCCCCTGCCAGTTTTTAAACCTATAAACCATTTCTCCTTCTGTTTTGGCTATTTTAAACTATATTTATTTCTGATTTAGAATAGTCCCGAAGTTGGTATAACCAATTTTGGTTATGATGCATCATAGAAGTATGTATAGTGTTCATTAAAAATTAAGAGAAATTATTCAAAAATCTATTGTCCAGAAATAAGTATTTATCATTTAATACTTTCATAGTATCATAGTTCATACATGTGCCCACACAAATATACATGACCACAGTGCTGTGGATGTATGTTTAGTAGATTGATCCTACAGATAAACGGCAGATCTGGGAAGGAGAAGGAGAACAGTGAGCTGTCCATAGGCCTATTCGTTGGTCCTCAGTTCTGCCTGGGCGTCTCTATCCTATACTTGTGTTTCAAGAACTGTGCTTGGGTTAATATTCTATAGAGCCTATCTTGTCAGGCTGTTGAAGCGTCATGTTTTTGCAAGTATCACAGCTCTGAATGTAAAGGTACTTTCCCTAACTGTCAGAAGTCAGGTTGTACCTACAGCTGTCAAGGGAAGGTATCCTGGATACCTACAGCTCTGAGGAGAAAGGTACCCTGACTATCAGAAGTCAGGTTATACCTACAGGTGTAAGGGAAGCCATCCCAGATACCTACAGCTCTGAAGGAAAAGGTGCCCTGACTGTTGGAAGTCAGGCTATACCTACAGCTTTGATGGGAAGTTATCCTAGATACCTACAGCTGTAAGGAGAAAGTATCCTGACTGTCAGGAGGTCTGGCTATACCTGAAGCTGTGTTTCAATGTCCGACGGTCTCCCCACAGGATGTGGCAATCCTGCTCAGGGAGAGACTCTACAACTGCTCTCTGCTCCTCTCTGCTAAGAGAGTTTCCCAGTAGCAGGGTGGCTTCTCTGCTCTGCTCCACTAGGGAGTTTCCCAGCAGAGACTCTGCTCTACTCTGAGAAAAGAAGGTCTTCACCTAAAACTCATTCAAGAGATTTTTTGGGGGGAGGGAGAATCCAGGAGAATGGCTACTTCTGCCAGGGTAGAAAAGGACAATTGCCAACTGGACAGGCACAAGGGCTTTTATGGGCTTCCTAGGGGTGGAATTTTTCCAGGCAGAAGATTTTCAGGGTGAGAATTGGACAGATTTCAATCCTTGAGCTTGGATAAGCTCAAAGATGAACAAGATTTCATGCTCAGGGATTAGTTGGTTTCCTGCTCACGGTTTGGTTGGTTTTCCTGCTTGGGGATTGCATGGTTTCATGCAGAAACAGAGTGTGTTTCTTTGGCTCTGATATCAGGCTCAAGTGTGCTTCTTTGGCTCTGGTTTCAGGGTCAGGGTGTGTTTCTTTGGTACTGGTTTCAGGAGTAAAGTGTGTTTTTTCCCAGTGGCTCTGATTTCAAGGTCAGGGTGTGTTTCTTTGGCTCTGGTTTCAGTGTCAGGGTGTATTTCTTTGACTGATTCTGGCTTCAGGGTCAGGGCTGTCTTTGGTTTCAGGGTGTATTTCTTTGACTGATTCTGGTTTCAGGGTTAGGGCTGTCTTTGGTTTTAGGGTGTATTTCTCTGACTGATTCTGGTTTCAGGGTCAGCGTTGTCTTTGATTTCAGGGTGTATTTCTTTGACTGATTTTGGTTTCAGAGTCAGAGCTGTCTCTGGTTTCAGGTTCAGAATGTACTCTTTTGACTGGTGCTTTTACCGTACAATCCTACTTTTTGTCTTCATGATCTGTGAGTCATTTCCCTGCTAGTGATGGCATGCAGTCATTTGTGTGTTGAATCGACATACCCATCCCTACAAATGGCCACATGTAAAGTTGCATGACAACAAAATAACATGAGGCATAATAAAATTTCATCAATGTTATGCTAAAACATGTAGACACCTAATAAAAACAGCAGCCCAATTTCTCATGTGTTAACTAATTAAGAAATATTCAACTACTGTAATAACTATGACACTTTTTCTTGGCAAAATCCTTGAGTTTGCTTATTGATATTGGCATTTTGGTCTGCCCAGGCTGCCATAAGGAAATACCACAGACTGAGTGGGCTGAACAGAAATTATTTTGTCACCGTTGTGAAGGCTGAAAGGCTGAGGTCAAGATTTCATTGAGTTTGGCTTCTCCCAAATTTTTCCTTGGCCACTACTTTGGGTAATTTCTCTCTCTTTTCATAAAGACACCAGTCAAACCAAGCAGGGCCCTATCTGTTTGACTCCATTTAGCCTTCGCTATCTTAAATGATGTCTACAAAGCTGTTCACTCTAGGAGCTAGAGCTTTAACAAGTAAATTTAGGAGATACGCTGGTCAGACACTATGAGTGTAGGAATGGTCGCAGGCTGTGAGCCACTGGGAGGTGATTGAAGGAGGTTATCTGACATCAAGGGGCAAATTGAAACACCCAGGGATATGATGTGCATGCATGACTTATTGTGGGTATCTGCATGTGTGTTCCTATGCCACTCCGCTCTGTGCAGTGCATTTTTGCACCCTCTAATGGTTTTGGCAGAGGAAGTCGTCCATAAGCAAATAAGAAATTCATGTTAATGCTCACATGGGCAGACATTGCATTCTCACAGGCCTCACTCACAGAGAAACTGATAGAACAGCATAGTGATAATGAGGTGAACTGTGGAGCCAGGCAGTCTGAATCCATGCCTCCTTTTAAATAAAGCCCTGTGGGATGTTTAGAAAAATAGGTTGCCAACCCTAAACCTGTTTGTTTATAAAATGTGTACTAATAGTGGCTACTGCGTACGGTTGTTGAGTTCATACAGAGGTGGGTTGGACCTAGTACGAGTGTAGTGAGCGTGAATTACCTTGCACGTTACACATGTAAAGTTGAGGAAGTGCGTGAAGTAGCAAAAACTATTATTCTTCTATACCTTTCCCTTGCCAGTGGACTACTTCAGAGACACAGCTACCTCATTTAAAAGAGGTAGCTCTGGTGATGTTGTCCGGGGGAAGAGAGATCCAAGGAGAAGCAAGGACAGCAGGCTTTCAATTTGCAAAGAAGCTCTTACATTCTGTGGAATCCAAAGAGGCAGCATCCGCATGAATCTGCAGAACTGTGGACTGGGGCATTACACTCACATGAGAAAAATAAAAGATATAAAACCAACGTGAGACCAGCACCTAGGCGCCATTGGCTGGCTGTTGTGCAAGGATGTGGCAGAAGTGGACAGGGAAAAATGTCCTCCTTCAGCAGGGAGCGATACCTGCTGTGTGTGCAGAAGTCAAGGCTTTTGAAGCACCACACGAGAAATGTCAGAACATGCAGTGAATACCTTTGAACCACAGAGGTTTGAAATCTGCCCAAGTGATTCTGAGAGGACACAGCTTGCCTCTCCCAGGGAAGAGGAACAGAACCTGGTGCCCAGTGGCTCTGGCCTTGATAAAGCCTCATCTGCTTTGGCAGGACAGTGTGACCAGTCTTTGCAGGTCAGTGTGGCTCCTGGAGAGATGTGGTTTAACACGGTCATTATTAGTTCTAAGGGTTGAGGTAGCAATGTTATTGAACAGGTTTGAGGGTAGGCGTCAGATGCTACTGGTTAGTGTTCTCGCTCAGCTTGTGTTACCTTGGTGAATAAATTCGCTCCATCAGACAATGCTGGTACAAAGGGAATTGATAAACTCCTATTGGGATGACCCTGGGAACAAATGAGATAGGGTATGTGTAGTGTGCACTTTGCTATGTCTGCTTCCCTTTCCACTGGGCTCACAAAGCTGAGTAAGCAAATGTTTCTGGGACTCACAGGGGCAGTGAATTCTACTTATTAGCAAAGTTGTCCAACGTCTTAGCTAGGCTGCCGTTACCTGGAATACTTGAGTTGAGCACCCTTTCTCTAGGACCTTATTACTGCTGCTGTCTTAGAGATTCTGAATTTTGTATTCTAATTTTCCATCAAAGAAAACTGTCAGACTTGGTGGCACTTCTTTAAAATTTTGTTTTATTTTGTGCGTATGGGTGTTTTGCCTACATGTACATCTATATACCATGTGTGTGCCTGGTGCTCAGGGAGACCAGAAGAGGGTACTGAATTACCCTGAACCTGGAGTTAGAGAGGGCTGTGAGCGGCCATGTGGGGGTTGGGAATCATGCCTGGGTCCACCGAAAGAGCAGCCAGTGCTCTTAACCACGGAGCCATTTCTCCAGTCCTGTAGCACTTATTTTTAATGCCCCTGTTTAGGAGGCTGAGTCAAGAGGACAGTGAATTTAAGGTCAGCCTGACTTCACAGGGAATTTAAGGAAAGTCTGGGATACAGGGCAAGACCCTATCGCAAAGCAACGACAACTAAACCAAATAACAAAACAAGAAAGAGAGAGAGAATTGTGTGTTGCGTTGTGGAGAAGGCGGTGCTTTGTGGTTCCTTCTCAGGGCAGACGTTTTGTGTTTTAGTGTTTAGCTTCCTTCTGGCTGCTCATTGTCCTCGGCGATTAGCTCACGGTGACCACATTCCCATTCGGGAGGCCAGAAAGGGAATGATGGAGTCCTTAAAGGATCCCCAGCCATTGCTGATATGACTGATTGTCTTCAGAGTTGGTTACTAGAACTTTATTCCTGAGATTTGAGCACAGTCCCTAGTCACTGAATAAGGAGTGAACGTGAAGGTGTATAAGATACTGGGTACGAGATGATGGGCATTTGGACTGAGAAATAGGGCACAGCTGGTTCTCAGATGGGAGGATTTTATTCCAGATGATTATAGGGGAGATGGGTTAGATTACTCAGGGGCCCCTCCAAATTTAACTTCATAGTGAGCCTTCATATGATAAGAAATTTACCTGAAAGAGAATCAGGTGAACCACTCTCATTTTAAATGCAGAATGAGCTGTTGGCAATGGCTACAAAGCTATTGTGATTTGAAAGCATTAAATGTGTTAGGAGAAGAATTCTTTTAACCTTGTCTGCTGCTGTGTATCTGCGTATGGTATCTTAGCAAGTGTTTGATGGGAGGTTAGGGATGCTGTTCCACAGATCTCCTATGCCCGAGGCTATTGGTGCAAGCACGGATATACTTGCTTACATCAGCCTAATCTGGTTAGGATTAACAGAAACGACAGTAAAGCCCCACATCTCAACCATACTGCATATTTCACAAGGGTCTGCTAACTCCTCTATTTAGTCAGGAATAATGAAATGAGAGGCTTTTTTGGCTTTAGTGTCATCTGGTATCGATATAATGGGCACTCTGTGGTTGCCTGGGTCTTACATCTTGGAAAGAGCAGAGAAAAGAGATAGTCACTGAAGATGGGTGAAGATGTAATAAGGTCTGTAAATTTAAACAGCATCCCATGTAAGATGCTAGGTGTCCAACACCCCCCTTGCCCATGAAGAAACTGGGAAGGAAATGGCGCAGTGACTGTAAGCTCCCTAGTGCCATAACTTGGTTTTGTCTCCAGCTCTTCCTAAATTATTTCTCCAGTACAGGGCTGGCTCTGGGGTGCTATCGGGAGCTGTAATTAGAGCAGATATGGAGAGGGGCTGAGGCAGAACTTACTTGCAGCAGCTCCCTTTCTCCCATTTGTAACCCTGGGGAGAGAACCTTCAGCTTTCTTCTCGCCATACCCACAGGATGTTTGCTCTACAGGGCTGGTGGCTGAGGTCCTCCTCATTCCTTGTATCCATCTCTGTTGTATCCAGTATGCTGGAACCCTGGGTCCCGAGGCTGTGCCTTATGTACCTTTTCATCCCCATGGCTCAGCCTAATGCCTGGCACTTAGGGAGATTCCTATAAATCTCTATAACGTGAGACAATTATTTGGACTTCAGGAACCACTTTGCACCTTTGGGGACCAGCAAATTGACTTTCATTGGAGAAAGCTTGAGTTCCAGGGAAGGCTGACAGGGGAGGCACGTGGGGAGGGCTTTCTGTGTGAGAGGTAAATTTGAGGATGCTGACAGTGGTGGATGCAGGGTGGAGAATGCCCCGGAAGGTGCAAAGGCTGCTTCAGGGAGCGGGAAGCATGGTGTGCTCATTTGTGCAACTCTAGTAAGCACGGGGAAGGATGAGCAAGGACAGACAAAAGGCAGCCGAGCCCTGCTTGGCCAGCTCAGACTGTGTCCTCTCAATACTGAGGGCCACCTGCTCTTCTGCTTCAGGGTCACCACTTGGCCTGCTTTCACGGAAATGTCATGGTTACTGAGTGCGGCTCCCTTAAGAGCAGAGTTGGGTTTGCATTATCTGATAGTATCCTATGACTGAGCTAGAAATTCTTTTTTTATATATAAAAACATTTTGCTCACTAAACATAAGTCTTTCTCTACTAGACATGTAATGGTGATTTTGAATAGGTACCTTCTTGCACTCATGTGATCTTCCAGCCTCTTCTGAAGGAAGATGGGGGCTATTACAGTACATAAATTGACATGATGTTCCTCCACACTCTGGAATTTGTATGCTACAGACACTGAAAGTTGAGCATCAAAAGGTCAAGAAAATAAAACTAAATTAAATTATCATCTTTCTGTTAGCTATACCTATTTTGCCTTGTTTGTCTAGAAGTCTACTGTTCTCTCCATTGGGCAAGAGAGCCAAGTTATTATAGCATGTTTTACATTTTGGTAGGTTTTGTTTTAAAATAAAGTTATGTTTATTCTTTGAGAATTCCATACAGGCATGCAGTGCATTTTAATTTTGATCGTATTCACCACCTATTCCTCTCCCTAACTCCTTATGCTCCCCAGCTTCATGTACCCTTTCTTGTGTTTGATAACCCACTAAGTTTGGTAGGTTTCATGTGATAACTTCTGTAAGAAGAGATAAACATACAGTTCTATTTTCTTTTTCTTCCTCATCCTTCTTCCTTCCTTCTTCTTCCCTTCCTTTAAAAAATGCTTGATTGTTGAGGTGAGAACATGATTTTTCTGGTTTGCCGACTCTTAAAGTAGTATGTAATTTGAAGCGATGATTTTTTATTTGTCTGAACAGCAAGGATCCTTGTGGTCACAGTGGGAGGTCTGTGTCTCCCACCAGTGTCGAGCACATGTGGTCAGTACCTGGGAGGGACGGGCTGTCTTCCCTCCTTTGCTGTCTCTATCATTTACCAACCTGGTCACCATTGGCTTCTTCAAACTTAATATGGGTTGAAATGGTACGTTAAATTAAAATGGAGCTGTCCAGCTGTTTTGAATGCTTGTTTTGCCAGTACTTAATAAATATTGGCCCTTTGCCACTAAGAGTCACTACTAGTCGTACAGAATCATCACCTGAAATAAAAACAGGGCCTCCGTGGGTAGACCTTCTTCTTGAACAACTTTTAGCTTTTACTAACAACTGTTACGAATTATTCCAGGCGGTGAGAAAACCAGTGAGCCTGGAGTACCCAATCCACTCTTGTTACCTGTGTTAGTGGGGCTCGTGTTACCAGGGAAGACAGTGTAAGCATCCTTGCCCCATTGCTTTATGCTCGTGCTGTCTCCCACTCCAGCCTAGTCTGCCCCTCCTCCTGCTGTGCCTGCTGAACTAACACTCATGTCAAGACTCAGGCCAGCCTCATACCAACCACGGCTAGTTACGAAGTACCACTTTCTCCTGGGTGCAGTTCTAGGTGTCCAGAGAGGATCAGACCTGAAAGTGGATTACTGTGACCTGTGTGACCTCACCTAGCTTATGATGGAGGCATGAAGCCCTCATTCTCCTTTTGCCAGACATGAGTATCCCTCTCCCCTTTGTATAGCATGCTTAGTATTGATAACAACATCTCACTGCTCTGACATTTCCTTTTTGGTCTTCTAGACTGCGTATTCCTTCAGGCAATCACCTCACATTACCCCCATTTGAATATCTGGCCACGCTTGCACATAACTGGTACACAGCAAATGTTTCCAGAACACATAATGAGTCAACATGGGTGTTTGGGTTGATCGTCATCCAGATAATATGTATCATGTTGTTCATTGATTCTGAATGCCTCCCACATGTAGAGTCGTTCTGAACAGTGCTTGGGATATGGTTTACATTTCTGCGGAAAAGAAGAGCTCAACAAATAGGTAACACGTGTAAACTCAAAGTATGGTGGAAGAAAAATAAAGTTGGAGATGGGGCGTGTGTGGCTCAGCGGTGGGTATGAGCATTCAGGATGGTGGGAAGAATTTCCAGAAAAAGTGAAATTTGGGCCAAGGCCTGAAAGAGGTTAGGAGACTCCATTCAGGGTAGAGGAACCTTTGCAGATGCCCAGTGAAGAGTGTACCGACCAGTGTGAGATCAGTAAGGTGCTCTGCTGAGGTGCGGAAGGCGATCAGATTGTACATAGCCCTGGACATTGCTGTAAAGACTTTGATGTTTGCCCATAGGACAGAAACTACTGGGGCTATTGAACCGAGGAAAGATGTGCTGTGATGAACAATTTAACAGGATCATGCTGGCTGTGTTCACCTTGAGGTGGAGGTGTAAGGACAACGAATGACAACGACCAAATGAAGGGGCCAACTAAGGTCATAGTAGTGGAAGTAATTCGAAGAGATTGTATTAAAAAAAAAAACTTTTTAAGGTTTCATTTTGCAAAACTTTCAAGTATAAAAGAACAAGTATTGCGAGCATCAAATCTTCATCACCCAGACATTGCCTTTGGATGTTTGTTTCATCTTTAGTTTGTTTTGATGAGTTCCTTTATAGCCAGTTACATACATTGTTAGATTCTGCTTCCACATGGAGCTTAGAAAACATGAACATGGGGCTACGTGAGCAGAATGCTGGCCTCCTGGGGATCTAGTGCATTGCTTCGCTCAGATCTGTTGTATCCCTCCGTGTTCTTTCTATTTGCATCTGTTTCTAGAGATGATCCCAAAAATATCTGTCAGAGATAATCCTGAAAAGCTTGGTTGTTTGCTGCAAGGGGCAGTAAGGACCTCAGGATGTCCCTTGAGTTTCATCATAACAAACTGATTGAAGGCGTCATCAGGAGCTGAGCTGTGGAAGCATCCGAAAGGAAAAGAAACTTGGCTTTTCATTTTGATCATATTAAGTTTGAGAACTATTTGGGAGATTTATGTGGAGGGGTGCCAACTGCAGCTGGATGAGTGAGCAGATGATTTGGAGAAATTATCTGGCAATCTTCAGTGATGCAGGTAGCATTTTATACCCCCAAGACACAGTGAGGTCATCATAGAGAAAGTGAGGAAGTAGGAATAAACTTGTGAGCACTGACCCCGAGACGTTGTTCAGTAGAGACAAAAAAAAAAAAACCAGCCAAGGAGACTAGAAGAGGACCTGAGACTGGGGAAGAAGGGGTGAAAGAGCAGCTGTGTCCACCAGTACTGATTGATGGCTGTGTCACAACCCTGGAGTCTCTGGTGTCTGTCTAGAGCAGTTCCAATGGAAAGGAATAGAGGAAGTACTCCCATAGGGCTTACAAGGAAAGGGGAGAGATTCGAACAGTGAGTGTGCGAGAACTCATTACGGGGGACATTCTGAAAAAGAGGGTGATAATTACAGGGGGGATGTGGGGTTAAGCATTCATTCTTTCTTTGAGAAGGAGTCTAACCAACCTTGCCCGGGCTAGACTGGAGCTCCTGGATTCTGCTTATCCTCCCTCAGCTGTCTCTCAAAGTTGAAACTAACCGTGGCTGGTTAAGCACTATATTTTAACAAAGGGAAAATGAATGACAGCATGTTTGTGTGCTGATGAGAATAATCTAGCAAAAGAGAAAAAAAAAAAACCCTGAAAACCTTAAGAGAGGAGTAAGCGATCTGAATGATTGGCTAGACGAGCTGGGCAGTGCATCCATGGTAACAGAAGAACAGGGTGACAGGAAGGTAGGCAGTCACCTCAGCCTCTCCTGATTGCTTCTTTTGTGCCAGGGAGATGACAGAGAGGCTCATCAGTGGAGGCTGAAAGGGAACGAGAATTTTGAGGATGGATTGGAAGATGGAATTCTCCTCTGTAGTTTCTTTGTATGGAGTGTATGTGTCCCCGTGGAGGTGGCTGCTGGAGCGGGCAAGGCACAGTAGAAATTCTCTTCTGGAGGATATGGGGAATGGTTAGTCATAGACTACCTTTTCTCAGTCCAAAAGGACCGGGGATTGAAGTTTTTCTGCTCAGTCACTTTTAGCCCAGAGAAGCAAAGGAGATACTAATTAAAAAATCATAACAACAACAAAAAAGACTTGGGGTTGATATAGAGTTTTCCATTATAATTTCTGTGGGGCTCTGTGTGGTACCCTGAAAGAGGGGGGCAGGCTGTGCCCTTCTGGCTTGGATGCTGGCCCAGCTTTGACACACACTTTATAAGATCAGTTGAAAGCTGATGCCATCCAGTAGACCATCTTTGTCATTTCCACAGCCGTTATGTGGAGGTTGAGTAGAAGGGGCTTCAGTCAGCCCGTGCCTTTGAAAGATACTGAGGCCTGTGATTGCCTTGAGAAAACACCATCGTGTTGTTAGCTAAAGCACCTGTTAGCCCACTGTTGAGAAGCTGCTCAGGTTGGGAATCAAAGCTGAGTTGGAGGCTCTTCCATTCCAGACTCCCTGGGATGCACGTCCCACATGCTGATGGCTTTCAAGCCTTTAAGATTTCTCATGAGCTTTGGCTGATGTGATGCCTTAGACATTTTTTATTCAGTTTATGTTTTTAAGTCTAAAAGACGCATCCTATAAACCAGGAGACTTCCAAATCTGCATATAAATAAGAAGCAAAGACTAAAACAGCAAAGGCACATTTTTGTATCTTTGCATATTTTTCTGCTTATATTCTACATATTGTATCCTTATTAGGTATTTTAGATATAAAACTCCCACTTTGAAGATAAGATTTTCATTAAGAAGATCAAAAATAAAAAGCAAATAGAGAAACCATAAGGGGTTTTTTTTTTGGAAAATCCTATGAGATTAGCATTTTTGGTGCCAGGAAATTAATCTTTGCTTTCTGATCAGTAATGCAAATAAAAATTACTGTGAGATTATTAAATATTAATTGTCTACAGTTAATAGTAAGTCATTCAGTGTCTTAGCTCAAACCATATATTTATATGTAATAAAATTTTCATAAAGAATCAGTTCTATTATTATTTTTAACTTTTATGATAAAATGAGATAGTTATTTTTATCTTTCTATGATAAAAAAAATCTTGTTGTGCACCAATGAATGGAATAGTATGATAAATTTCAAAGTTACCACACAACTGCAGCAATGAGAAATACTCTTCTCTGCTTTTAGGTAAATAATTCCCCAGGAAGTAAGATAGCCCCTCTGATAAAGACACCTGTCTTTGAACTCAGCTCAGTCTCAGGAAGTCACATGGTGGAAGGAGAGAACTCACTCCAAAAAGAAGTTGTCTCCTGACTTCCGCACATGCACCATGGAATCAAGGAGACCTGCCCCTTATATTCCCTAAATGAGGATATGATATTAGCTGGGGGTATGAAATAAAATACAGGCCGCATTCTAGAGGATTTTCAGTGGCCCTCCCACTGGTCGTTCAGACCACCTACCTGGCTTCATCCTTCCACACAGTGCTGATAATGAATGGCCTGCTCAAGTTTTCTGTGCACTCTGTTCCCTGCCCCATACCCATGCATCTGCTTGCATTTTGTTTTGATGTCCCACCAAGCCCCCTGTCCTGGCACAAGTATACCACCTTGAGCTCCCATGCAAGCCCTACCTCTCCAATTTCTGCCCTGGGATTACCAGCCTGTGGGGCTCAGCAGGGTCTGGATCTCAACCCTCAGGGTCCTTGACGTCATCTCTCATCCCTTGTGCTCAGCTGACATAAGGTGCCCCTGTGTGGTGAGCTTGCTCCTGTATAGTGGCTTTTGTTTGAACGCACTCTCTTTCAAGAATCTGTTCCACATCATTGGCTGGCTAATTCTCCTCGGAGGCCTCTTCTGTGTGCCTTTCCAATCCAACACCACTTTTGTCATCAGACATAAAACCATACCAATTTTTGGACAACTACCTTCTTAATTTTACTCAAGTTCTTAACACTTATGCATTCCAAATAGTGTAGCTCTCGCCATTTGGAAACACAGTATGTGTAGTTTTGGGTGCTTTTCCGTTTTTTGTGATACTTGCGGTGGAACCTAGACTTTCCGCATGTCAGGCAGAAACACTACTAATGAGCTATAACCCAAGCCCTCTTTTCACTTGCTGTTTTGAGACAGGGTCCACCAAGTTGCTGAGGCTGGCACTGAACTTAACCCTAGTCTGGTGGGCCTTGAACTTGCAATCCCCCTGCCTCTGCCTTCTGGATAACCACCAGGCCTGGCTTCAGATGTGTGTCTCATTCCAGATCTAACTGATAGAAACATAGTAGGATTTTTTTTTCACTCTGGAAATCTGTTTTCTATTTTTCTACCAGACCTTCACCCATATTGACATAATATTTTTTTCTTGTATCTGTCTTGTTTTGTGATTTGTGCTGCTATTTCTCTTCTCCCTTAGTTTTGAAATTGCAGAGTCAGTTTTTAAAGTCTGAAGTATTTCAGATGCATCGTATCTATTGAATTATGCTATTTTTATTATACTTTCACTCTGTGTGTGTTTTTTATACTTGAAAGCATCAGAATTAATAACCTGAAAAGCACAGGGACACAATATTGTATCAGATTTATACACACATTCTCTCTTTTGTTTGCCTCTCTATTTTTTTTTAGTATCGAGACTTTCCAATTGAAATCACATAGTTTTTGTCTGAAGCTCCTTAAGGTTTACTAGGGTTGAAATATCCTAGCTTTTGTTGTCTCAAATGAATTCTCCTTTTTATCCTTCAAAGATTTTTTTCCCTGAGTACAGAATACAGGCTGTCTTAGTTATCAGCAGACAAATGCACCATTCCACTGTTGCCTTGATGGTTGCTAGGGAGAAGTCGATGGCCAGTCTGTCAGTCCTTGGAGCATGAAGCCATTTTACCTTCTATGGGTTGCATGGGTTTTCATTCAGTCTTTGTCTTTCTGTATTTCCAGTATGCTAGGTTGAGATATAAATATTTTATAAGTATATTCTTCCCAAGGGTCTCTAGAATTTTGAAATCTGTAGATTGCAACTTTTATCAATTTTTGAAAAATGTAAGCCATTACATTTTGAAATATTGTCTCTTTCCGACCCCCTATGCCTCTCCTATAGTCACCGTTAAGTGTGTTTTAGATCAACTCTCTGTCCTTGCGAATCTTCATTTCCTTTCCTTACTGCTTGTTTTTGTGACTTTATGTTAGATGACCTCTGGTCTTTTTGTTTAGAATCACATATTGTCTTTTAAATAGTTTTATATTTATCCCTTCTTTTGCTGGTTCTTAACTCAGCTACTATAGTTTTTTTATTTGCTCTTTTTAAGTCCTGCTTTTTAAAAATCATTTTAAATGCCTTTTCCCTATCTTTTGTTTTTTATACAGAATAAGCATAGTTATTTTATAATTTGATATGTTGATCATATCTGATAGTTCCTATGTTTGTGGGTCTTTTTGTTGTTGTTGTTGTCCTGACTCATGGGCCTTTCTCCCCCTTTAGTGTTTGAAGTTGTAGTACTCATTGATCTTAATATATGTTATATATAGTAAGTATATTATATATATTTATATTTATATATTGGGGTATTGGGGCTGAAAAGAAAGATGACATTGTCCCAGATTTGTGAAATGTTTTGTTCAGCTTTTCCTAACACTGCCAATACAGGGCCATCTCAAACCAAGTCCACGGCAGTATACTTCCGGACCAAGTAAAGTGAGCTTCAGTTGAGGACCCCGCAGTGGGCCACATTACAGCACCTCATTCTTTTCTGCTCACATTCGCCATGGTTTTTCGCTCTGTCTCTCCCTGTACATCAGAATCAGAGCTGTGTGCAGCACCCGTGCCACAGACAGAATGTTATACTGGGTGGTTTTCCCCATGCCAAATAAATTAATCCGTTACTTTAAAGCTCAGCCTCGTGTGAGTTCTCAGAGCATTGGTAGGATGTAGCCATGTTCTTTCCGAGGATATAGAAATGGCCTAAAGTCAAATTCCTGACAGAACCATTGCCCCCCACTGTACATCATGCATGCAGACGGCCTTCACTATCGCTGTTCCCATTGGCATTCTGGACTTCCTCCCCGATTCCTACCAGAATACCCTATCAAGGACTGTGTATAGACTTCTGGGATTTTTTTGTGACCAAAGTTTCAAACTTTTCTATACTCCTTCTGTAAACCAGTTCCAGAAGCCTAGGAGCCACATGGTCTAGTCTGTCATGGCAGGGGTCTAACTTTTTCACACCCAATCCTCTCTATTAGTCGTCTTTCCCATACATAAGGCCAAATACCTGACAAAAAGCAGTTGAAGGGAATACGGGTTCTTTCAGGCTTACAGTTAAAAGGAGCATTCCATCAGGGCAGGGAAGGGCCGGCAGAAGGAGGGGAAGCAGGAACAGGAAGCCATCAAGTCACATCGCATCTGTAGTCAGGAAGCAGAGGACAGGCTGTGGAGTGAGCTATAGAAGGTCTATCATTTCCTCTGGTGAGGCTGTACGCCCTAATGGCTCCACACCCTTCCTAAGCTGGTAACCCACTGTTCACATTTAGACGACAGTGCCTTCCCTCTCTCCTTACATTCTGCGTATGCCCTAAGTGACTTTAGAGATTCTTCAGTTAGGTGTTCATGCGTGATTCATGCTCATCCTGTGGATGGAATCCTTTAGGGCTCCATCATGAGATGGGGGCTGTCTGCTGTAACACTTTCCACACTGAGTGGGTTATTACTCCAGATTCTTCTCCTTTTCTCCAGGGGCTGCTAAAGAAAAAACCATGACCCTCCACTTAGGTCTGGGTACCAGTTTCCCTTAGATTAATAATCTGATAACTTCTTACTCTGTAGTTCTTTTAGGGATTGTGTGTGTTTTCATGTGTTCCTGCATGTTCATGTACATGTGTGTGTGCATACATGTATGTACATGTATGTGTGTAGACCACAGGATCATCTCAGTTGTCATCCGAAAGTTTGCCACCCACTTTCTTTGAGAAAGGGGCTATCAGCTTGTAGCCGTCCAATTAGGCTACACTAATGGATACTCTGCCTCCAACACTCGGGGATTGCAAGCGTACACCACCTCATTTGGCAGGTTTTTATCTGGAGTGTTGGCCTTCAAGCTCGCAAGGCAGACGTTTTATCAAACAAGCCATCCCCAGAGACTGCTATTTCTTTTTCTTTTCTTCGTTTTTGTTCTTTTTTTAGGATTTAAAAAAAAGAGGTTAGCAAAAGTTAGTCTAAATATCTTAATTGGCTCTGTCAAAAAAAAATGAAGCAGTTGAATTGAAATCTAGTGAGTATCATCTAGTGGAAGAAAAATAAACACACCATACGGGAGTATGCAGACCAAGCTTCAAAAGCTCTAAAGATAAAGACTTGGAAAGCCAGGGTTTAATGTTCTATACATAATCTTCATATTGTTGTAAAGTTGAGCAAGGTCAGTTTGTCTTGGATGGACCAAGTTCAACAGCAGCCGTTTCATAAAACTGCACCCCCTCAGCTTTAGGTTCTCAGATTCCTTGGGAAGCAGCCATCTTTGCTCAGCACTCACTGGGTGGTCACAGTCGAGAGTCCTTGATGGCAGTGGCCTCGTAGAGACATGGAACGCACAAATTTCTCTACATTGTTGTCTGGCAGACTAGGAAGTAACTAACAGCGAGATTGTTGTTTTACGTGTACCAGGAAACAATGCTGGCAAGGCCTGCTGTACAAAACAACAGATGTAGTGTAATCGGATTTGGCTAGCTCTAGGGATGCGGGATGTGTGCGTGCCAGAATTGATGCCTTTGGCAGCCTTGCGCTGAGAATAAGATCTTTTGTAAAGGATGGAAATTGTCAGTAAAATCTTGACTGTAAGAGCATGCATCGGTGACAGAACAGGCGACATTCAGAGGCTGTCCAGACAGGAAGAAGGGGCTGGCGCATAAGCACAGCCACCAGAGAAGTGCCTGGGTAAGGAGCTAGTCAAGAAAGCTGTGGGAGAGGAGAATGTTTCATGCTGATATTCCAGAACAGCCTGAACTGGAAGAGGGCAGAGCCCAACTGCAGCTGGACTAGCCCCTTACTTCTTCACTTTCTAGACTTTAAGGGGACACAATGAGGGTGGCCTCCCAGACTCTTTTATGAAGTTAGTCCTGCACCTTGGAAAGATAGTTCCAACATATCATCCCTTCATCTTGCCAGAATTTTAGGCTTCGGAGAAGGATGGGACTCGTGAAACAGGACCTTTGGAGAACTGAAGTGCCAGGACACTGTAGTTGGTTGCAGGATAACCAGGTCAATTGGTTTGTGTGCTTTAATTTGTTTTCCCATCCTGATGAGTCATTGTTACCATCCATGGTGTAGAACTGACTGTCGTTCAGGAAATATGAGTGCTGATCTGTGATGAGTGCTTTCCCCCGTCTTATGAATATTCTGTTTGGTAATTCTTTTAATGTTTCTTTGATGGTCCCCTGCTATCATAATTACATAAACATTTATTGATGCTTATTGTGTACCCAGTTCATCACCACAGTTATGCTGCTCATACCTCATATCGCACCAGTTGGCCAGGTAAACCTTCATTCAGAAAAGCTACACATTTTGTCTAAGCTCTCAAATGAGAGTCAGAGTCTGTATAACTTTAAAAGTAGGTGAGAATGGCATGGGATTCCTAAGCTGACATTCTCGACAGAAACATGAGTGCTGGTCATTCTTCTAAATCATAGGTCTAATGGATACAGCCAGTGAGCTGCAGTGAGTCTGGACCTGTGTGTGTGTGTGTGTGTGTGTGTGTGTGTGTGTGTGTGTGTGTATCTGTCTGTGTCTGTGTGTATGGATATGTATCTCTGTGTGCAGTGTGTATACTGTGTGCAGGGGGTATATGCACATATATTTCCACATGCATGTGCAGGCGAGAGATCAACTTTGGTGTCTTCCTCTAGTTGTCCCCACCTTTCTTTTGTTTAAATGACTGGGTCTCTTACTGAGCCTGGAACTAATAAATTTAGCTAGACCACTGAGCTTCAGAGAACCACCTGCTTCTCTTCCTCAGCACCGGCACACTGGAGGTGTATACATAACACTGGGCTTACAGGCACGTACTACAATGCCTCGCTTTTCCCTGGTGCTGCGAATCTGAACTCATGCTTGTATGGCAGGTACTTGAACCATCTCTACAACCTGAGACTGGATCTTTTAAAGAAAACATTTTTCTTAGGTTTTCTGAGTCCCATGTTTTTGATGTTTGTTGTTTATGTGTAGAAAATGTCAGGCCCCCTTTGCTGTGTGTTTTTCAGATTGTCGGCATAGTCAGATTTCCCAGTAGGGGCTGTGTGTATAGTGAGAGAGATGGGATGGTACCCTTTGGTGAACATGA
>JABTXL010003523.1:12817544-12836992 GCA_025134845.1 Neodon shergylaensis | reverse complement strand
ACCGCTGAGTCTATCCCAAGGACTCCATCAGAACAGACAGCGGTGGATGGTGGTTTGAATGAGGAATGACCTTCATGGGCTCATGTGCTTGAGCACTTGGTTCCCAGTTGGTGGCACTGTTTGAGGAGGCTGTGTAACCTTTAGGAGGTGGAGCCTAACTGATGGAAGCGGGTCAGTGGGGGCTGGCTCTGAGGGTTTATAGTCTTGTTCCACTTGGTGTTCTCATTCATTCACATTCTCTCCCCTCCCACCCTTCTCTCTCTCTCTCTCTCTCTCTCTCTCTCTCTCTCTCTCTCTCTCTCTTTCTCTCTCTTTCTCTCTGTCTCTGTGTGTGTGTGTGTGTGTCTCTCTCTGTCTCTTTCTCTCTGTCTCTCTCTCTGTCTCTGCATCTTATATGGGGATATAATGTACTATCTCTGTTTCTTCTCCTACCACCATGCCTTTCCCCGCCATTATGAACTCTGTACCTCTGGAAGCATAAATGAAAACAACCCCTTTCTTCCTTAAGTTGCTTGTGCTCATGCTATTTTATGAGAACAACAGAAAAGCTAACTAATAGAGTAGGGTACCAACTGTGACTTTGACGGTACTGTGTGAATGAAAATCTGTTCACACACTTGGAGTCATCCTATTATTGAAATCGAGATAGTCTTGTTCTTTTTTTTTTATATGAAGAATTTGAGACTTGTTTCTCCTTTTTTTTTTAACCTTAGATGTTGACAGACAAAAAGACCTACTAGAAATTCTCTGTGGTGGTAGGGTTGTTCGATTTTGGTTTTATGGACTAAAATAATATTGTTAAAAGCAGGAGTAGTTATAATTCAGTTTTTCTGTGAAGTGGTCAAAGAAAATAGAAAACATGTAAATAAATATTATCAGTGGGTTTGTGGCTGTTCACTCTGCCAATTTTGATTTTTTTTTCTTTTTTTTGCGGTAGAAAATTCTAGCCGCAAGAGCTAGCAGGATTCATTGCCTGTCCTAGACACAGCTGTCTGTTCTGTGCTAAGAAACCATTGGTTCTCCCACTCAAAGTGGAAGAGACTGTGCACGTGGTGTGTGCTCTCTGACCCATGCCAGAACAAGCCTGGCTCTGAACGGAGAAGGGGGCTAGCAAAGAAGAGGAAGACGGAGGGCCAGGGTGTGTTAATGCATTATGAAAATGCTGCAATGAAACCCAATTATTCTGGATTATTAATAAGCACTATTTTTAAACCAATGGCAAAGTGATTTTTAAAAATATAAGCTCACGACTATATTCCTCCCCACTACCCCCATCCAACACCCATCAGTAGCAATGGAGTTAAGAGCTTGCAGGATGCAAAACATACTCAGTGGAGTTCAGGCGAAGTTCAGGCCATTCTGTGTATTGTGGTGTTACTTCATTCCATGATCATTGTATGTTAAACAATAAGTACAGGAACAGTGATGGAGGCGGCACTTGTCCACCCCATGCCACTGATGTCTTGGCTTCTTCTCTGATTACTGTCTTTTCCCTAGAAGTACAGAATGATAGTTCAGCACTCTGGCCATGTGATCTGATAGACCTGCACCGCAGGTCTGTGCTTCCTAGATTGGCTTGACTTCTAAGCCAAGTTTGCCTTAGGAAAACTGCTTCACTCCAAGAATAGCTTGGGCAGTACAAGGCAGGTCATTCAGGGAACAAGCTTTTCACTGTGCCCGAAGCATAGCAAGTCTGCCAGGGTTTTAACTATCACTGCTATAGTTTCAGTAATTGGTATGATTATACGCTGGCCTCAGGGTGTGAGGAAAGAAAACTGCTTGAAATACTTAGGAGGGATGTGGCTCCTGGGTCTGCCAGAGGGCTGAATCAGCTCTTAAAGGTGCACTGCCCGTCCACCAGGGAAATAAGTAGGCCTGATCCTCAGAAATCCTGAGCTACCGGCCTCTCAAGGCAACTGTGTTCTTTTTCCAGGTCTTATTTAATTTTTAAAGATTCAAATTTCAGACACTCAGGGAAAGAAGCAAACTGATTTACCTCAGCTTTAGCCCTATTTAAGACAGTTGTGCCTGGGCTAGGTCATCCAGAGAGAGAAACAGATGTGGTTTTGTTGTAGAAAATATCTCTTATTGGGCAGCCCTCTCAAACATTGAGCTTAGAGGACCTGTTGCTAGGACTGTCTGCATGAGGAAGGGTTTCTTGGCCACTTCTCTCACACTCGGAGCTGTGGCTTCCTTGTTGCCATTTGACCAGGGATAGATTATCTGCTATTGACTGTGACTATGAAAAAAACAAACAAACAATCTAAAATCAACCTTCACTTTTCTGGAAGCAATTTGGAAAAATTAAGCTTCAGTGAAGGCATGCAGTATGGGTCTTAGAGAAATCAATATAACAATTTAAAGAATTTTAACTGAGACCTTTCCATTCCAGCCTATTTTAAAGTTCTATTTAAAGAAGCATAGTATGGAAATAAGATGATACTACTACTACTACTATTATTATTATTATTATTATTATTATTATTATTATTATTTGTTGTTGTTGCTAAAAGTTACCCTAAATTTGGGCAAAGGTCCTACTCTAAGGGACTTATTTTATGTTTAATTATAGTAAAGCATGCAGCACGAAGTCAGCCAGCTTAGCTCTTTAAGAGTGTCCAGACTTTGTGCCGTGCATTCGCATGGTTGTGTAATCAGCCATGTGGTCCATTTCCAGAACACTTCATCTTGTAAAATTCCAGCTCCACACCCCTGAGCACTGACTCTTGGTTTCCTATCCTCAGTGCCACCCTTCTGCCCTCTGTCTCCCTGTCCCCAGGGCCACCCTTCTGCCTTCTGTCTCTGTGGGCTTGGCTGTTCTAGGTAGCTCCTATAAGCAGAATTATGAAGTCTTTGCTTTTTCCGTGGCTGGCTCTTTCGTGTAGCATCGTCCCTTCCAGGGGTCGCCATGGGGTGTGTGTCCAAATTTTCCTCATTTAAAACCTGGATAATTCTCCCAGTGTATGTATGCCACGCTTTGCACCTACTGTATTTTATCATTTTCCTCTCCTCCTAATAAGTATGTGGCTAAAGACTTGATTCTAAATGGATTGATTTACTTAATTTGTTCACGCCTTAGAAAGAGGCAAGATTATCTCCACTTGAAGGAAGAGAAGACAGGAAAAGAAGGCAGGGGTACTGGTTGGTAGTGGAGGGGGTTTAGTAGAACAGCTCAGGTCTGGTCCTGGCTCCCAGCATTGTGTGTTTCTGATTCTCATTACATAGTCACTGTGGCAACAGCAAAAGAGGTGCTCATGGTCAGAGGCAAACTGGAATGCAATTTTAAAAGGGTCCATGCCTCCTGGTTTGTTCTAACACTCCCTCCACCTCGCTTAATTTATTAGCCATCTTTCTAGGTCACAACATATAGGAAGATGGACTTCATTCTGATTAATGACAGCATTTTGTGAAGGTTTAATTTGCTAACCATTGCTTCTTTCCTAATGAACAAAGCTTCAAGGGACATTTTGCATGTATATAAATTTTATATTTTTTTTGTTTTCAGTGTAATTTTTTAAATGGAGTTTCTAGTCAAAGGGTACACATTTTGTATTTGATCTTGGAGTTAAACTCTGACACATGGACCAGGACTCCAGTGAAGACCTTGCTGAAGGAAACCCTAACTGCTCATGAAGCAAGCATGGTTCTGGAGAAGCCACCAGGGCTCAGAGAGTTAGAACCCAGCCCTAGAGAGGTTTCAGCTGACCATGGCTGGCTTCAGGGTCCTAAATAACCAGCCAGATGTTTGACCCACCACATCTGTCCAAATGATCAAGAACCTGACAATTGTGAGGTCTTCCCTGGCCGAGCAAAGGAAGTCATGGCAGTAGAAGTCAAAGAGGGAAGCCCTTTCTCATGAAGGCTATGTTTCTATATTTTATTTTGACATTGTTACCTTGGTTCAATAACTAATTTTAATAGATTATTATATAAGTAATATTATTAGAGAAAATTACTGAGATTTAAAGTAGCAGACATAATATATACATAAGTATAACTACATACTAGTACATAGACATATTCTCTGTGTATATAATTCCAGTATATGTTAGAAATACATTGTGCCTTTTAATGCGAGCCTCTTGGTGGTAAGGTTTTAAAGAAATATAATGAAGTACAAAATTATAGACTTTGGGAAGATAAAGGAGAAAATGTAAGAATATTCTAGTGTAGTAAAACCATTTTTAGTGTAAGATTCTATATTTCTTAATATAGTTCTGGAGTCTCAGTATGTATACTGTTTTATCCCCTTCACTGTGTCTGAAAGTGTACTCTTAGTAGTAGACACTAGATAAAACATCTTATATCCATTACTTTAACTTCTGTAACGCCCCACTTTGTTCTCATGTTACAGGCATGGAAAGTGAGACTTAGAGAATTTGATAAACTTATCCCCAAGCAAGGAACGTGTATAACTATTAGGAGTGAATGCAAATGACTTGCCTACATTCTCCCCCATGGAGACATCTTGCTACTTGATGGACAGGGCCACAGTA
Organism: Neodon shergylaensis; assembly: GCA_025134845.1. NCBI lineage: Eukaryota > Metazoa > Chordata > Mammalia > Rodentia > Cricetidae > Neodon > Neodon shergylaensis. The sequence goes on along the minus strand of JABTXL010003523.1, from coordinate 12,832,496 downwards.
TGCAAGTGGCCTTCTTTATACACAATATTTTAGCCATGCAATCTTGCACCCAAGTGGCTTACCCTCGACAGACTCCGGGGAGGTCTGTGCAGCCAGCGGTTCTAACATACCGCATGCAATGTTGTTAACTCACCAAAACCTTCATTGAGGGGAATGTATTTTACACAGTAGACCTTTCCCGCTGACATTTAAATTGTATCATTTTAGCTACAAGCTATTAGAGTGCTCTTAGGGAAAAAAAAATCTCCTTACAACTTGTTCCTCGGGCCGGGCGATGGTGGCGCATGCCTTTAATCCCAGCACTCAGGAGGCAGGGGCAGGCGGATCTCTGTGAGTTCGAGACCAGCCTGGTCTACAGAGCTAGTTCCAAGACAGGCTCCAAAGCCACAGAGAAACCCTGTCTCAAAAAAAAAAAAAAAAAAAACCCTTGTTCCTCGGTTTAATTTCATCGTCACAAAGATGGACGAGAGCAGATTCGAGAGGAGTTTTTCAAGTTTGGATTGCTTGAATGGTGGGAGCTATAACAAAGAAATGGCAACCTTGTGCTTCTAGATGAGCCGAGAAGTAAGTATACTTTATGAACAAACAGGTTTCCACACAGAGGCCCTATGACTGAGATTTAAACAAAAAGGGAGCTATCAGATGAGGAAGTAGCAAGACACTAAAACGCATAAGAGAAAAGCCACCAGTTTTTGACAATTTTTAGCAGGATGTCAAATAATGTATAAGACAATTGTGCTAAATTTGAATATAGGGCAGTAGGGGGCACAAGAATGGTAGCTTACATCTATACTCATTCATTATGTTATCATTTGAAAGCTGGAAGGTCTGGTTTCCTTGGAATAAACTTATTTATTATCTTAAAGTTCTAAAAGCCAGGGGTCTGGTTTCATGGCATACATACAGTTAGGTTGCACTGCCTTTGTAGGCCATAGGAGCAAATCTTTTCCTGTCTCTTTCCAGCTGCTGGAAGCTGCCTGCATTCCTCACTTCATGGACACTTTTTACCTTAAAGGCCACACCATCTTCGTATACCCCCCCCAAACTTTGGGGTCCACTTCTCACCTCCTCTCTCATCTCTGATTATCTTACCTTCCTGCCTTTTTTAGGGACCCCTGTGATTATATTGGGCCCACCCAGAATATCCAGGATACTCCCCCATCTCAGAGGTCTTCAGTCATTGCCAACCACGTAAGGGTCACCGGTTCTGAAGAACGAGCTATAGACATACCTGAGAGCCTGCGTCCCTTTTGGAACCACAATGCCTAGTCCAGAAGTGATTTCACTAGGAACTCCTAGCTTTCCAAACTGCAGTGTCAAAGTGCCTAAGCATGGAAAAAGCTGGGTTCTCTGTCCACCTTTTCTCGTGAATGCTGCTTGCCTTTCTAGGTTTCGAAGGCTTCTATTGTGGAAATGGTGAAATTAAATCTTTGATTTGTCCGCATCCATATGTACATGAGGGTCTTTTGTCCAGGAGCAGGTGCAGAAATGCATGAGTTTAGGTCAAAATTTCCAGGAATTCTACTGGGTTCTTGTGTGTGTACACGCATGCATGTGTGCATGTTCACGTTTATACAATGTGAGGATGAAGAAATTGGATGCTAAAGGTACAACAAGAATCAAAGCCACAGGATATTGAAAGGACAACCGAGGATGACAAGATTTTGTTTTGTTTGTATATTTATACTGATAATCAAGATATGACCATACTGCTTTTTTCTGTCCTTTAGTCAACATTATGTATTTTAAAAGTAAAAAAAAAATGTAATATGCAGAGGGCACTTTTTATTTAGTCAATTACTTCAGAATCAACTGAATTCTCATCTGACTCATACATGTTCTTCATTTTTGGAGTGTTTCTGTTTTGTGTATTGGGATAGTACTCCATTTTCTTCATAAATGGATATATTAGCCTCTTTGAGTTGATTACAAGCCCTTTAGATGAAAATGAAAGTTATAGTCAGATCAAGGGATTCTGCAAGGATTTCTGTGCTATAAAACTTTATAGAATAATTTCTTTCTTTCAAAGTTCTCTTTCAGAACCTCATAAAAGTTTTTCCACAATGATTATATATGTATATATGCATGTGTATATATGCATATATGTGTGTGTATATATATATATATATATATATGTTTAAAATTTTCTCAAAATATCCATGGTTCATTGAATCCTAGTCTAATCCTCTGCCTCAGCCCTCATCATTATCAGCAACAGCCCCATGCTACTCAGCTCTGCCTGTCAGCAAGCATGTGGAATGGGGAGACACATTGCTTTTCATAGTACTCAACGTCTACCAGATACCTGTTATTTTTATTTTATTTCATGGATCTTAAAATCACGCTCGATCTCATGCCCTTGGGCTTACGTTAATGCATTATGATTATTTCAATTTATCTACAGGTAATATCCTGAATCGTTTCCCCTTAAGAGAGAAAACGCATGCTTTGTGCAAATACTGTCCTTTTATTTAGAAGAGTTACTTTAAGTCAGTGTTTATAAAGTTTCCTGAATCTCTTATTGTTAATATCGGATGCAAATCGTTTGATGCTTGTTTGCTGTAGTTAGTAGCTCATTCATCAAATGATATTTACTAGGTAGCAAGACAAGATGAATAATAGCTAAGATTCATTCATTCATTAAAAAGAAAAAGACTACAGTCTGCGCAGCCCCGGGCATTGTCTTGTTTCTGTGGATGCAGCAGTGGACCAAGCATGTGTTCAGCTTTGCTGGATCTTATGTTCCCCAGACCTCACACTGAGGCCTAAAGACAAGAGTGTGAATCCAGACGCCACTTTTCAGCTCCTCTGTGAGCCCAAGCAAGGCATTTCACATATCTGATCCACAGTGTTGTTTTTTCGTCAAGCGGAGGGAACAGTATACCAACAGAGTTGAATAGTCTATAGATATAAGCCATGCCCTACAGAACATGGCATGGAGTAAGCCGGGCCTATTGTGGTTATTTCTGTCATTCTGTGACACAATGCTACATCCTGAAAATACAATGGAGGAACCATGTCACTGTTTTCATGTGGAAAGTTGAGACATTATAATAAGCATATCCCCTTTCCTCACATTCTCTGTTTAGTTCCTATTTAACCCTTTCCTGCCCATATGCCATTCTGTGTCCTCCTCTGCTCACTGCCCCCCCCCCCGCTCCCAGTGCAAGTGGGAGGGGTCTTGCCCTTTCCTGCAGACCCCGCCTATTTCTGCTTCCATTTCTGAACCTGCCTGGTCTCCTTTCCTCCTTCAAAACAGTCCCATATCCCTGCTTCCTAGCCCAGCCCATGTCCTGGTATCGCCATGGTTACACCGCTATTCTCTCTCACACAGATTTCTCCAGAAGTTCCTCTCTGAACCTCCTGGAGGGCTCCTAACTAACTGGCACTGTTTATTTTAGCTACTACCCACTATTTACAGTTTTCCTTACTTCGCTTTACACATGGAAATGTTTGTCTTTTCCCCTGCTAAACCACTGCGCTCGGTAAATTACATGAGACTTTGCCGACCAATGAACAGTGAGCCCCAGGAATTCTATCCCCTTCCTGTGAGACGAGGAGGGTTGCCTAGTGCTGTCTGGGGGAGATGAGGATGCGTGTGTAACTTGCAGCCAGTTCTCAGGTTCGGTTGAGATTGATTTCACGAAAATGGCTGCTGCCTCTGCTGGAACTGAACGTGCCGTCTTGCAGAGATGGAAGCACCGTTCCTACCAAGCCATTCCGCTATTGCTTTTAGGGAGGTCTGCAGAACCTGAGCTCACACCACAGACAGCATCGGAGGAGAGGACAAGCGGATGATGGTTTGCATGCAATGCTTTGGTACTTCCGTACTCAGCTGCTGACTGGCAGAAGCGGAGATACTGGGGAGAGTATGCTCGGTGTACAGAGACGGGCTGTTGTGCCACCTAAGATTTTGGCCGGTGCTTTCTTTTCGTGTGGTTTCTGCTAGGGAATTCTTAGACTAGCGCTAAGCTGAGTGCTCAGACACTTTGGGAAACTTGGAAGTCCGCACGTGTCTGCATTGCTTTGTTTGCCCTTCTTTCATGACATTGATTTTTTTTTAAACGTTTACTTTTTCAAATTTGTTGACAACCTCATGCACGTGTATAATGAATTTTAGTCGTTTCATCCCCTCCCATTCCCCTCTCTCGTTCTACGTTCCACTGAAACCATGCTTCTTCCCCAGGCACCCCTCTTCTCCTTTCCCGTTGCTTTCGTGTGTGTGTGTGTGTGTGTGTGTGTCTGTGATCCAGTGAGTTTAATTAGAATTCCAGGAGCACAGGTGGGAAGCTCTTTCCCAAAGCAGGAGGAAGTCTTCAGAGGTGACACTGCAGGTGAAAGTGGTGGCATTTCCTCTCCCAATAACCGTTGACTTCCAGCAGTCCCTCGGGCAGACCTGTGGGTCCTCCTGAGCCTCCCCTCGATCCATGTTCGTTCATGTATTGACAATCCTATTCTTGTTCAGGTAACAGCAGCCACACTGAATTTATGAGTACTACATCCATATCATATCCAGAAGACATCTTTTTGCAGCACACCTCCTCATCCTCCACCTCTTTGGATTATTTCTAGTATCAATTTTATTCGACGGATTTGAGTGAGTTCCAACATTATGATGTTAATCCCAATTTAATATAAGGCTGATAGTGCTTATTATGGCTTCACGTGTCACTTGACATCATTATATGTTCAGATATATTGCAACAAGAGAGTTTAAACGGTCTGAATTGATACTATCTCCACCTTTTCTTTAACAGACAGCAGATAGGATCTAGTGTTGACATATGTATGTGCACTCTATGTGTGTATATATGTACATATATATTGTATATATGCGTATATATGTATAAAAGAGAAGAATTTGTTGGACTCTGTGTGTGGCAGACTTGATTGTATAAGCAGAGTTAAGTGAACTCCATTTTTTTTCTAAAGTAAAGACTTTTAAAGTTATTACCACGAGAGTTGACAACACTCACTATTTTCATATGCTCAGGCATATGACCAGTGGGCTTGGGTTCTACTTTGGAGCCACAGTGGAAAGATGCTAGGTGAGCTATAAAAGGTGGGCCTGGCCTAGGTCCTCACTGAGGGCATGCTGGTCATGGGTGATCACAGGAGTAAATGCAATGGTAGCTTAGAAGGTAGAGACTAGATTAAGAGGGAGCAGTTTGTTGTCATGGGTCTTTTTTTTTTAATTTGAGTCCTTGGCCTATTTCCAGAATGTTCTGTTCAAGTGGATGTGAAAGGATGGCCTGGCGGGCAGCATTGGAGGGAAAGTGGTGTTGCAATGTGGAATTGCATCATTCACTCCAATGGCTTGATTCCTTGCCGCAAGCACTGAAGTGTTGCCTTAGGGCCCAACCTCTTTTTTGGCACACACAATTTGAAGCTCAGAGCATAGACTCCGAAGTTAGTACAATTGTCTGTTTGCATGAAGTGCAGGTTGGTTCGGTGTGTTCTTCCCAGTTCAGAACTCCAGGAGCTGAGCCTTGAAGGCAGCTTTCTGACATTTCGCTGGCTCGCTTTCACATATCACTAGCTTAGCTTCTCCTTTCTCAGCTGCTACCCACCAAAGACAGGTGACGGTAGGGTACCTTCCTGTATAAGGCAAGTCTTCTGTTTCCCAGTAAAAACCATTCTGGGCCAACCCTTTGGAGACCAGGTTGCATGGAGCCCAGGCTGCCTTCAGACTTGCTATGTAGTTGAGTATGATTTTGAATTTCTTATCCTCCCGCCTCTACCTCCAGGGGGCTGGGACCATAGGCTTACACCACCTTGGCTGGTTTGTGCAGCACTAAGCATTGAACCCAGGGCCTTGTGCATGCCAGGCAAGCATTCTATCAACTGAGCTACATCCACACCTCATATGTGTCCACTTGAAAGATGAAATAACAACGATTATATGTTATATTAATTGTGTCCTTCTATAGGAATGCTTGCTCGTTTACTTTCATGAAGTAACTTGCTGGCGCTCTGCATTTGCAGTCTGTCTTTGACTTTGATGGAGAAACTTCAGAATCATCCAGAAGAAAAGTACCAGACTTTGTTCTTTCATCCGATTTTAGTTGTGTTTGGTATCCATTTTTGAAGTTGTTTTATGAAGTTTTATCTCACGCCCAGCGCTCCTTTGCCTCTTCCATGCTTTGCGTTTCTCCTTCTCCTGTAGACCCACACTGGCAGTCTCTAAGCTGTGACTCTTTTCTTCACTGAACTCCTCATTAAAGGGCTTCTTAAAAGGCTGTTTATAATCATGTCCGATATGAGCAGCTCCATGGTCATGACCCCGGAATAGCCAAGCGCTTCGTGGCTGTTGTTGCTAAAATGCCTTTGCTTTCTTAAAATAGCTGATTGTATCAGCTGACCATCCTAAGCATCACAAACTAGCCTTGATTGAAGAAGTTGAGTGGCTTCGTTGAAAGAATGCTTCTTTGTTCGGAATAAAGCACCCGAGAGAGAACATTGTAAATGAGAAACTGTGTAAGGTCTTGGGTGTGCGACAGCCTCTTCCCTTTGCAGAGGAGGAAAGAAACCCCCGGTTACTCGCACCACAGTAATTAACAAAGGGTTTTCTTTTTCTCTCCCTCTGCACACTGGAAAATGTTTATTTTCTTACCAGACATTCATGACTTTTGGAGATGTTATCTGGCATAATCAAGTGGTTTATTAAAATAGTGGGGGGGGGTTAATAGACTACTGATGCCCTTTGCATACATGTAAAGCTTTTGTAGATAATATGTGGCATTCTGAGAATCATAGGAAATACAGCTACATAATTAATGAAAAAGAGATCTTAATTTCTCAGCCACTACAGAAAGAGGAACTCATGACCCTCCCTGCTAGGTTTTTATTAATCTTATGTTCTCCAATAGAGCAATATCCTTAAATCATTGTATCTTAATTCCCGTGTGATATTAAGTAGCACACTCATGTGACATTGAACAATTAATACAGAATTTGAACTTTTTGGTGGGGAGAATCTATTAGGTTTCAGGAAGGGAGGTGTGTGGTGGACAAGAGTTTTCCTGGGACCAGGACATGATAGTCTACTTCCCTTGATATTCTTTTCTGCCTCAGGAACAGAGAAACATGTGTCTAAAGAGGCCACAGAGAGTTAAGTGAGCAGGTTGTAATAGCAGCATCTGACATTGTAAAGCTCTGTAATTTCCAAGGCTTCTTTGTAAGCGTTATTAAATTCTAACCACAATACCTCAGGTACAGAATGGGATAGTAGACGGATTTCCTTCTTACCCTCTATCTATTTCTTTCTACTCCCCTTCCCCTTTGTAACATGGGGAAACTGAGGCTCTGAGAGACTAAGCAGATTGGCCGAGAAGTCACTTTGTAGAAATGAGCAAACAGGAACCCGGCTACTTGTTTGGGAAGAGGAGACGTACTAGTTGGTCTGCCCCAACTTTTCTGGCTTCCTGTTCACACGAGCCTGTCTCTGATTTTCTTTCATTCCCATTCCCTCCCAGACATGGAAGACAATTACAAACGTGGTTTAGAAGTAGGAGCCTAGGGGTGCTTCCTATGGGTCATTTTTTATAAAGAAGGCCTCTCTGCATTTCCCCCTTGGAGCTTTCACTCTTTCCCACGGTGAGAATGTAGTTGGAGGCAGTTACCAACAAAGAAAATATCTCTATATTTGAAAATAATCATTGCCAGAGCAAATCCAACTGTGAGCTTCTGGAGTTTATTATCCTGTTCTGAGAGATTCCTGACAGTACACAGGTTAGTGGCTGCCCCTCCCCTAAAAAGTATCTTTTCAGATTAAAAAGAAGAAGAAGAAAACAAACATTGTTCTCAGTGGATAACTCTGGGAAGAGATAGCTTGTGGACATTTGTTTGATGTTGGTGCACCGTTGCTTGAGGCCCGTATAAAGGTTTCTATGTGCTTGAAGACTTGGTGCTAAGGACCCTCTGTGCTTTTCTGGAGCACAGACTGCTATTAGTAGTTGTCTCCAGTTTCATGTCTGCTAGCTAATTGACAGGTTTTAGGTGAATTAATTAAGCATCACTGATATAACTGTTGGATCCCCAGTACAAGCAGGAAGTAGAGCTGGTGATACACAGATAGGAGCTTCCCAGGAGGTTAAGGCACTGGTGACACTTCTTGGGGTTTGGGGAATTGAACCTAGAACCTCAGACATCATTGGCAAACAAGCATTGCATCCCTGCACAGCAGCCCATCCCTAAATGTGGCACTTTCCAATTGTGCCTACAAACTTGATATGAACTTTGATTCTCTTGGGAAATAGGGGAAAGTTATTTCCTTTAAGGGACTTTTGAAAGAAGGAAACCATCTAATCCATTGCTCTGCAGTGCCAAATTTGATTTGACATAGAGATAAGCCATTGCATCTTAAGCTCCCCTTAGAACCTTCCTGCAATCAGGAAGCTGGCTTTGAGATGGGGCACGGCTTTTTCCCCTCTTCTCCTCCAGCAAACCGTCTGTATCTTCAAAGGCCTACTTCTAGCTTCCCGGTAAATTAATTTAACAAGAGTTTAATTGTTAATAATGTTTTAATATGTGATTTGGCTCAGGATGTTTGCATTTTTTATAGATGATAATTAACTTTTCAAAGTTTTTGTCACTATTAATAAGATTTTTCAGATATGTAGGAAAAACGTGGGACTAGAATAGGTTTTGTGCTCAGCTCCCCCTGGGATAAAGCCTGGCTGGACCTGGCAGAGCCCAACACTCATTTGCTTGGTTGTAGAGACGCATCCTTGAGCTACGTAACTTACACGTAGAAGGTTGCACACTTGAGTAGCTTCTCTGTCTTGTCTAGTTTTATTTCGCCTTGACACAAGCTAGAGTAATTTGGGAAGAAGGTCTCTCCCAATTGAGAAAATGCCTCCATGACATCTGCCTGTAGGCAAGTCTGTACTGCATTTTCTTAACTGGTGATTGATGTGGGAAGTCCTGCCCATTGTGGGTGATTTCTTCCCTGGACAGGCAGTCCTGGTGTCTGTAAGGAAGAAAGCTGAGAAAACTATGGAGAGCAAGCCAGTAAGCAGTACTCCTCTATTGCCTCTGCGTCAATACCCTGTCTCCAGGTTCCTGCCTTGAGTTACTGCCCTGACTTCTCTAGATGATGGACTTAGAAGCTGTAAGGTGAAATAAACCCTTTCCTCCCTGAGTAGATTTTGGCCATGGTGTTTTAACACAGCAATAGAAACTTTAATCAAGACACCCTCTTTGCCATCTCATTGTAAACATCATAAACATTATAATTGACCCTGTGCCTGCCTAGTCTCGGTTACTCACCCGACTTCTCAATCTGAATTAGAATTAGGAAATTGCTATAACTCTCTTAGAGCAAAGGAAAGGGCCTTCCAGATTGCTGAAGTGTTGCTCCGGATCCTTGGCATACCTCTCCAGAACTGGGGAGAACTTTGTTCCACCACCGGGCGTCAGATTCTCTGGGACCCAGAGGCAGCTTGGTGGCATCTTTCTCACATGCCATCTAGAGCTGTGGTTATCTGTATATTCATTTCATCTTACCTGTTAACTGGAAGCTATTAAAACTCATCTCTCAAGGGTTTTTTTGTATCTAGCATAATGTGGTATTTTTGTAATGGTCACATATTAAAATAGTTATGTCTACTTTCTGCGTTCCTATAGCACTGGGTAGTTAACTACTCCCCATCTCTGTCAATATTCTACAAAATAACTTCAGTGTATCCGTTAACATCACCTCCAAACAGACTCCCCAGGTTAGTTTCTATTAACTTCCTGAGCACACACAGAATGGTAACTGAGGAGTTTGCTCTTCCTTTGTCAGTTTCCACCATGTCCCCACCACCCAGCACTGGTCACACATCTGCCTACACGCTATGATTCAGCTAGGCAAATTAGCTGGGTGCATTGTCCTCCGCGGAGAAGCATGGCATACCCACATTGGCTGACAGAGCAGGTGGCTGTCTCTTACCACCCAGGACGGCAGGAGGAAACAGCAGCAGCCCTCCGGCATCTTCCACAGATACTTACAGCCTACTCTGGGAAATCATTTTGAGCCAGCTTCAATGTAATTACGACTCTCGATGCAAAGACCGGTTTCTTTCCAGGATGCTAAATCATGATTTCATGATTATATTTACTGATAATTTTATGTGTTCCTCTGTTGGTTGCTTGTGTCCCTCTCCTTTCTAAGGACAGAGACCATGGTGGATTCCTGTTCATTTCCCAAGACAAGCCCTCCCCACAGTCTCACTCTCTCCTGTCTGTAGAGTAAGAAATTGACGCTTCTCAAGTGGCACCAATTCCTTGGTCTTAACTTCCTACATTTGAAAACCAAGTTCAGTTCACAGATTTATATTCACATGCAAGTTTGAGGTTGGAAATGTAGAAACAGAACATTTTAAATGACTTCCGGAGAAGGAAACACAAATGAAGGAAAACTACCTTTCTGCACCACGAGATGACATGCAATTTAAAAGACATGCCAAGTTGGAGAAGTTGCACAGGGTTCCGGATGTGTTTGAGTGTGCTGTGTACGTGTTTTAATAGTGATACTGGTGATACAAAGGCGGTGGTTGCCAACTGTACAACACAAGCACTGAATGTCATTTTCATTTATGAAATTCAAGGGAACCGATTTTCATTCTTTTTCAGATCAAGTGACGCAGAAAAGTTGAGTAATAGTAAGCAGAATTATTTAAAGATATGTCTGTAAGTGCAGCTAAAACATACATGGGTTATGTGTCTTCCATTGGACTTAGAACTTCACTATCTTCCCGTATCTAGGTTTCTAAGTGTGAAAGTCATTACCCCATTGCTAGAAGGAATAATTTTAATTCAATGTTTGTAATTTTAGTGAACAAAGAGTACCCAGGTCAAGTTGTCTTATCCACATAGACATTCTATAAAGAACATCAAATAACGACGTAAAGCCTCAGTGGTGGTGTTCTAAACTTAAAGTGCTCATCCACGCGTGTCGTTTGCTGCTGGGGAAGAGGAGAGAATGAGCACCTGCAACAGTGTGGTTGATGGAGACCATTCGTTTGAACCATTCATCTTAGCAGCTGACATAAAGGATGGGGAAGCTGATCTTCTGAAGTTCAGCGTTGTGCTTGCATAGAAGGATGGAGGTTAGGGTTTGACCTTGGTGACCACTGTTTGGGATGTAAACAGTACTTTATCTGCAGCCCCCCCCCCATTTTGCATAGGTTTCCACTAATTTTCTTTCTACATAAACATTTTTTGGGAAATTTTCTGACATGATGAAGGCTATAAATCATAATGAAACACGTTGCACTTCTAAGTCATCCTATAAACTGCTGTTTTGTGAATATAAAGTTTTCCTTAAACTAATTTACAGGGACTGGATAACCTCATACCCGTCTTTAATGTTCGTCGCAGAAAACCATGGCTATGACCTTCCATGCTATCGAAGGAAAAAGAAACTCAGAATTCTTGCTCTCCCTCTCTCTTCACCGCTGCTCCTTCCTTGGACTTTGCCTATGAATGGCTAGGTGATGTTTGTAATACCGTGATGTTTTGACTGATTGTGGTTCATCCTGAAAAGTAGGAAGTGAAATGTGTCCAACGGGTGTACTGAATGGCGTGAGTTCTCTGTGGGATGATGGGCTGTCCTCCTATATTTGAGAAGCCGCCTTCTCAGCAGCTGTTCCATGGCATGGGGCCTAGTTGTACATTGCCATTTTGGAAGGTTCCTGTTCTATCACAGTAGCCTGTGACAGACCTGATTGACAATTTAGCTTTCATGAAGGAGCGAGGCTGTAGCTGTTGACATTATCCCCCCCCCCACCCCCCGCAAAGTCATGGCCATCAGGACATGGATGCCACTGGAACTGAGGGCAAGGAGTCCTGTGATCGGAACTGCAGGCAAGATTAAGAAACAGAAAATAAACAAATGATCTAGTCAGTAGGTTGTCTTTTTTGTTTGTTTTGTTTTGTTTACTTTGGTTCATAGGCTGTATCCAAATCTATCCATAGGTCTTACTATCAGAATTTTATTGGTTGAGAGTCAGAAGTAAAACTAAAATGCTTTCGATGTGTCAGGGTGGTGGGAATGTGACAAACTGTCACTATATAGAGACGTGAAACAAAATTGCAAAGAAAAAGCTGTTAGGTTTTAAAAGGGAAACATATGCATACACATAAACACACATGTAAACTAAGAACAAAACAAATTTCATTTTGTATAGTAGCTTTGACATAAATAAAGTGCTTTACCTAATTTTATTTTTTTCTCTAAGGGAATCAGAAAAATTAATTTGGTTATTTGTGAAGTATGTGGTAATATTATAGTAGAATTGCAACTGGCAACATACATTCAAATACATCAGATTTCGAGAGATCTTCTGTGACCTTGGAACGTGTACAAATTCATCTTCACAAATGCAGGTTTAATGTGCATGTCCCTCTGACTTCCAGGACCCTTTAAACTCCCAAAGTTATAATAAATCAAATTGGGAGCTACCCTACACTAAGCCACACCCCTTGGTGGCAGCCCATGTGAAACGCCATGGAAGAAGGAAGCTTTTGCACGTTGCCCACTTGCCCTCACTCTCAAGTTCATCTATCCTGCAGGGGAGGCATTCCTTCACTAGTGTTCGAACCTAATTCCCTGGAATTTCTATGTAGTTTGAAGAATGGCTGAAACACTCAGCCCTTTTGACTAAACAACTATCAGAATCTTGGCCTTTTCATCAGACATTGTTGGACTAGCTGAACCACAGTCTCTCTCTCTCTCAAAAAAAAAAAAGTCCCCTTTTGATATATATATAGATTCCTTCTATTAGTTCTGTTCCTCTAAAGAACCCAAGATAATATGGAATATATCCAAGAGAGAGCCTGAGTCATGAGCTGATTCCCCAGAGAAGCAAGTAGAACAGCTGTAGACAGCCAGAATAGGAGACCTCAGCCTGCAAGAATGGGCAAAATGGGCACCGAGCCAGGGGCAGAGGCAGTGCGGTTTGCCTGCTTGCTTGTTTGTTTTAACCTATTTGTTAAGACATAATTTACATAGCATGGAATCCATCTGTCTTGAGAGTACAATTCAGTGAATTTTGGCAATCTATCAGTGTTATACCAGTCTTGGAACACTTTCCGGTTCTGAAACAGTACCCAGAAAATATAAATTGGCCCCATTTGCTAGCACTTCATGTCAACTTCGGCTGCTAGTTCCAGGAACCACTGACCTATTTCTTCTCTCCGTAAATCTACCTTTCCTGAATATTGCATATAATTAGAATTACCCAATACATGGCTTTGCATGCCGACTTCTTTCACCCATCATGATGCTTTTGAATTTCATGTGTCTGGTAACATCCATTAGTATTTGTTTAAAAGACCCTACCTCCTTTGCTTATCCAATCTTCTTTGGTTGGTAGGTAGTTCGCGTTAGCTATTACACAGAAAACGCAGACCTTAGCGTCAGACCTTGGAGGCGACATCCTGAGTTTGGCTCCCAGCTCCTGTAGTTGTGCCGCGGTTGCTCGCTGTGTCACATTTCCGCATTGATCTAAGGGACGAGAACAAACTGAGAGAATAGTTCTGCATGGATAAGTGGAATTTCATATGAGAACACACTCGGTAGTGGCTCTATCTGCTCTTGATTTTTGGTGGTAAGAATGCATATTTAAAGCCCTGAAAAAGGACGACACCAGCAGACATGCTAAAATGGAAGGAATCTCATGGGGCCTCAGCTTTAGTCCTGATGCCCTATCCCTGCCCCCCCCAAAAAAACTGCAGGCAACTAGGGAGGGCTGACTGTGGGAAAAATAGTCTTCCTCAGAGAAGACTAGTTAGCTATTCAGTACCAAGTAGTCAGCTCTGAAATCATATACATATGTATAACATATACATACAAATAGCATTGTACAGACCAAGCAGGTTGAATTTACATACTTAAGAATGTCTACAATTAAAGAAAAAGAAGCCATGAATTTGAGAGAGCTAGGAGGGTGTCTGGGAGGGGTTGGAGGGAAGGGAAGAAATGATACAGTTATTATATTTCAATTTAAAAAATAAAAAGATTTTAAAATAAAAGAATGATGCATGATTAGCAACAAAACAATAATCCTGCAAACCTTCCTCAGAGTCAGGGTCAGGGCGGGGCACAGGCATGAAGAGCAGGAAGGTCCTGTAGCCACCTTCCCTGTAGGGGAGGTAGGATTTAAACAAAGATGGAGGTCAAGGGAGCAGTAAGCCAGAACTAGTATATCAAAGGCTGTACAGAATGGGCTACTGGAGACCACAATTAGGAGCGTAAAGGTGGGATTTGCTTCCTGGAAGTCAGCAAGGCCAGAACTGACCCTTTAGCTGTCTCCCGTTCCTTCCCCTAGGACTCTGTCTGGCTACACAGGCCAGATTTTAGAGTTAGAAACCACTTCACAGAACACTGCAGGCTTTAATTATTTACCCCTTTAGCAAGAAGCCCTACTCTCTTGGGTGGGTTTTAGAAAAATCTACTCTGCCTATCTCCTTTGGCAGTCCTGCCCTGATTAACCCAAGCTGGCAGATCAAAAAGCTTTTAGAGCAGCGGGAAGCTGCGCTGTGCTCACTCATTCAGTAGGAGAAAGAGTGTGTTTTTACTCTACTACCCGCTATGTTCCACATGTGCGAACAAGGAACCGTGTGAGGTTCCATTTGCTGTAGGATTCTTCTTGTTTGCAGCACGTAACATGTATGTTATAGGGAAATAGTGAATGCTTGGGTTATTCATTTGCTTTCACGTTGATATAGCATCGCTTAAAATGCTCTTGAGTGTCTGATCTGCTAGAAAATCTAGCTGTAACTCCTGACGGTACTCATACACCCATTTCCTGTATCATCGCTCCCTTCTTTTTACATCTTCATATTAGATAGATAGATAGATAGATAGATAGATAGATAGATAGATAGATGATAGATAGATAGATAGATAGAGAGATAGATAGATAGATAGATAGATAGATAGATAGATAGATAGATAGATAGATA
>JABTXL010003523.1:12678968-12817534 GCA_025134845.1 Neodon shergylaensis | reverse complement strand
ATAGATAGATAGATAGATAGATAGATAGATAGATAGATAGATAGATATAGGTATAGATATAGATATATGATCAGCCAGGAAGCTACACCCATGAAATCTCAACAACTTAACTGCCTAAACAAAACAACAGAGAACTGGGGCCCACGGCTGAGGCCCCTGATTGGTATCCAGTCCAAAGTGGTCAGCCCCAGAAATAGGTCCATGCAGACAACACTGAACGACCTCATTAGGTTATATTTATATGTGTGTGTAACCACAGTGGTTGAAGAAGAGGAAGCCGTGAGTTTGGGAGAGAGCTGGGGGGGGGGGGCGGGCAGATGCGGAAGGGGCACAAAGGAGGAGAGGGAAGGAGAAAACGAAGTGATTATGTTTTAACTAATTTTTTAAAGCAACAATAAAAAAGAAAGTGTTTTTAATATAGATTTAAAACATGAGCATGGCTGCAAAAGATAAATTTATTGTCAAAACTTTGGCAATATGATAGATATTTTGTAATAATTCTTTTTGTTATTCATTGATAAACTTTTTGTCCTTTGTATTAAAAAGGAAATGTATTACAATACAGGTGTGTGTATACATATATACACACACATATATATATAAAATTATATAGCACATCCTGTAGCCTTACGTTTTTGTCGGGTTTCAGATGGTACTAGGAAGGGCCCTGCTACCCTCAGCTCCCATCTGCATTAATTCTTTCTTTACTACTATATGATTTGAAGTAAGGACCTTTATGCTGTTAGCAACAGCCCACTTCCTGGTGTTGGGAGCTGTTAGTATCCTGCCTGTTGTCCTGCTCTGTGTTCCTGACATAGTCTTAAGAAGACTTTGGCCCTGGAAACTCAGAGCCCATTGGAACCTTCTCTGCATTTCCTATCCAACCCGTCCCTCTCTGCCTCACTAACCCTTCCCTTACCTAGCTCACCTACAGAAGGGACACACTATGGTGCCATCTCCACCTTAATGAGATTTTCTTAGAGACACTGTAGCAGGATGACCTTGAAATACAAATCACCTTTTGATAGAAGCTAGAAGCACAGATTTAAGATGCGAATAGATGGACTTAGAGTCATCATCTGCCGAGAATCAGCTTTGTAAATTGTCGGTCCCCTAGAGG
Organism: Neodon shergylaensis; assembly: GCA_025134845.1. Classification (NCBI taxonomy): domain Eukaryota; kingdom Metazoa; phylum Chordata; class Mammalia; order Rodentia; family Cricetidae; genus Neodon; species Neodon shergylaensis. Next base: position 12,816,414 of record JABTXL010003523.1, on the reverse strand, counting down.
GGGGACTGTAAATATTCATACTCACTTGAGATATTCTTGTTCTTTAATAAATCTTTAAGGAATGTCCATCTGGTCATTTGTACAATTACAGGTAAAATTTCTTTGACTTGATCTCCCCAATTTAGTTACGGGATCATTTTTCTGATAACGGAGCAGGAATTCATTAGATCATTAGAAAGCAAGAGTGAGCTGTTACCCATGGAAACCCTGAGCATCAACAACTCCTTATGTCTGTCTGGACACCCTCAGTAGCCCATGAATTCATGTGCCTTTCTTGCTTAGAGCACCCCTGCCGTGGATCCTCACTGTCTCACTGAATTTTATTCTGAGCAGTCCTGGAGCTATTTGTAAAATGTATGTCTATAGTGTAGTCACAATTGCATGTGGTTACAAACAGATCTGGATGCCTAAAGTTAAAAAAGCAAGAGAGTCTGTCCTTGACATGACCTACTGCTCAACCACTTAAGAAGAATGAAGGATTGCTCTATCATCATGTCTTCTCCACATGCAATGGGACACAGCTGCCCGGGAACCACATTCTGATGAGGTAGAGTTTTGTAGCCACTGGCATTGAGATATAGTGAGTCATAAAAGTTAATTAGGAATTATTTGTTGGATGACACATGACAACTGCTAAACACTGCATTACAAGTCATTCTTTAACATGTGCCTTATGTCACATGTCTGTCCATCTACTCCTGACGATTGCCTCATTTTCTTCTCATTCCCACCCATACAAACACTTGTTACCGTCTTAAGTTTCAGGCCAGGAGGTAGTACATTTGCTGTGCCACTGGTTCCAGACTGTGTGAGAATCATGGAGACTGTGTCCCATCTCTGTGTGTGAGCACAGCTGCCAAAGAGCTATTCCTGGGTAGAAGATTTAAGATACAAAATTCTCCCTCTGATAGGGAAGATCCCATTAGGAATTAGATACTTAAAGGATATATTACAGCTAAGTCAACATGTTTTAGGGACAAGAAAGAGCCTTGGTAGGTAGAGACCGGAAGGAAGTTCAGGAAGATTATGAAAAGTCAGTTTGGATGGAGGAGAAGATATGGTTGTGGCTTAAAGAAGGAGGAAAAATTGACATCACCGTGTTCATTAAATAGAATGAAATTTGTATGGTCACCCCAAGGGACAGTCACAGGCTAGTGACAATCTTAACTCTCTCCTTTCTGATTGTCACTTTGTGCTGTCTTTGTGTACTGCAGTGGACGCTAATTCTGCAGAATTTGAGGGAAGCCTCTGGAGGCAATGCTGGATTTGTGTCCTGGTTTTATCTTTTACCAATGGTGTGGCTGGCACCAAACACTCTGTTGCCAGCAGAGGGTCCCAATAGAGAGCTAATAATGGTGTCTGTCCAAGTGTCTGCTTCCTTATCGCTGGGAGTTCTTGCTTTACCTTAAAAAGTAAATAAATAAGAAACCCAGCCAGGCGTTGGTGGTGCACGCCTTTAATCCCAGCACTCAGGAGGCAGAGGCAGGAGGATCTCTGTGAGTTCAAAGCCAGCCTGGTCTGTGAGAGCTAGTTCCAAGACAGGCTCCAAAGCTATAGAGAAACCCTGTCTCGAAAAACCAAAAAGAAAAAAAAAAGAAAGCAAGAAATTCAACTTCTGCTACTTTAGCACTACATAAAGGCACAAACATAATTTTTGACTTAACAGTTTTTAATGAGGATTCATCATTTAAGAGTCTATAAAAATATTATTAGTTATATATTTCATTATCAAAACAGTATTGTCTGTAACAATGAATTTAATGTTTTGCTTCTTCATTCCCTGTTTTTACTAATACAATCTCAAAATTCATCCCTTGGTTATTGTTAAATATTTTATATTGTCCCTTAAGAACAATAGCTTTAATTGGTTGGTGAAATTTAGGGAAATTATGCATATTTCTAAGTTTGTGCATCCTATTTTATTTTAAAACTATGTTCTTTGAGTTCTTAATTTATATTTGGTGTTTTGGTGGGTTGAAATTGACCTGAGTTACTTTTTTTAAAATTTTAATAGTGTATTTTATTTAGCTATAGATTTACAAAAATCTTACATTTGTCAAGATACAATAATTATTGTAGATGAGATTTTTATCTTGCACATGTGTTTATTTTACACACAGAGCGGCACACTTACCATTTAATGAAGGCTGCAGAGTAGCACAGTTTCATAGCCTTTGATTAGGAGATTATTTTTAAAGTTGCTTAACCAATGAAAGGCACCTCGGCTGGCCATGACTTTCTTCAACCATCTTTATCATGGGCTGGTGTGAAGGAGAAATTAAAGATCGTGTGGACATTTGTGCCCCTGATGGTGACTTGTTTTTATCTGATTTGTTTGTGTGATGATATGTTTTGTTTTCTTGCCTGAATACAGAAGGATTCTTCTTCATTTTTACTCTAGGATTCAAACTTAGTTCTGGATGTGGCTTGAATTGGTCTTGTTTAGAACATAATTTGATTCTTTATTTCTTAGTTTATTCTTTTCAAATGTGTCGTTGATGATTATTTCTATGTCAGTTTTTTACTTATAGTTCCTTAGAAACCAATATAATTAGATTATTATTTTCCTGACCCCTGGATCTATAGTCCTATTTTCTCTGTTGATCTCTTGAGATTGTTCACCACCTGTTTCAGTGATTGGGTTTCTTCTATGCGTATCTTGTTTCAAATTAATTAATTTTTGTATTTAACGTTTCTATACAGTATATTTTGATCATGTTCTTCCCCCTCCCCCGGCTCTCCCCAGGGCTTCCCCACCAACACAGCTTCTTGTTCTTTCTCTCTATCCTCACCCCTTTCCTCACGCATGGGTAGTAATTCCCTGCTCTGTCTTCAGAGTCTTCACAACCGTTCTTTAGTTTTCTTCAACTATAATCTCCTTTTAGTCCAGCTGCTCTTAAAAATTGATTTATACCTTTGTCTTTCTGCTTTTGATTTCAGAAATCTTGTCTTCTTCATCACATTGAGAATGTGAAATATTTTCTGGAAAATGACTTCTGATTTTTGTAGGAAGTCATCTTGAAGAGAGAGTGCTGTGCTTATTTAGCATGCTGTTTGCTTGCTACACTCAGTCCCATTTGGTAGATTCATGCCGGTTATTTAGCTGTTATTGTTGTTGCTGAATTGCAAAAGATCTCTCCAGACCTGCTCAAGGAAAAGATGCTCTTGGTTCTATTCTCTGTCCCTTTGTTTCTTAGTAAAAATTCTCTTTGAAGTCTTTGATAAAGTAGTGAGTTAATATTTGTAGGCCCTGATATGTTTTCAGTGGACTGAGAGATTTTCAAAGAAATTAGCTATCTCCAATGCCTTGTTCACTGTTATATATATATGAGCTATGGAAGAGCTCCAATTCCTGGCATGCAACACTTTAAAAAATCATCTTGTCTCAGAATCTTGATTGCATCTGAAACCACCAGGGTACAGAACACTCCCCCCTTCTTTCTAGCTGTAAAAGGAAGTAGCAGTCACAAACTGATATAGTTGGGGGATTTTCCTGCTGCCCCCAAATGCAAGATGGCCAACAGTGAGGTAACCCAGACCCAGAAACATGGTATGTACTCACTCATAAGTGGAACTGCTGTAAAGCAAAGAATATTGAGCGTATAGTTCATGATCCTAGAGAAGCTAAGTAACAAAGTGAACCCTAAGAAAAACATACATAGATCCACCTGTAAAGGGGAAATAGACAAGATCACCTGACAAAATTGGGAGCATGGGCTCAGGGGAGAAGGAAGGGTGGAAGGGACAGAGGAGGGGAGAAGGGGGGAGGAGAACTTGAGGGAATGGGATAATTGAGGTGGAGGAAGGACAGAGGTGAGAGCAAGGAAAGAGATATACTGATTAAAGGAGCCATTATGGGGCTAGCAAGAAACTTGATACTAGAGAAATTTCCAGGAACCCACAAGGATGACCCCAGCTAAGACCCTAAACAGTAGTGGTGAGGGTGCCCCGACTAGCCTTGGCTGTAGTCAGATTGATGATTATCTTAAATGCCACCATAGAACCTTCATCTAGCAACTAATGGAAACAGAGGCAGAGACCCTCAGTGGAGCACTGGGCTGAGCTCCCAAAGTTCAGCTGAAGAGTAGGAGGAGTGAGAATATGAGCAAAGAGGTCAAGACCATGATGGGGACACCCACTGAAACAGTTTACTTGAGCAAATGGGAGCTCACCAACTCCAGCTGTACAGGGAAGTGATCAGAAGAGGACCAAACTAGTCCCTCTGAATGTGGTTGACGGTTGCATGACTGGGGCAGACAGTGGGGCCACTGGCAGTGGCACCCGGATTTATCCCTACTGCTGGTACTGGCTTTTGGGAACCTGTTCTCTTTGGATGGATACCTTGCTCAGCCAAGATAGAGTAAGGAGGGCTTTGGACCTTCCCCCAAAGCAATATGCCTCACCCTCTCTGAGGAGTGGATGCGGGGTGGGGGTGGTATGTAAAATTAAAAAAAAAAGAGTTTGTTTTTTAAAAAAAAAGTAAAGAAATTATTTTTAAAAAAGAGTGTGGAAAGGGGGTACAAACAGAAAGATACTTTCCTGCTTCTCTAAAGAGCCATAATTTGTTTAATGTTATCTCTATTTCTCTATTACCTTAAAAAAAAGTGTCTGTACCTGGCGTTCGTGCAAACACACATTTGTGTTTAGGGGGTTGGAGCAGGGTACAAACTCAGGGATGCTGTCTCTTTGAGGTAGAGTTTCTCCTCAACTTGGAGCTGATGAATCAGACTAGATCAAACTAGACCATCAAGATCCAGACATCTCCGGTTTTCAGTTTTGTTGGGAGGTTTATTCCATTGCTTTTGCCTTCCCAGCACTGGGGTCACAAACACAGAACACCATGCCCAGATTTTTTTCATGGGTTCTGGGTATTAAGCACAGGTCCCCATAATTTTAGGCAAGTACTTTACTAACTGAGGTATCACCTTAAGCCCTCTAAATCCCCTTTTAAAATCTAATTTTATTCTCTTGCTGTTATAAGAATCCTTCCCTGCTCCTAGCAGGAGAATGGAAGTCATGTCTTCCTATTTGTGGTCGCTTTCCCATTATATGTTGCTTTCCTTATCTCCTCCAAGAGATATTCTGTTGAAAGTCTTGGGAACAATAAACAAGCTTGAAGCAATTACTTAAAACGGTAGCTTATATGAAACTCCATAGATAGAGTATTTTTTTTCATGTTGCAAAATGTTTGCAAATTTTGCTTCCTGCAGATATTTTGTGGAAATAAGAAGTCTGCCTTGTAAATATTCATTGCAACTTGTTATTCAAATAGGGTAGTCATCGATGTTCCTGTAATAGAGCCCGTGTCTTAGGAAAACTGGGTCATGTTAGTGATAGAATAAAATGCAGACACATAAATGATGATAAGAATTCCAATGACTTCTATAAAATTTTTATTGTACATAAGCTGTCCGATCATTGCCTGCTAACAATGGTCAGAATTGAGACAGCTGTTATAAATCATTCACTAGAGCAGTTGGAGATTTAGTTGTCTGCAGAGGCCAGAAAAGCAAGCAAATTCTTGAGGTACACTGACTCAGTGTAACAGGGAAAGAAAGGGACTGAAATAAATGTTTCTCTAAAGATGACCAAATCCTTGGATTACCATTATGGAATAAACTTATTCTTCCCTGAGGTAGAGCTGAGGTCAAGGGATATTAGCAGATTTGCCCCAAATGAAAAGATTCTGTGTTGTTCATCAAAGCTAACTAATCTGCAGGGTCCATTCAAGATAAAATGGGGGATTGTCTAACACTTATTTGGAATTCAGTATGGTGATCGCAAAGCATTAGGTCAGGCTGAACCTGTGTAAGTGAACATGGCCCATGTCAGTCTTGGTTTTAGGTTCTGATGTAGAATTTGTTCCCAAGATAGAAAGAAACACAGAGGCAGACGTTCATCCGTAGCCACCAAGGAAACTGGTTGTGGCTGTGGGTGAAGTCCGTTTTCGCTGTTCACACTGTGTGTGTGTGCCGTCCATTCTTACAGGAGGATGTCCACATGAGGCTAGAGTCTGTGCTTTTCAAGTTTGTTGCGAGACTTTTTGAATTCGTCCTCCTCCTGTTGGTTTTTGTTGTTCCTTCCTGAATTCAGGTTTTTATGAGTTACTTGTTGAAGACTTTCAACTCTGAAGTTCAAAGTTCTTCTCTAAATGAGTTAGTTCTGCCTAAGATTTCAGAACGTTGGAGAGTGGACCAGCCCAGAAATGTCTCTCTCTGTGTGGAGTCTGGGGGATGCTTGTGTCTGTTGGTGGTCAAAGCCAGTCATCAGCAGTTTCCTAGAAACTTAGCACTTAGATTCATTGGCGAACCTCATCCCTCCACGTGGGTTCAATCAGAGAAAATTGACAAATTGGGAAGGAAGAAAGGCAGCTGGGCAAGTTTGATAACTTAGAGAAAGAAAGGTTGTGAATAATGGCTGATAATTATTTCCTAAAGCCATACACAGGGCTGTTCATGTTCGGCCAGTGACTTTCACCAAATTCATCCTTGGTTTAAAGGGACAGAAAACTTAATAACTTTTTCCTCACATTTCAGGTATGCTGTGAAATATGTAAACTGATTGCCTTAATTTCTTTAATCTTCTACAGGTGGAGATTTTCCTTTTCCCTGTATGTATTTAGCTACGGAGTCCGGTTCTTGAAACAGGTAGGCACTGTCAAATTATTTCATATAATTTTTTATGTGCCCATACGCCTACATCTAATTTTTAATACATAACAATATTTTAAATACTTTAACAACTTTCCTAAGAATTACTTGAACATTTAAATTTGATTTATAAAAACGTTCACATAAAACTCATCTAGACATGTGTCTGAAATGCTCTGAGAAACGGTTTGTTTCTTGGCGAGGATGTGGCGTCTTCAGTGTGCTCTGTCTAGTGACTGCATTTTTTTTTTTTTTTGGTTTTTCGAGACAGGGTTTCTCTGTGCCTTTGGAGCCTGTCCTGGAACTAGCTCTGTAGACCAGGCTGGTCTCGAACTCACAGAGATCCGCCTGCCTCTGCCTCCCAAGTGCTGGGATTAAAGGCGTGCGCCACCACCGCCCGGCTTAGTGACTGCATTTTTTGCAGTAGAACTTGTAACATCAGTTAGTTCTGTGAAAGAGGCTAGCACTTCAGTGTTTGCCTGTCACATGACCTGAGAACTCTGGGGGCTGCAGTGGGTGCTATCACTGTAGCCCCTCCGGTAGAGATTGCTCTTTTAGAGTCTTGCACATTACATAGCAGGGTGGCACCGATTGCTGGTGCTAACAGCTGCATGAACTAGGCCCCATTGCTGTATGGAAATCCTTTATCAGGCACAGTCTCCTTCTGCCTGATCGTCGCCACTCTTACTGGTGTTACCGATAAATCAGGGTGCTTAAGTTCAAGACTCAAAAAGATCTATTTTCTCATATTCTTGTTTGCGTTAACAATGGTAGCTTGGTATAAAATGGGAAGTTAATTTTAAAAGTACCTCATACTGTTAACCTCCAAAGTAGTATCAGTGGTTTTTTTTTTAATTATAAAAGATCTCTAAAATAGAATATAGGCCTAGTAGCATAAGTTACTAGGAAAGCTTATAAATATTGATGTGACATTTTCAAATCTGTTTTGTTTTTTAAGTCTGAGTTATCAGATACTGATGGAATCGCTCTTATAAAAAGTGGTCCCTTCCCCCTGTTAAAGCCCCCTAGGATACTCTTTTCAGTGCTTGCCATCTCCTCGGGTGACTGTGCTTGCTGGTTGGCTTCTTTTCACTTAATAAGAACGTACGGTCCGGGACCATTGGAGTAAATTTAGATGGATGAACTTCACACTCACAGTGGAGAAATCTGCAGCTGGCGTGAACAGGCGTGGCAGAAAATGCTTTGTCTGAACGCTTATATTTGTGTTCTCAGACGTAGCAAGGAAAGTGGAATGAGCATAGGCATTTTATGCTTCCTCGGAGAAGATAGCTGTAGAGAGAGCTGGAGGTGCTGTGACAGATTCGCCCCTCATGGAATGTCAAGCTGCTGACAGTCCCGCGGTTTGGGGGTTCAGGCTTGCTTCTGCACTTGACGAGGTTTTGATGGTATAGGGACGAGATGATGGGAGCCGGGACCACCCTTGTCCTGTCCCCTCCTTTTGTTGGATAGTTTCAAGCAGAGATTTTGAAGTGTAAGGACGAGATGGTGGGAGCCGGGATCACTCTTGTCCTGTCCCCTCCTTTTGTTGGATAGTTTCCATTGTCCCCCACATGGTAAGTGTGGCCATCTGATACCAGAACAGGAAGCACGTTGACATAGATCTAATTCATTCTAGTTCATTCTGCCCCTACACAGACTGAATGGCCTGAGAATACCTTTTGTCCAGGCTGACCCGATCGAGAGTGGAAGGCCAATGGACCATGACAAGGCTATAAAGAAACTTGTCAATAGAATGTTTGCTTGGGATCTTTTTTTTTTCCTGAAACGTCACCATTTTAGACTAGTTTCCTTTCAAGGCATAACAAATGCTTTAAAGACGGTGAAAGACCAAGACATGCTCCGGTCGAGTAAACTTGTATTGAAGTTCTTTCTTTAGTGCTTTCTGAACAGTGTTGGTTCAGATGAACTGTTCAGTTTAGCTGCTATCGTGGGAGACAGAGTTGTGTGTTGAATCCATGTTGTCAAAATACCCTGTGCAGAACTGTGCAAATGCCTTGTCAACCCCCTGTTTCATGGTCACGAGAGTACAAATTCAGAGAAGGTCGGTAATGTTCTGAAAGTCACATTAAAGTGTACTCACGGTGAACCTCAAATTCAGTGCACACCACTGTGTCATACTCCTGGCCTTTCACTTTCCCGGGCTGCACAGTTCCCACACGACTTCTTCCTTTGGTCAAGTCAACTAAATTGACTAAATCAAGTCCTTATTCCAGTATAAATAACTTAAAAGCTTAAATATTTTAAATAGTTTTATGAACTTGGAAAAGATGGTATTATTTACTTGTCTCCAACCAAGAGGGAAAAAATGTGAATGCAACCGCAAAATTAAGATGAAAATTTCATAATATTGTAAATATTTTAACACAGAGTCAATACATTTTACTAAAATAGCCCAAGTTCACCTTTGTGTTCAAATTTTTCCAGATAGTGTAGTAGGAAAATTCTCAGAATCACTGAGCAATGAACTAATTTTCATTCCAGTATCAAAAGCATGGACTATTCCCTGGCTTGTAGAAAAATGCTTGGCAATCTACACTGTCCTGTTTCCCTCCATCCTCCCTTAGATCAGACAGATCAGCTGTAGCTTATCTTCTAGGGACAATGAGTGTCCTCTCTGGTCTAAAATTACAGACATCTAAGTAGACTGCTGTGTTCGGCTATTGCTATGATGAGAAATGCCTAAATAGTTTGACGTAAGCCCAAGTCTGGCTGTTTCCTGATCTTTAGGTGGTATCCATAGGTAGGTCCACTCACACGTGACTGGCAGGGACAAATGCCTTTGTAAAAAGAGGTTCTGAGTTACCTGGGCTGCTCCCAAAGTCCTGCAGCCAACTCACACAAATTGGCATGCTGTCTAGGGTCCTGAAATAAACCAAACCAATGCCCAGCATGAGTATACATTTGTAATCCCATCACTGAGGAGGCTGAGGCAAGAGGATGGAGGATGGAGCGCTAATAGCCTGTCTGGACTATTGGTTTTGTTTGTTTGTTTGATTTGGATTTGTCCACTTTTAGATGGAAATTTCTATTTGGCTGAATATTAAAAATATTTTTAAAGTCCATGTCTTAAATATAACATCACAGAAATCACACACACACACACACACACATTTTACTAAGATGCAGATAAAAAGAATTTCCTAGAATCTATAAGTTAGGCTAGTTTGTTTCTAGCTTGTAATCATTTAATGTCATTTTTATATCATGATCCGTTTTGTAAGCTTGCATGCATATAACTAAAAGAAAAACTGTTGAACAAATAACTATATCTAACTTCTGTATCAAAGCCTAATAAAAGACAGAAAACACAAGAAGTATGTTAGGAGTTACTATTAATACTTAAAAACAACAACAATGATTGCTCATGGGGAACCACTGAGGCTATGTAAATCAAAGCAGCTGAATGGCCAGCGACCAACACCACCTCGCAATGAGAAGCTTGCAGCCTGGGTGTGAATCAACTCACTGCTCCTTTTTGAGGCCGTCTGCCTTTGCAAGCAGCGTAGCTAGTGATGTTAATTAGTGTATACACTGGTGTAAACACCTTTGCCATTGTGAATCAATAGCAAACATCTCAAGGACTGGCCTTTCCTTAGTACTACTCTGGAGGTAGTGATGACAAGAAAGCACTAACATTCAGGATCAAGGAATTTGGGAAAGGAACTGAAAAGTACATGGAGCCCTGTAAACTTTCTGAGGAGGGGATGCTGGCTAGCTGGTGTCCTGGAGAGGAAAGTTGACCCTATTGTTGCCATGGGGTAAAGGTGTGTCACTGGCAAGGTAGTAAAAACTGTAAGAAAACCAGAATAGACCAAATTCCATCTCCCCCTGCAGCTTCCCAGCGCCATAATGTTTCTGAGAGGTCGCACTGGGCAAGACGCTGGCACTGTTGAGCCAGCAGAAGTGTGGTTTGCAGAATCCAGCTCCTAGCTGAGAACAGTATCTGGGTAATGAGTCTAACCTCCCGATGTTGCCCCTTTATGACATGTGCTCCGCTAATACACTGTATTTTATTACTATTTTTAAAATACACTGTTGTAGGGACGGGGGGGGGGTGATGTCTCAGTCAATAAAACGCTTGCCACATAAGTATGAGGACCTGAGTTTGGATCCTCAACTCCCATGTGGAAATCTAGACATGTATGATGCTACACCCATGCAATCCCAGCATTGGAGAGGCAGAAGTGGTAGGATCCGTGGAGCTCGCTGGTCAGCTAACCTTGTCAAATCCGCAAGTTCCAGCTTCTTCCAAGTGGGAGACCTTGTCTTAAAATAAAAAATGGAGGACAGAAGACACCTGACATTGGCCACCGCCCTCCAAATACATATAGACATGTGTGCCAACACATCTGCACACAGTCATGAGCATGAACACAAACCTACAGCACACACCAAAATCCCTCCTGGCTGCTTTCTTTTATATCAACTTAATGACTAACCTCTAACCCGTGTAGTTGAAAAGTAGTCCTCCAGACTCTTCTTGTTGCCCATGCCCTTGAATTTCTTGAATCTGACTCGAACCATGGCCCTGCTTTTCGTGGTACATATGGCCATAGCCTATGATGCTGGTCTAGTGTTTCCAGTTGTTATCTTTTGCTGATTGGTCAACTTGGAATGCTTCTGAAATAGAATTGTCACCTGTTTGTCTATGTGAAGGTGAAAATAAAATTCGACCAGTTGTTAAAATATCCATTTACAAGTTTGTGTGTGTGCGTGTGTGTGTGTTATTTTTTTAAATTGTGAAATTGTTTGGACACAGTCACTTATTTAAGGAAATCCAAATTTTAACTTTACCTTTGACAATGGCCCATTCTGTGCTGTATCAGAGGCGCACTTGGCAGGTTGGGTCAATAATGTCTTGGTGGTTAAAGTGCTTGCTGTACAAGTGTAAGGATCCGAGGAAAGCCAAGCACAGGACAGACAGAAAGCTAGACTCGGTATAGCATGGTTGTTCTCCCAGTGCCGCTACTGGGCAATGGCAGGCAGAGACAGATGACTCCCTAGGGGCTCACAGGCAAGCTACTGGACACAGGCAGCATCAAGCAACAAAGAGACCCTGAATCAAACAATCAGGAAAGGGGGGACCGGAGGTTGTCCTCTGACGATGCTTGTACGCCATAGCATGTGCATGCTGTCAGACAGGTGTGTGTGTGTAAACACATCTCACACACACATACACACCACGATTTGTTTTTATGTGCACATGACTTGGATAACTAGCATTGGGAGAAGGAACCTTAAAGATCAATGGCCTAAATTTCTCATCTGGGGAAAGAAAAACCAGTTTCGGAAGAGTCCATTGATGCGCCCGAGGCAGAACTAGAAGTGTTTTTAAGTTCTTTGCTGAGTCCAGGAAAAGTTATAAAGCAGTTTTCAACACCGAGCAGTTCAAATCAGTGCTGATTTTTAACAGTTGACCTGGTTGATGAAGAGTTAAAGACATATCGGGGTGGGACACTTAGGTGGGCGGAGTTCAAGGTTGAATTGCTGGCCGATGCTTGGCCAACTAGGAGGACCTTGATCTCCATCCAGGTGCAGCTGCACTTTGCTCTCTGATACTTCTCTGGGGAGCTCTCATTTTTCCTGGAAAATGGGAGCGTAGTACTTTCTCTGAGATCCCTGATTTAAGTGTGTGTGAAGCTTTGGAAGATGCTGGTGGGCCTGCTCAGCTCTTTGACGTTGCAACACCGCTTGGGATGTACAACGTTTGTGCTCAGAGCCACGGACGGGTCAGGTGATGAGAAAACGTGATTGCCTTCCACTCCCACGGAACCCTCCCAGTGTTATTCATAGCTATCCTTGATTGCCTGGACCGTGGTCCAGACACACCTGCATGCAGTAATTATTGCTGATTGGCAGTTGGGCTTTGCAAAGAATTCTGAATCTTTTGTAACCTCTAAACAAGAGAATTGATGTGATGTACCACCGGGGCCTCCTACTCAGTGGCACCTTGCTGTAACCGTGCCTGGAGCCTTACTAACAGGCTCACATCCTTTCTGGAGCAAAATTTCAGGTCAAACCTCAGGGCTGCTTCTACTGGGGTTTCCTTTCCCCTTGCACCACTGTTACAGATGCCTTTATCCAACCTGTGTCTTCTGCTCACCCCAGTCCACTTCCCTTTTTAGCAGCTGTGGCTCACATTCCCAACAAGGAGAGCCTAAGGAGTGAGAACCTCAGGGCAGTGTGGCACAGAGATGGTGCTGTAGTCACGCTGTCCCCACGGTACCATTGTCATCTCCATGACTGATTCTCCCTCTTGTCACTTTTCTGGCTTTAGGCAAGTCAACAAGTCTCTCTGGTATTTAGTTGTTCTCTCTGACCTCAGTCATGTGGCCTAAAGTAGCACCTTCAGCTCATATCTGATAATTCAGTGGAGAATCTGAAATTATGGTAAGTTGATACAGTCTGCTTAAAAAGCAGCACGGCAATACAGAATAATTATAAATGTGCTCATAAATCTTGACCTGGAAGTTCAATTCCTATAAATTCATGCTGAAGAAAGAACTTTAAATATCTTCAAGCATGAATATGTAAAGCTATTAATTACAATAAAAATATTATCAATGTCTATATGCATATAATAAAAACCACTTAAAATATTATCAATGTCTATATGCATATAATAAAAACCACTTAAAATGTTCTTAATTTTTAACATCTAGAGAATTGTTTCACTACATTACTATCAAGTGGGTAGAGTAGCATGAAATCCTTTGAAAATAAATCCATAATAGCCGTACTTAAGATCCTAGTAAAGCTGAGTGGAGCTGTGGATGAAGTGAGGTAGCCACGTCTTGGTGTGTTTGTCTGCTGGTTACATACATAAAGGAGCACGTACGAACGAAGGAGCCAGTTCTTTTACAAAAGCAGAAATATGGATACTGTCTCTAAAAATATTTCATTCCATTATTATTCAAGAGCTCTAAGATGTAGGAATTAGCATGAAATGACTATATTATAAAAGACTATGAAGTTGTTAACAATTTTGATATGAGAAAATAGTAATTATAAAATGACTTCCCGGCCTGGAGGGATGGCTCAGCCGTTAAAGGCTAGGCTCACAACCAAAATGACTTCCCAATAAAATGGCAAAGAACTAAGATTTAACATAGGGCTGAGAGGTGGCTCAGTCAGCGCACTATCTCCTTCCCAGTCATGGAGACTTGGGGTTGAATCCTTAGAACCCACAAAGATGTTCAGACACAGAGTAAATCCCAGACTGGAGGCATGGAGACAGGAGGAAGCCTGGAGCCTACTGTCCAGCTGGTTTAGCTGAGAGAGATGGTGTCTCAAGAAATGAAATGGAAATTGGTAAAGGAAGCCACTCAGTGGTAACTTCTAGGCTCTACATACATGTTCACATGTGATTGTGCATCTGTACATACACATACATGTATGTGTACATACACACATGCACACAGCTATGCATACATATGTACACCCATACAAAGTTTTGTTTAAAAAGTCTAGCATCATCTCAAGTATATAGACATCCTCTGTAGGGTTGGGCCAGCCCCTCCTTGGGGAGCGGGCTTGCCTCGGGCGAAGGTTTACTTATAAATCGGGCGCGTGGCCTCCCGCGCGCCCCTTCCTGTTTCCTGTGCTCCGCGGGAACCTTGGATCTGTAAGTCTAATTTTCCCCATTAAACCTATGTATATATTTCTTACAATTTGTCTGCATTAATCTATGCCGCTACACATTTGGCGCTCACAATCCTCCTTAGGAAACAGTTTTGCAGTGTATTTTCTCTCCTATGGCATGTATGTACTTCCTACAATATGACTAGCAAATCTTTAATATACTATTCGCAATTAGCAGCTTGTTAGAGCAACAGTATTTTGCACACTTGGGGGAATCTATTTGGGGTGAGAGTACCCATTTTCAGGTGATACAGGGACTGTGCCAGCACTGCAGTGATGCCCATAGTGTCTCAGTTACAGTAACACTTGCTCTTTGGGTTAGTGAAGTATCCTCTAGAGAACTTGGAACAGCACCCTGCCATACACAGTTGTCTTGCATTCCACTCAGGGCACATCTGGAGAGAATGACATTTCATGACAGCTTCTCCAGGCAGCCGAGCAGGAAAACTGCAGGATTTCACAAAGCGGGAATAGCTATAGGGCGCCAAGGTCGTGGATTACTTGATCCCCAAGTACAAATGGCCACTCTGACCTTACAGTGTGATACATACTTTTCTGTAATTGTCCCACGCACTCCTGACTCTGGTTAAGTCCCTTTTCAATTCACTCAGTGTCCTGTCCACTTGTAGAAACTCCCGGACTGCAGAGAAAGAGAAGGAAGCAGCAGCGTACATTTCAGAGGTTACCAAAATAACACTTATTGAAATCTATTCATCATGAGTTCCCTGAAGGCATGGACGTCTCGTGCGTCTAGAACAGAGCTTGATTGTGAGAACTATTACTCCTCATCTGTATGCTGTGGCGGAGTTGGCTTTGCAGACCTGCGCTGGCTACCGGCGGCAGTGCCTGACGACTGGATTGCATCAGTATTCTTGTCCCGTTTCCATGGGGACTAGGAAAGCAGTAGTGCGCAGGAGGGCTCGGGTAATTAGAGATGAAGTATTGATCTCTGAATCGGAGGCCGCACCTGCACAGCCGCTCTGCATTAGTGAAGCCTCAGCAGGGACCTCCCCGCCACAAGGCAAATCACAGGCTGCATTCCGCACAAAGCATTCTTTGTCATTCAAGTGTGTTTTACTAAAATCGAGAACGAATGGCTTTCACACGCAATAATCAGCCTGAAACATTTTCAACAATGGTAATGAAACTGCCATCCCCCCCACCTCCCTTAAAATCAGCTTTCTGGGAGAAATAAGGAGATAGAACACTCCTGCTTGTGACAGCTGTGTTCATTTTCATGGTCTTGTCTGGGTGTATGGGGAGTGAAGGGGTACTTAGGACAAAGTGTTGATGTGGATCAGAGTATCGGACATTCCTGTCCAACCAGCCTGTGTTCCCACGAGAGACCTGCGTCGAGAAACCTGTGTGTTCCCATGAGAGCCCCAGATCATCAGGTCCTTGGTCTACGCTGTCCCCTGTAAGGTCGTACAAATGACTGTTCTTGCTTTGTTTTTTTTTAACTCCCCTACTTCATTAACATGAAGAGGAATATGCACTCCCTACGGGTACCAACATTGCTTTTGTTGAAGCTTCATTAAGAAAAAGCCCGGTGATAAACTCACTAGGTTGACTATTCCAAGACTCTTCCAAGTCCAACATAAGATTATTCCTTTCATTGAAGGAATTTAGGTAACTGTGAGTAAATGGGAAACAAAAGTTAGCAAAATTAATCAATAAAAGTAATTACACTGGAAAGGGGGGGCACTGGGGAATCTGCTAGAGTGAGTTCTGGAAATGGATTTTGTTGTTGCTTTTGGTACTGGAGATCAAGCTTAGAGCCCCTGATCTTCACTCCCAGCCTGGAGACATCCCAAGGGCTATGATGGCTTAGTGTATTCATAAGCATATGTAGATGGGCATCCAACTTAGCCCTTGGGTTTATATAGTTTGCTTATCTAAGTTATACATCAGTAAAAACATAAAACTTAAAAAATATTTTTTGATAATATCCTAGCTGCCACATAAAATAGACTTCAGAGGTTGCTAACTAGAAATGTAAGCACAGGCATTTGGCGGTCAGAAGTTGTGATTTATGGCTGTCTTGTTTATGGCTAAGCATTATACCAACACACACCACATTCCAGCCTCTCCAGGGTTTAGGGAACATTGAGGGAAGATTGCAGGAGCCAAAAGCTGTGGAGGACTTAGATGAGACAATGTCTTGTGACTCAAGAGGATTTCTACACTCACGAGTTCACAACAGCTGTATTTGCCTATGTAAGACTTACAGAAGAACAAGCCAGCTAATATTCCCGCATGGATAGTAAGGTACATATGGGTTCCCACCTCTAACTGAGGAGCTATTGACAGTGGACAGCAGTTCAGAGAGAAAGAATCAGATATTTTTAGAGGTGTGTGTTGATGAGGTTTCTTTCCTGCCTGGTCCCACAGCCAGTCAGTCCCAAAGAAACACACAGAGGTCTACATTAATTATAAACCGGTTGGCCTATTAGCTCGGACTTCTTATTAACTAACTCTTACATCTTACATTAACCCATTATTCTTGTCTGTGTTATCCATGTGGCTTGGTACCTTTTATCAGCAAAGCATTCTCGTCTTGCTTCCTCTGTGTCTGGGTGATGACTGCAGACGCTGAGCCTTTCCTTTTTCCCAGAATTCTCCTATTCTTGTTGCCCCACCTATACTTCCTACCTGGCTACTGACCAGTCAGCATTTTATTAAACCAATACAAATGACAAATCTTTGCAGAGTACAAGACCATTGTCCCACAGCAGGTGTGGTTCTGGTAGGTTGGCCACACTTGTCCGAATGACCCCACACCTACTCAGAAGGCAGGGTGCAAGGTGCAGGAGAGGAAAGGGGTAATTAGAGCCTTTGAGGTTCTTAAATCTAATGAAGGCTTAAGGTTTATCTATAAAGATGACCTGACCGTTTATGACCAGAGGGGTGGGGGAAATTCCACATGGAGCAGCAGCATCAGCCAAATTAGCAGACACAGGAAGGAGACAGATCTGCCTGTGGATTAGTTTCACAAGTATTTGGAAAGCTCCATACCTTGCAGTACCTTCAGTAGAAGCTTCAGATCCAGGTGGGGACCAGATCTGACCTTATGCCCCAACAAACGAACAATCCTGAACATCAGCCTGGTTTGGAGAGATAGCTTTGTCAGAGAAATGCAGACAAGAGGACCTGAGGTCGTTGTCTAGAACCCATGTGAAAAAGCCCAGTGTGATGTTATATACTTTTAATTCCCATGCTGGGGAGGCAGAGACAGATCCCTGAGACTCACTAGCTAACAGCCTAGCCATGTCAGCAAGTTCTAGGTAATGTGAAAGACTCTCATGTTTTGTCTCACAAAACAAATGGACAGCTCTTATGGAATGCAACAAGTTGACTCCTTGCCAACACAGAGAAAAAGAGAGAGAGACAAAGAGAAAGAGAAAACACTACAGAACTACTGATTATTTGCCATAATTTAATATATAGCCCTTTAGATAAGAATGTGGAAATTAAAAATTGAATTTAAGATTTTACATTGGTTCATTATGGTCATTTCTTCTCAAGTTCATTCAGCAACTTTGGCATGAAACCTGGCTTTGACAAGATAGCATTTTGGATGATACAGTGTAAATGTTGCACCTGGTGGGTATTTTTCAGAATTATATTGGAAATGTTATTCTTTTCCTCTTTTGTTTTCCTCTTGACATATATTTGAGTTTTTTTTTAACACATTCTTATTATATCACTGAGAGCTGGACATAGCACATGCTACCCAGAAACAGAGCCAACCTGGACTACATAATGAAACCCTGTGTCACAAAACAGCCATTGAAACATTAATCCTCATATGTACATCATGGAAATTCTCAGCCAAGAAACTGATAGGAGTACAGAATGTACCTCTTCCTTTTGGCACTGTGAGAAAAGGCACTAATTTCTGGCTCACTTAATAAAAAGCTATTTTTTGCCAGCAAGGTGAAAAATACCCTACTGTACTGAGTACCTGATTCAGAATGAATGGATTCATATTTGACTTTTCCAGTTCAAACATTTATCCGCAGATGAGACAGAATGAATTAGTAAGAGCTCTTTCATGTCGTTTTGAAGGTGTTTTGTTATTTTGCTTTCATACATTTGGGGCAGGCTTGTTGTTTTTCACATTGTGTTCTCATAGAAATTTTTTCAGAGAAGTGATATTCCATTAGTTTAGCTATTTCATCCTTTAAGAAGTCTGGCATGCTGGTCATCACCTAGTTCAAAGGAAGAGTGTGGATTCACCTTGGAGTCATTCAGAGAACTTGTGAGCTCATGGATTTCTGTGTCTTTCTTTTGTTTCTGATTCTGATTGGAGGAAGGACTCTCCAAAGAGCAGCAGCAGTGGTGTGATGCTGGGAGGCCGACGATGGGCAGTGATCGGTGGGCAGGGAATGTCACCCTGAGTACTGCTGTGTTCTGGTCTGGTGTTTACTTCGTGTTTCCCTTGGGCGTTTCTTTACTATGACTGCTGAAACACCACAAATGTAGGGACTTCAACAAAAGAACTTGTCTTCTTCAGGGTCTGGAGTCAGCAGTATGAGTTCTGTCAACTGTGAGGAAAAGCTAAGGAGCTGATGGGGCTGTAACCAAGGTAATCCCGACTCCCAGTTCCTTAGCTTGTGGGCCCTGCTGCCATTTTCACAGTGCATTGCTGTGGTCTCTGCTGTCAGGATATCAGTTCCCTTTTATAGTCAAACCTGCCTCTTGTCAACCAAATAACTTCATTACGTAAAGGTCCTTACCTGAGTCACTTTTGTGAACTTCTTTTCACCAGGTGAGGTGATGTTCCCACATTCTGTACATTAGCCCTTGCATCTTTGCGAGCTGATGCATAGCTTACAGGGAAATGAAAACCCCATTCTCAACTCTGCTGATGGTGCAGTGGTCATTCATGGGGCTATAAAGTGGGAAATGTCATTTAGAGCATTACAACATTGTCATTTGGAAACTGACAAGACTTTCTAGATGGTAACATACGGTATCTGCAATAAATGATCGTGTTAGTCTATTATCTTGAAGCACAGTGGAAAAACAGATTTTATAACAATTGTAATTTTGTTAAGAGCTGATATAAAATTTTCTATTAAAATGTCACACATTCTTTACACATTGGCTGATATAGCATGTGATGTGCGCACAGTTATATTTGATAACTGGTACCACACAGTAAAGACTGTGGTGGTGCTGCAGGTAGACCCCTAGGATTCAGGTGGGAAGGGTGCATCTTCAGGAAGCTCGGCAAAGTGGGAGTTGAGGACTAGACTGAAGTCAGAATGATAAAGGAGACTTTGACAATGAAGGTGAACAAGCAACTAGGAGAGAAAATGCTGCTGGGGAAAAGTCAAAAGATAATGCTAAGACTTCTAAAGGATTGTAGCTAGGATCAAGGGAAGAGAGGAAGGACATGGGGGGTGCTAGGTAGCACCCATGTCCATGATGGACAGGTCAGGACTTCAGCTTCCATTTAGAAGAAAAATAAACAAATTTTGAACCAGAGCTGGGAAAGGGCCACTGGTTTCAGTGTGAGTAAGGAATTGAAAGCAACAAATCCTAGATGCTTGGGAACCCGTGTTAGCCCTGCATCCACTGTGCTGTCTGTGGCTTTCAGCTGAGCTCCGGGAGTAGCTGCTCCCACCACATCAGTTTATCTTGTTGGTACACTCAAGGATGGTCAGCAGAAGGCCAGTTTTAAACACTTGGGCATGGAAGAGACTGAACATTAAAAGAGAGAAAAGAGGACTCTTTGCATTGTACTAAGTTACTTCTGAAAGGAAAGAGAAGTGTAGTAGGCGGCTGCTTGTTTGTTCCTGGCTGCCCAAACCACAAAATAATCTCTCAGAAACTATATTATTTGCAATACTGTTTGGCCAGTAGCTTAAGCATATTTCTAGCTTGCTCTTATATCCTAAACTAACCCATCTCCATTAATCTGTGCATCACCATGAGGTCGTGGCCTACTGGCAAAGTTCTGATGCATCTGTCTCCAGCAGTGGGCTATATGGCTTCTCCTGACTCTGCCTTCGTTCTCCCAACATTCGGTTTAGTTTCCCCACCTAGCTCTATTCTACCCTATCACAGGCCAAAACAGTTTCTTTATTTGTTAACCAATAAAAGCAACACATACATAGAAGGACTTCCCATACTATTTTCCCTTTTATGTTTAAATGAAGAGGAAGGTTTTAACTTTAACATAGTAAAATTACATATAACAAGAGAGGTATCAAGCAAGAATTATAGCTACAATGTTTATATCTACTTTATCTTTTATCAAAACTAAGGAAAACTATAATTATAACTATTCTTGAACTCCATTAAAGACTCCAGAAGGATATAATATTACCTGAGTAAACAGGAAGTGCATTGTAAGCAACTTCCAAAACTCTAGAATTGACAGAGACATCTTGCTGCCTTTGCAGCCACCCACAGTTCATTGGGGCCTACAGCCCCATAGTATCCGGCCAGCTTTTCCATGAAACAGGAAATTCCAAAGACAGTTCCACCTATATTGGCAGTTTGTCAGTCACTTTCTTCTGTGCCCTGAAGAATTGTCTGACAGACTCTTTCATGAAGCAGGAACCCTGAAGGACTGACTCATCTTCTTTAGGCAAGTATAGCAGTCATTTCTCTGTTTGACCTGCATGTCCAGTTCATATACCATAACATCAGACAGTCCAGGAAAGAGCAGTTTCCTGCCTAAATGGCTAACAAACTCCATAAGGAGCATCTTTGATGCCCATCATCTTCTTGAAGTTATTGGTGTTTGCCAGAAAGTTTTTTCTCATTGTCTTGAAAAGTCCTAAGTTCTCAAAACATTTAAATGCCATATTCTGTAGTCTTTGAAAGAATACCTATCCATCTGAAATACTAGAAAACATAAATAACACGACTACAAGCTTGACTATTATAGATGACTATCTATTAACCTGTATTTCTTAATTATACATTACATTTTTTAAAGATTTATTTATTTATTATGTATACAACATTCTGCCTCCGTGTATGCCCACATACCAGAGGAGGGCGCCAGATCTTAGTACAGATGGTTGTGAGCCACCATGTGGTTGCTGGGAATTGAACTCAGGACCTCTGGAAGAGCAGCCAGTGCTCTTAACCACTGAGCCATCTCTCCAGCCCCCTATACATTGTATTTTTAAATGAACTGCACAATCATAATACCTTAATCAAGAGCAGAAATACATATAACAAAGTTGTCATAAAATTTGTATCAATAAACCAAGATCTATACAAATGCAAAGTATCCATCTCTATAGCTATCCCCCTTTAAATGTAAACAAACATTTATAAACAATATTTGGGAATTCAGGCATAGTTCTCTCTTCAAACTGCTCCTGCTTTTTGTTGGGCAAAGTAAATTTTGGGGGTGTTCACATTGACCTTTTGGGAAGATCTTGGTCCATTAAACCACATTAGCCTGGAAGAAATCCGTAGGTTCTCATTTTTTTTTTTGTGGAAACAAAAGAATCATCTCTTTTCCAAAACAACATATCTTTAGACTCAAATTCTGAAGTCATGATACTTTTAAAATATACATGCTAGTTTAGCTTAGCAGCCCATACGATGAAATGTCTCTCTGTACCTAGCTTATTCAGTCAAAAATTTAAAAAAAAATCAATAATTTACATAATCCAGACTCTCTGTGTATCTTTACATGGCTTATTTTTCTTACTCTATTACTTTTTCTACAAGTTTAATATTTATTTTATTATCTTTACTCCTTTAATATATGACTGCCTGTATACTCTTTTATATTACATTTAACTGTCTCTTTACTCTTTTTCTTTTCTCTCCCAAGCCTAGATACATTTTTTAAGCACATTGTGACTTGTTTAGAGGGCTTTTATGTCTGAATCTGTCCTATTGTGTATTTGAAATCCTTTTCTAAGACTAAGGCTGCTTTGCCTTTTGACTCCTAGTCTAACATGGCAGGGTGGAGGTCCGTTTAGTGTAAGCCATGCTCACAAACCCCATTTAAATGCTCCATAGCCAGACCTCCCAAAAGAGTCAGAGCAATTTGTCCTGGCAAACCAGGAAGCTGAACTCATCTAGAAAAAAAAAAAAATGTGGCCACCAAAAGCCATGCTTAACTCTGTTCTTTTGTGTCTAGAATTCCTTTCTAAGCTTTCTCAAATTTTTACATGGATATAATCAACCACGTTGGGGTACCAATTTGTTGTAGGAGACCACTTGTTTGTTCCCAGCTGCCCAGAACTGAAATAATCACACAGAACCTGTATCAATTAAAGCACTGCTTGGCCTATTAGCTTAAGTGTATTGCTAGCTTCTTACGTCTTATTTAAACCATTTCTATTAATCACCATGTGGCTGTGGCTTACCTGCAAGGTTCCATTCTGAATTTGTCTCTGGTGGGGGCTGCATGGCTTCTTCTGATTCTGCCTTCTTTCTCCCAGCCTTCTGTTTACTTTTTCCCAAACTCTACTCTTTTGCCCTATCACAGGCCAAGGCAGTTTAATTCATTAATCAATAAAAAAACAACACATATACAGAAGGGCTTCCCATACCAGAGAAGAAAAAGTGGAAATATAGAAAGACTTCTCAACCTAAGCATAGGTTGAAGCAAGGGCTTTCCCACTGAAAGCCCTTGCCTGGCCAATGCAGGGTTAGGAGTTCATTCCCCAGTACTGCAAAGCCTAATTGTAAATGAACAAGTCAATACGTAAGGCACAGAAAGAGCTCTTCCTCCTTTTTTCTTCCCTTTGCTTTCTTCCCTCACTTCCTTCTTCCCCTCTTGCCTTCTTTCCCACCTTCCTAGTTTCTTTCCTTCTTCTTTTTCCCGAGAATGGCTTTGTGTTGCTTAACTTCAAGAAATAAGTTTTTTCACTTACAGTCTTTTCCCATTGATATAAGAAGCCAATTTTTCGCATCCAAGGGTCACCCACATTTTATTTGAAGGTTTTAGATAATCCTGATGTCAGTGCTGGAGATGGAACCCTGGGCCTCATCCATGTGTGCATTACCCCAACCCCTTAGCTTGCTTTTTCAAAAAGCTTATGCTCAGGAAATGCAGAGAACTTTTCAGTCAGCTCTAGCTGTGTGGTATTTGTAGGAGAGCAGGCAACTGATTCCGGGAAGGAGGAAGACGGGTACTGGAGCATGACCAGCGCTGGCTTCCGCGTGTCTTCAGCCATGCCCATTGAGACCTGTCATGTGATAGATGGTTCAGCGATCTTCTCCTCGGGCAGGGGCTTGTGTTGTTCTACCAGTTAGAAAGAGAAAACTGTCAGAGAGGTTAAATAACTTCAAGTGGCAGGGCTGGCATTCAGCCGCGGGCTGTGCAGTTCTTCACCCACCTTCACCGCTGTCAAACAGCCTCTGCGGGGAGGAAGACTGCAGTTTAGCATTGCGTCAACTCCTGCAACGCCGACCTACTCTGTGATATTATACTTTGCCTCCAGTTGTAGTGGGAGGATACCATTCTTAGCTTTAAACATGCTTAGTATCTATTAAAATTGTATGTGCATAGGGTTTCCAGAAATTCTTTCATACTTCTCAATCATGGAAAGCTTTGCTTACTGTATGAGAATATGAACCCTATTACTTTTAGTGGGAAAGGGGTGCAACTCCCTCCCCACGCCCACCCCACCTTAGCAAGTGCGTGTGACCTGTTTGACCTGTGCTAACCTGGCTGGCTGCTCCATGCCTTCCGTGCTCAGAGGGTCACCAGGACTGTGGATTGTGTTGGGGCCTCCTCTTCCTTTCTTTTCCCAGTCCTCTTGACTTTGAGCCTCTGTCCTCCTCTCTCATGACCCTGTGCAGCACAGAGGACATCACAAAGACCCCTGTGAGCTTGCTTCCCTGTGCACCCCTACCAATGTCAGTACTGCAGGCCCAGCTCCTGAAGGTATGTCTCTAATGCATACAAGGTCTGCTCTTTATCCGAACAGCAGATGGGCCAGACTCGTGGAATACATACTATGAATTGAGCAAATTTTAAAGATAGGGAGGAGAAAAAAGACGTAGGAAATGGAACATTTTGGAACTTGTTTTTAAAATGAAGCTGATGCCCCACATACTGCCTTGCTTCTGGGTTGAAGCTGACAGTGGGGGAGAAGGTGGTAGAAGTGAACAGACCCTTTGAGGAAGGCTGTATATTCTGACTTCCCGGTTTCTTTTCAGTATCTCAGGAGACACAAACACCAGAGGGCATCCTGTTGCCCTGGTGGAAGTCCAGAGTGAGTTGCCTTCTGCTCCATCTCTGCATCTTTCTCTATTCCCAGGTCATTGGCAGGCAGAGCTTCTATTCCTTTCCCCAGCCCTCCTGCCCCCTCCCACACAGCAGGCGGCTCATCACCTTTTTTTATTATTATTAATTATTATTATTTTTCATGACCAACAAAGATTGGTTCTTCAAACTCCTTTTGGGCTACTGAAGCCTCTACAGTCCCCAGACTAATTCAGAATTGACTCTGGGTCAAGTTAAAGAACTGCCACTTCCTACTGCTGTACCCCCAGCAATGCTATCTGGTTGCTCTGATTGCATCACCGGAATTGGCTTTTGGAATGAGTTTCCCAGAAGTCTCCTGGGTCAGTGCTGATGGCACTTATATCACACACAAGTGTAGGCCTTGAGTGATTCAGTGAAAATCCCTCACAGTAGTTCTATAGTTTTAAATATGACTTCTTTTTTGTTCTTGCTTCCAGATAAACTGTGTGTGTGTGAAAGCCCCCCAGAGCCTCACTGTCTCATATACCATTTAGATTTATATTGCACTTTTTAATATAGAAGTAAATTTTTTCTTTTGTTCCAGAATAGTGGAAATCTTATAGTTTGAGGGGCTTGTGTTAGGGGATAAATGTGCATGGGAACCTTGGTGAGATGAAAGGAATGGAAAGGGGGATTCTATTGTAAGTGAATGAGAACTTCCTCTTGGGGACGAGGGTTTAATAGATGTTCTAACTTTTATGAAGCAGTAACATTTGCTAAGGATCATATATAGCAGTTCTGAGGCCACGAAGGTGGAGTTGGGCTTGCGATGACTCAAGATGGCTGCTGTGTGTTTTAGTCACGTACTTCTGCATAGCAGTACAGTCTTCATGTCTTCTCCAGGGAGCGGCTTTCTCCTCCTCCTCATCCTCTTGGTCCTCACCAAGCAAACTCTAAACAGCATGAACTGTTTGTCTCTTGTCCAGAGCAGTTGCTATATTCACCTTAGCTCTCTTCTAAAGCCTTGGGGGCAATTATATGTTCATCTTATGACTTGGAGGCGAGAAGAAATTTCCTGTACTTTAATCTGAGTCCATATATTTAACCCCAACCCCATTTCCAAGCAGACATCTCTCAAAAAAGTGACTGATGTCCGTGTTATCAGGCATGTCATAAGATAAGGCCCTGCTGCAATAGTGGCATCTTAATGCTCACATCCATCATTCCCACACAGATAACCTCCCTTCTTCCTCCCTCTCTCCTTCCTTTTCTCCCTCTCCCTTTCCCTTATTCAGAACTACTCTCACATAATTCACGCTTGTGTAAGAAGTGATTTTTTTCTTTAACTTTGTGAATTGCACTCACATTTGTTCACAGGAAACCGGTGGGTCTGATTTGATGAGGGAACTTAGTTCTAGGAAACCAGTCATTAGGGTCTCCAGAGTGTCTGTGGCCAGCAGTGATTTGGCGATTCTTGCTCTCTTCGCCAGTTGACCGCTTAGATTTTTACTCCTGTTCAGACTAGTGATCAAAGCGTTGCCTCTAAAACTGGCGTGCCAGCTAGTCCATTAATTTTCTCAAGCCGAGTGCTAGTTCAGTTACTAACTTCGTTTGATCATGGGAATGAAAACATGTAGTCATTTTCTGAGCTTAAGATGTTTTATTTTTAATCCAGAAACTAAAGAAATATTCAATAAACCACATATTTAGTTAATGATCTCTAAATTCCTATCCGTACCTGCTAAATGAATAGTTTGATGGAGGCATTAGAAAGGGGAAAGTTCGTGAATTGCTAATTTTTTGAAGCTTTCTTTCCATTAGTTGCCCATTAAGTTTAATGAGCTCTGAACGTTCGCAAGTAGGCTAAATAATGGCGAGGAACAGCGAAGTCCGTTTATTCTGGAAAATCTGGCTTTTCCTCCTTGACTGACAGTTCCCCCAGAGCCTCTCCCATCTCTCACAGGTCTGACATTCTTCCTCCTGCTCACACACTTCCCCAGGGCTCACAGACCCACAGATACTCTTTCATGTGTGCACAGTGTGGGCATATAAAAGTGATGAGGAGCAGGCTGAGAAGAAAACCTAGACACTTGTGTGATTGGGGCAGAGGGCTAACAGTCCTTTCCCCCACAGATGTCTCTGCTCCTCAGTCTGCCTGTTTGGATGCGGTATAGCTCTCTGAAGGTAGCTGGGCATAGTGTTAACAGGCCTTTGGAAATAAATGAACATGAAGGAATGGGTGTTGTTGTTGTTTGGTTGTGTTTTAAACAACCAACTGTCATTAGGAGAAAGACAATGGTTGGATATTTTCAAGTTCCTATGCAGAAAAGAAACACCCTGATGATATTTGTGAATGACTGGATTTTCAAATGCAACCTTAAAGAGATGGAAGCTCAGGACGAGCCCCAGTGGGCCGACTATTCCCGGTGGTAGTCTGCTTTCTTGATGGGGACAACTTTCAGGTAGATCGCTCTCACACAAACAGTGCGTCATCACGGATAACAGTTATCTTGATGGCATCTGGGGGTGTGGGAACTGTTCATGAAACAAGGACATTGGTGTGCAGGTGGATTTTTTTTTCTCCTTGTAGCCAAAGATTATAACTAGATGTCTCTTCAGTGAACTATGCTGCATGAACGCGGTGTCTGGTGCCAACAGACCTAATGACTGTGACGGTAGATTGCTGCCAATGCTAATAATGAGCTAGGACTTACAAATCCCTGTCTTAGCCCTAGGACATGGAAAATATTTCTCTTCAGTAAATAGTTAGGAATCATCGCTTGTAAGTGCCTGTCAGATTGTTCCTGGCACCGTACCGCTGTTTGAAAGACAGGGACCTGGACCGAGTTGATGCCGATTCTTGACTGTGCTGTCGAGTGTCTTTCACAGTATCATCTCACCGGTGAATTTTAAGGTTGAAATTTTTGCTTTTAAATTACGAAGCCCTCATACTTTGAAACTCAGAATCTGCCCCACACACACACATATATTTCAAGAACTGAAAGATATCAGTGTCTTGAAAATTTGATTACAAATCAATATGGTTATACTTCCTATATAGGATATTATATAAGATCATTTAGATTTTGTTTTGAGTTAACGGAATAAGGCATTGCCAAAGTCAAGCTATAAATACTGTCTGTAAACTCTAGAGTTGACATTCCTTTTTAGGGGTTCATGCTCTAATCGGGAAGACTAAGCCTCTGGAAGCATCTGGACAGATGTTGGGTTCCTCTCCAAGCACAAGCTCTAGCTCTCAGGTACTAAGAGAGTCTCGCGGAAAAGTTCCGTTTATGCCATGTCACACATCCTGTTACTTAAAGATAAGTCAACAATGCTAAAATTTTTATAGGATGTTTTACTTTTAGAAAGCACAAATAACGTTTTTACTATATACTAATGGAATCTCAGGGGAGAGACAATCTAAGGATGATGTGTATATAGCTACTGGAGATTACAGGCTATCTGACCCAGGGCTGGGTCAAAATTCACTTTTTTTCATAAGTCCATGGGGGGCATATTAGAATTTTAAAGTTCCAAAACTCAAGTAATTTATCCAAATTGTTATAGCAAATTGGTGATGGTCCCATGATTTGGACTCAGGATATCTGGTCTCTGAACCTTGCTTTGAACCAGAGTGCGGCAGATTTTTACATAGAGCCGACCCCACCAGAAATGCCTTAACAGATGACATGAGGCATGAAGCCGTCAGTTTTGGTTGGGGTCGTTACGCAGAGGAATCTTGTGAAATCTTCCCCTAAAGGCCACAAAAATAATATCAGGACACTTCATAGCATATCTTGTTCATGAGAACTCCTAAGGGAATTTTCTCCTAGTTCCTAGCAATCAGAATGGGTATATTCCCTAAACAAATTACCCAGTTTCTAATTTCATAACCGTCCCTGGTTGTAAATGGCCATTGGAATTTAATCAAATATATTCATGGGAATTAAAAGGGAAACCACTGAAAAGCACATGGCGGAAGGTGTGGCCGTCATGGCGCCGGCAATCTCACCCTAGTGACCGTCGCCTCCAGGCGGTTTCGATCTGTTGCTGTGTTGTAGTTTTGCCTTGTTCCCTTTCTTCTTTGGTTTGGTCCTGGATCTTTATAGAAGAAAATGTTGTCTACATCATTTGGGGGGGCAGGGGGGGAACAGTTTGTTAAATTATGGGAAGAAAATATTTGAGATGGCAGTGGTTCCAAAGCTTGACCATCTCTCTGGCAGGATATGAGCTTTGAATGCGCTGAGGTTTGATGTTGGGAGGTGGAGGTGTGGACCATGGGAGGTGGCTGGTACTGCTGATGGAGCAGAGCAAGAGGGATGGGTTTGAGTCTGCAGGGGTTCCTGACTGGACGGTGTTTAGGAGCGATTTGGGATTCTTCCATCCTCTACAGCACCTGTATCCTGGAAGGCCACTAGGTGACTCAAGGAAAATAAAGCACAGACACACAACAACCAAATCCAGTGTAGTTTCAAAGTCCCCACCGTTTATGTCCTTCGTTGCATCTTTAGTGCAGTGAAGATCGGGAAATCATTTCCATTAGAGGTTAGCAGAGTCTGCTAGCCCAGCAGCTAGAGATTGATGAGGCAAGCAAGGAGGAACTATGTGTAAAGTGTCCTATTCGTGTTACCCGGCACGGGCAGCCGTGGAAAGGAGCCCACCAGCTCATGTTCTCCGGCTCTAAGTGGCAAGACCTTCCTCTCCTCCTTGGGTAACCAAAGACAACTTCACAGCTCTTATCTTCTGCTTGTATTCCCTCCCTTTATTCATCTCTAGCTCAGGGGGGGGTTATTGTTTTCCTAGAGCACATTTATTTAATCCTGACGTCTTCATTCCTTGGATTTTAGAAGTAGATTTTGTCTTTGTTTCCTGCATTCGAGGCAGGCAGCGGAAAGTTGTCAGGAGTGTTTAGCTAAGAACCATCGGCACCTTTGAAAACTAGAGACCCTGCAGTGAGCCGGATACACTGCGCAGCAAGAGATGGCATCAACTATAACCCCGCCAGCCCCCCACCGCGATGCAGCATGAAGTCTGCACACTGTGCTGGTGCGGGATGGCGCACTGGCACCATACGTTGCATAGGAAGCCTCCCTTCTCATTGGGGCTTGATGTTTGGACTTCCCACAGGACAGGGAACCCTGTTTGCTCTTTGTGCTGACGAGGGAGGAGAACTTGATTGGGGGAGGGGGAGGGAAAGGGGAGGCGGCGGTGGGGAAGAGACAGAAGTCTTTAATAAATAAATAAATAAATTAAAAAAAAAACAAGAAGAAAAAATAAATAAATAAATAAATAAATATTAAAAAAAAACCCTAAATATGGGGCTGCACGATAAAAAAAAAAAAAAAAAAAGAACCAGGCGTAATCCAAAGAGCATCTCTACCTAAAGCTTTATGAAAATGGACTGGCTTACAGATGTTGCTGTTTCTTTTAAATAAGAATATGCTGTGCCCTAATAAAACAGTTAGCAAAATAACAAAACTGTAACAATAACGGAGTTCCTGGTTATAATCGTTCGCAGCTGTGATCCTGGGGCCCCAGTGTATCATTCATGGCTGTCTCTATTTCTAAAACTTACGTGCCATTTTTCATTCCTGTGAACACGAATTTTGGTTTTACTGGTTGACTATACTTCCTCTTAGTAGTTTTAAACATCATCTGGATGCCAACACAAGTACACATACTTTGCTATGTTGCTGGGTTAAATGATACAAAGTGATTTCTAAGTTTCACATGATGGTTTCTTTTGAGTGATACAGTCACACCGCTAAATGAATAAAACTAGTGGAAACCGCGCAGCAAAAAGAGAGATCGCTGGGAAAGACTGGTGAGACGGTACCATCCTACACCAGAAGCAGTGATTGCAAATGGCCCCTGAGGGTTGGGGAGACCGCTCTAGTTGTGAAGCCCCTGGAGCAGCTTCTCGAGCTTGTTGTTGACATAAAGTAGGGAGATAGGCTGCCAAAGCCCCTCAGCTATGCTGTAGAGCATGGTCCGGCTGAGCTAGCAATGTCCAGGTAGGGCCGGAGGAGTGTCTGCTTCATTTGCTGCAGGGATAAAGGGATGACGAAAGCTTACGTTCAATGAACCTGTTAGGACTCGTTTCCTAGTACCTGCTTCAGTTCTGACCTATAGGAGACTGAAACTGTTTCTATCTGGTTCGCACTGCGGTTTCTTCCTTTGAACACTGATGCCTCTGAGCGACAGGTTTTTATTAATGCTTCTACACTACCCTTCAGTGGCGTACTTACGATTTTTCCCCAAAGGTAAAAGTGATAGTACTTTTAAAATGCATTATTAGTTTGGTGGGTGAGTCATAGCTATTAGACGCTTGCAATTCGGTATGATTAAGGATTAGAAGTATCTTTAAAGTTATGCAAAAGATCACAGGAAAAGACAAGGGTAGTCCAGCAGTCTATAACTGCTATTGGAAGGCTGGATTTTAGTGTATGTTTAATTTAAGATTCAATACATTGAAATACATTTCCTATGTATATATTTTAGAATCAGTTTATATTCATTGCTACTATTGATATGTGTGTTGTGTAGTTCACATTACATTGTGTCTTTTTTCACTCACATGATAAATATATCCTGTGCCTTTAAACAATACTTGAAAGTGTTAGTTCAGTAATTCCCATTAAAATCATGTGGAGTCATCATAAGTGACTTCGGTATTCTTGCAGTATTATATAATGCAAACTGAAAAAAAAAGAAACTCTGTATCTTTCTTCGGCCTTAAAATATGCTGGGTTTATGAATCTCCGATGGACTTTGGGTCCACCTTCAAGTGTGAGAGGAGTGCTGCTTTCCAGAGCACACCAGCAGTTCTCCATTCCCACCTGATCCGGTTCCCTGGATATTTCATTTGTATTTTAATAAAACTCGCGTGAAGATCAGAGAGTAAAACGGCCCCACTGGTCAGCCTTACAGACCAGGCTGTGGTAACATACAACTGTAATCCCAGGAGCCATGCTAGTTTGCCACAGAAACTGGGTGATGCATGCCTTTAATCCCAGGGATGCACACCTTTAATCCCAGAGTGAATTTTTATATCCCTAGAGAGGAATATAAGACGGGAGGAGACAACTCAGAGACACAGTCTCATTCTGAGATTCCCACAGGCAAGATGGCCATTTCAGACTGAGGCAGAGATAATATGGCTGCTTTGCTTTTCTGGTCTTCAGGTTGGACCCTAGTATCTGTCGTTTTATTAATCGTGCATCACTTGGTGTCTCAGGGAACCCTCACAGAAGCCTCGGGTCACCGCTTTCATACCTGAGGAACCCTTCCCTCATCGTAAACCCATTTCTTTGAGTTTTTCTGTTCTTCACATCTAAGCTCCACACAGATGCTAAACTATTATCTCGAATCCATCAACATCAGTGCATGAGAGCCCTTGGCAGAAGGGAAATGACAGGTAAGTAGCAAGATTGCTTTCGTTAGTGAGCAACTATTGAATTCTGCAAGTGTTTGTTATCCTTAAAATATGAGTCTTTTACTTAGGTATTTAAATTTAAGATTTCCTTGTGCTCAAGCCTTTCATGGGGAAAAAAAATCAGGAAATAAAATAAGGCAGGTATTGTTAACATAAAAGTTATTCAAACACTGTCATTTACTCAGAAGAGGCCACTCTGACATAGAAGGTCTTCATTACCTTTGTGCTGGACACAAAGTTCCTCCTATGAGAGACTGAATGGGATTCACAGTGCACTTAGATGGGGGGAATATTATGCCCTCCGCTAGCAGATGAAATTAGCCCTTGGCCACCTATAAGAGCCCCAATGGCCCTGAACCTGCTCTCCCTTTCTCTGAGCCTGCATTGCTTTCACACATAATATAATTTACTTTTTCTGGCTGTTTATTTTATTTATTTCTGTTTTTTAATTGCTCTGGTGAAGCAAATATCTTTGTGTGTTGAGTGCCATCCACATACCTACAGTGGTGACTGATAGGGTCTCTTGAATTCTCATAAATATGTCACTTGCTCAAGACT
Source organism: Neodon shergylaensis (assembly GCA_025134845.1). Lineage (NCBI taxonomy): Eukaryota > Metazoa > Chordata > Mammalia > Rodentia > Cricetidae > Neodon > Neodon shergylaensis. The sequence goes on along the minus strand of JABTXL010003523.1, from coordinate 12,783,926 downwards.
GTATAGAGCCAGTAACTTCAAGTTCCACAAACTGTGACTAGACAGTCTAACTCAGAAAACATCTCTTGTGGCAAAGCTCTTGCCTAGCATGCTTGAGGCCCTAGGTCACAACCCCAGTACTGAGAAAAAGAATGCATTCTGAATTCCTATGGTATACTATTTTTTCAAGTTGGTTATTGTTTCTGCGGGCAAAGAATTGTATAATTTAATACAGTTATCAAATGATTTGGAAGCCCTAAGTAATTATTATTCCTTAAAATTATGTGTGTGTGTCTGAGAAAAGCTGAGCAGCAAGAACAGAGGATTCTCATCTGCCCCTCCCATCCCCAGTTTCCAATTACTAACATTTTTGCCTTATTAGTGTAGAAGTTTTGTTCAAATTGACGAGCCAGTATTAAAAGTCTATCATTAACTAATCCTTATCGCTTACATTAAGGCTTGCTCCTGTCCTCGTGCACACGATGGGCTTTTGCACATGGTGGGTGGCATGTTGCCACCATTGCAGTATCATGCAACATAACCTCGTGCCCAAAGCTGCTAAAAACTCGTACCAGTGCTTGGTGTAAATATAATTCTTCAGCTCAGTTTGGACCAGTACCAAGGAGCATGGGTGCCGGGTCACGTAATACGCTTTCTTACTGTGTTTGTTCAATGGGCCTGCTTTGAGAAGCTACGCTGGGAAGCAATTGATAATTGGAACGAGGCAGAGATGGTGCTGAAAGTTTCCTTTCTTGGGTCCTGTTCTCTTGGAGTCTCCTGCAACTGTATAAAATGGCCGGGAGTATGCATGGAGCACGTGAGCATTGTTCCACAGGGGCTCAAAGTGATTCTCATGTTGTCAGAGTTTGAGAGTATTAATAACACATTCCATGTGTTGATATTGTAGCATCCGTGCTTATTAAAAGGTAGTGTACACAATTCAGTAATCTTTGCTAATTCTCAGCAGAAGAGAGTATGTCACAAACACTTTGCGAAAGTGTTCACACATGCCATGAGTAAGGCTTTTGTGTCTGCCACACTCTAGTTACGTTATTTTTCTCCTTTTATAATAAGTTGAAGTTAAGTGGTATTTCTGACTTGGGATTTGCTGTATTTAGCAAGTGTGTGGTCGCTGCTATCCTCATGGTATTTAGAAAAACCTTTAAGGAGGACACGGACCTCATCTGATGATGCGTTGGTCATAGCACAAAGCTGAGGGTGAGTGAGCAACATACCTAGCACTCGGCTGTCCCGACAGTTGTGGAGAAATTCAGCTTCTGTCTAGCCATGTGAGGGGGTCTCCCATGATGCTTCTCTTCATCCAGCCCAGTGCTGCCTTGTGAGCACCAAGAGCTAAATAACCCTTGCCTCACTCTTATTTGCTGATACTGAGCTTGGCTGTTGACTCTGCATTCCCGATGTGTTTTACAAACAGGTTTTCAGAGGTATGAGCAAGTCAGTTTTTCTTTTTCCTTATATGAACATCTTCTGATTAATTAATTGTTTGAAGGATTTTTTTTTCTCTCCTGTCATTTTCTTACCTATTTTCCCTAGGTAAAAGCTACCATTATGTTGTTCACCCTCCTTGACAACTCAGGGTTGCTGTTGATTCTTCCCTGTGTTCCAGATAACAGAACCGAGGAAACAAACACGGAGTCAGGGAGTGGAAGCCTGCGCTAATGAACCAAGTATCAGGGCAGAGAGTGATAGAGTCCGTATACCATGGGAGGTGGCTGGCAATTGGGTATCTGCGGCTCAGTGAGTACATGGAAGGGAAATCAACACAGGGTGGAGTGCTTTGAGATTTATCTGGGGGAACTGGAAACAGCTCTGCATATTGTATTCAGCAGAGGCTTGTTAGCCAAGAAAGATACACAGAGAGAATCCAGGGGGAGATTAACAACAGGTTAGCAATTGCCTTGAACTCATAAGAAACCTGACTTTGCTGTTATTGATGTGAAATCATCAAATATGTTTTTTTAAAAAGGAAGGAAGGAAGGAAGAAAAGAAAAGAAAAGAAAAGAAAAGAAAAGAAAAGAAAAGAGAAAAGAAAAGAAAGGAAAGGAACAGAGCTGGGGAGGGTGAGCCTGGATTCCCAGCCTATTTTCTGGTTTTCATTTAGACTTTGCATTGAAACTGATAGACTTTACAAGAGTACATCGAGTTCAAAACCAAGTCCCTCTTCCCTTTCTTATTTCTCACTTCCCTTCCCTGTCTTAGCTTTGGTTTTTATTATCTGCAGCATGAGGCCAAGTCAGAGATTTTAAAAAGAAACAAAAATAAAAGACTGCCTCTGCACCTCCAACTTGCAGGCCGTGACTTAGCCTCTTGGCAGGCGTTGAGATTACATACTGCCTAGTCAGAGATGCTGGTGTCACCTTCACCTCCTCCCTGTCCTTAACAAGACAGCTTGTCCACCAGCTCCTCCTGCCAGTGAGAGTCTAATTCACCCTCTGGTCTCCACGTTTAGCTTTAATCATTCATAAACTTACATTCATTAGGCTACCCTAGTTTTCCTTCGCTGTACAGAGTTCAGGTAAATTATGTTTATTGCTTCGGCACCTGGGGTTCTGAATTGCTATTAAAACCTCTTTATAAACTTAAAATTATACATATTCAACATGCCTGTGACAGATATTGGAAGCTCTACGAACGCATTAGAAAGTCACACAGTGTGTACCATACGTTGCTGGCGTCTCCCCCTGTTTCTGTATGTCTCTGAGTGTTCCTCTTGTTTTTAATTAGGATGAGGTTTGGAGCCTATTACAGCCCATCAGCCAATGAATCTTGGTGACTCAAACAATAACAAAGATTGGCCATGTCAAATAGGTCTACAACCTCATACGATGGTTTCACTGAGCCATGTCCGACATGGAGACGTCCTGTCTGTTCTACCACAATGGGGCAGTTCTAGTTTCTACATTATTTTCTGATACAAAATGATGGCTGGAGTCCAACCACCCCGTAAGGAAATATCCCCCACCTAAGAATAAAAAGTGGGCAGGCATAGAGTTGTTTTCTGGCCACACCACCTGTTGTTATTGTGAAGCCCACACACCATCTCCACAGACGAGAACAGAGTCATGAGGCCCTAGTCTCTGGAAAAAGGACTGAGAAATACAAGTTTTATTTTTAGACAGTATGTTCAGCTTAAACTCCGACTTCAGTCATTAAGGAGGAGAAGATGGAAGGGCAGGCAGCTTTGCTTGGCATACACAAAATCCCCCTCTTCTTGATGGGTAAAATATGCCTATTATCTGTACCGTTGAGTTTCTCTTGTCTGTGTTTCTGCTACTCAGTGGCTGCCATTCCAGAAAGCGTCTTTATTAAAATAAAGAGCAGAACAGCAGAACGTCCTGCTGGGTTTCACATTCTCAGATGCGTCAGGTCTCGTGATGTGGGAGATCGTAGATGCTCAGTGGTGCTGATGGGGAGACAGGGATGGCGGAGCAACAAACTGCTTCTCTCAGAATTCCCCGATCATCACAGGAAGGCGTTCAGATGTTGTTGACTTCAGATCTGACCTTTCATGTGTGGCCACCTCACTCACGATACATATCAGTCAACCTGGGAGTTGACCTCAGGCGACAAATAACAGAGCCTTGGGCTCCCAGAGGTCCTGCTGCTACAGGGCTACGTACAGTCTGTCCAGGAACGTCAGTTGTTAAAGTGATGCTCAGCCTTAGTTGGGATCGTGGCCCCCAAGAAAAGCAGCTTTTGGCTGCCTGTTTCTCAGGAATAACAGCCTCTGGATTCCCGAGCTCCTGGTCCCACTGGAACATAACTGAGAGGTTGTCCTACCAAGTCTGCCTCAGCACGTGCCAGAAAATACGTATAGAATTGTGTCAGGAAAGCATGCATAGAAAGAGCAGCTTTATTTTTTCTTGTTTCAAAGTCAGAGATGAGAAGGGTTAGACATGTGGCTGAATCTGTTGAGAAATCAGGTATTCCTCATACAGCGCCTTCCGTGTAAAGACCCAACTGCAGCGTCTGGCTACGCTGTCGACATGGTTTCTCCGCTGAGTTCATCCTTGCTGCCCTCTCTCCATTACGGTCTTCTGTCATCGCGGTGTGCTGTGACCAGAGTCATCCAAGGAACGTGTTCCTAGACTGCTTTGCTTTTAAAACTCTCTTGACATACTCAGTTTCATGAGCCCTCTCAGGCCAATCGGCATGGCCACTTTATAGAGTAGGAAATTGAAATAAGGACGTCTCGCCAAATGGTTTGTCTACAGTATTTCATCTGTCATTTTTGTGTTTCCCTTTCGTTCTCTGACTTTCCCAGAGAATAGCAGCCCTGAAAAAAGCCTGGATTACAATTCCCACTACCACCTAGGTCTCCTTCCCTCATCTAAGTATTCTTTCCAGGAACTGTCATGGAAACAGATCACACATTTTTAGGATATAGCTTCATGGTCTCAAAATGCACACAAACTTGTTTGGGGGCCAATTAAAGTTTATGCTAATTAAAAGCAAAAATTCAGCATGGGGAGACAGCTCAATCAGGAAAGCCCCTTGTTGCACCAGGATACGAACCCGAGTCCAAATCCCCAACACCCACGTAAAAGCTGGACGTGGTGGCTCGTGCCTGCAATCCTATCGCTGGGGTGACAGAGAAAGGAAGATCCCTGGGGTTCACTGGCCAACTAGACTATCCAGACTGATGTGTCCCAAGCTCCTCAGAGAAATCGATCTCCAAAAACTAAGATGAAGAATAAAAGGTGAAGACAACAATGTCTGACTGCTACATGTGTGCCCCCCACACACACACGCACAAACGCACGCACGCACAGACTAAAAGAAAGCAAAAAGTTCCATTCTGATACCCTTTTTCCTGCCGCCGCCTCCTCTGCCTGATGGCTTGCGTTGTTTTGCATAGACAAGTCCTCCTTTATTCTCTATGGCTGTGATAAACTGCTCGGACAAAACCGGCTCACAGATGTGCTGTGGCTCACAGTCTCGTTGCAGGGAGAGTGTGGTGTTAGAACCTCAAGGCTTTGGTGAAGTTGTATTCAGGAAGCGGTGGGAAATGAATGCTAGTGTCAGCTAGCTTTCTCCTTTTGGTTCAGCCCAGGACTCCAGCCCATAGGCTGTTGCTGGCTGCAGTGAGGTAGGTCTTCCACCTCAGCTAACCTGACCTAGGTAATCCTTCATAGGTATGCCCAGAAGGTATCTCCTAAGTGAATTGACATCCTATCAGTATTAACCACCAAACGAATAAAGGTAGAAACTCAAAAAGGGGCGGTAAATACACAAAAGTGAAAGCCCCCCTCCGTGGCAGTCAGCCCCCCCATGGTAGTCAGTCCCCCCCCACCCCATGATTCCAAAGCTATCATCTGCAAAGCCTTCCTGGCCACTCCCGTGGCAGCACCTCCCCTGCATCCCATTGCCTGTGTGCTATCTTCAGATGCCATTATGCTAAACCTCTGTGGAGTTTTGCTGATTTTGCCTGCTGACTCCCCCCACTGAAGCATCATGGTTTCTGTTGCCCTTGTCCCTGTATCCGCACCTGGAACCCTGCACAGCCACGGCGCAGGTGCTGGAAGAGGGAATTTGATGGAGTGAATACCTGGGAACACTTTAGAAATGTAATCACCCTGGGATTCAGTGTGATGATGTCTTGTGCTGTTTGTTAAAGGAGTGCCACTTAAACAGACACAAGCAAACTGAGAAAAACCCATGGTACAGCTGGCCTGCTAGCTCCGTCTTGTTAGCGTTGACACTTGTCACAGCTGCCACATTTTCCTATATTTAGATAGTTGTTTTATTTCTTCCTGTTTAGACTAACTGCAATTTTCCTCTCCTTGGAAAATTTTCCTCTCCTCTTTGTTTTTCCAAGGACAAAATTACAATGAACCCCATTATGAAGCTAATTGATGCTACAGTGATTAGCTTCACTTCCGGCTTGGATTAAGTTGTGTTCATTGGAGCAGAACCTGCATCTGTCCCTTCTTGTTACTGTTACTGTACTGTTAGTTAAAAGCTGAATGTTATCTGTGTCTGTAGCCAATAGGATTTGAAAACTGAGTCATTCTTTTAGCTAAACCGGGTGACATCATTCAGTTTATATTTTAAAAAATGTGTATTTTACTGCATTCCTAACTTCACACTAAGTCAAGCCACAGTCCACAGAACCACAGAGGTTAGGTATAGAGTAAGGGACTAGGTAGGCGACAATAGATCTTCCTAGGTAAAAGGAAATAGGATCCAGTTATAGATGAACACAGGTGGGGGAATTGGACCAGTAGGAACAAGCATGGAAGAGAGGAAAGGAAGGGGGATGAGGGATAGGGGGTAGCTAAAATTAAGGATTTTTGAGGGGTGGTATGGAAACCTAGCACAGTAGAAGCTCTCTCTAAGCTGTGTATGAATGAATATGAAGACAATCTACATGAAATTGCCAAATAATGGGGAGGCAGAGCCCAGCTGCACGTCTCTTGTCACCGAATGAAGCTCCCAGGACTGGGAATGGGTTCCAGATAATTGAGTTATTCACCAAAGGGGTCCCATGGGAACAACCAGACAGCACAGACTGTTACCAAAACTATAGGTTGCTCTCCACAAGCTGGTGGTAAGGCGCTATGGCTGAAGACAATACCTACACAGCTCATTGAACACAAAGAAGTAGAGCTGCTGCCTACATAGAACCTTCACGCCCGCAGACTAATGTTCTTAGTACCAGAAGGTACTCCACATGCTACCAAAGGAGAACTGTGAACACCCACCCAGCTATAAACCCCTTGATCTACAGTGGTATCCTGCATGCATGCTAATGAAAAATGGTGGTGTAAAGCCTGTATGAGTAACCAACCAATATCTGGTTTGTCTGAGGGTCCATTCCACAAGATGGAACCCATACCTGATGATGCTTGGTTGGCCTAGAACCTGGGACAAGATAGAGCAAGGACCAAGGGTAAAACCAAATACTAAAGAAAGATAGCAATAAAATGACTCCTGATGACATCCTGCTATGCTTATAGATCAGTGCCTTGCTCAACCATTATCAAAGAAGCTTCCTCCTGCAGAGATGGTATAGATGGAGGCCACTCATTCATTTCCCCAGACCAGAAATAATCACACAGAAACTATAATAATTACAACACTGCTTGGCCTATTAGTTTAGGCTTCTTATTAACTAATTTGTATATCTTAAATTAACTCATTTCTATTATTTTGTATTTTACTACGAGGCTGTGGTTTATTGGTAAGGTTCTTCAGTGTCTGTCTCGTTCGGCAGCTACATGGCATCTCCCTGATTCTGTCTTCTTTCTCCCCCTCATCCAGTTTAGTTTTTGTGCCTAGCTCTATTCTGCCCTGCCACAGGCCCAAGCAGCTTCTTCATTAACCAGTGGTAATAAAACATGTTCACAGCATACAGAGGGGAATACCACATCAAGATGGGAACAAATATAGAGACTCATAGCCTCATAATATGCACAGAGTGAGAAATCTTGGAGCACTCAGCCCAAAAATGAAATTCTCCATCAATCCCTTCCCTGAGGACTCAGGGAACTCTGCAAAAGAGGAGGTGAAAAGAGTATAAGAGTCAGAGGGAATGGAAGGTACCAGTGAAACAAGGCCTTCTAAATACAGGAGGAACGATGCACATACAAACTCTCGGAGTCTGAGGCAGCATGCATGGAGCCTGAATGGAACTGTGCCAGATGGGGTCCCATAGCTGAAAGGAGACATGGACACAAGCCCCATCTCTAATGCAGAAGTTATCTCCAGTTGATAACCATTTGCAAATGAAAATTTAGAGAGTCTCTCGCTGGAGAAACAAAACTACCCTTAAGGGTATATCACATGCCCAGCAGAAGATGGCCAACAGAAAACTAACTCAATGGCCTCTTTGGGGGCTCCTTTTCTCGTAATGTTGTACCAGGGCTTTTTCTTTTTAACTTTATCTTTTTTAAAATTTTATATGCTCTGTCTCTCTGTCTCTCTCCCCTACAGGTTCTTTGCTTCTGGTTTTGTATTTTTATGGGATTCTTGACTGGGTGAATGAGTGGGTCTTACCATCTACATCTGTCTTGCACCTTCTCTTGGGCTCCTTTCCTTCTGGTTATTTTTGTTTTGTCTTATTCTAATGTAGTTTTATCATGTTATATATTATATTATATTATATTATATTATATTATATTATTTCACCTTAGAAACCTGTTCTTTTCTTAATGAGAAACAAAAAGTAGATGGATACGAGGGGATGTGGGGAAGAATTGGGAGGAGTAGAGGGAAGGGAAGACGTAATCAGGATATATCATACGATAAAAACTATTTTCAATAAAAGAAAATATAAAATAAATAAACATTACAAACTGAGTTATTTCTTATAGAGATTAAAAATATTGTCAAGGCATCAAAAACCCTCTAATTATGAAATTTTAGAAACTAGTTGGAAACCCAGGCCAGCATTGTCATTAGACTCGGTGGTGCATCTCTAAGGTAGTAATTGCATGTTAGCCTGATACGAATTGTCTAGATAATACTTCCCCATGATGACAAAATAACGTGTCTTCTCAGGTCACTTGCTAAAGCTGTTTACGTTGGAGCCTGTAAAATGTTATTGTCTCATAGTCATTTCCCTTTTAAAGGTTACCCCATGCGTGCAATGAGCCGTACATGGCCCTTTGAGCGTAGACTGCTGCAATGAAGCCATTTGTATACTTTAGCCTGGAGTCTGATGGCTCCAGCCTGGTTCAGTTTCATGGACTCTCTAAGCACCGCCCATTTTTGCTGCAATAACAGCCTTGTTTCTCACTTGTTTGCATGAGGAAGTTCGGTGATTGATAATGTGTGTGCCTGGAGAACCAGACATCTGACACAGCAGTAAGGGCAACCCTAGGAGAGTGTATGAGCCAAATGACAAGAAAGCAAACATTGACAGGTTCATATTATAGACAGCAAACTCAGAACCATTCTAGGCGTAAACAAAGCAAAGAAGCAGTCAAAGAACACAAGAGGAAACATTCTACCTACATGGATATAGGCTTGTCAGTGAGACAGTGTGGCTGGTTGGCCCCCATTTTTTTTTTTGTTTCCCAGTAAATAGAGTGATAATTTGAGAGATCATGTTTTAATATCATTCCAGTTTCATTAATCGCCCATCCATTCTGGCTCATTGACTTTAATAACGCTTTCCACTGATTGGTGCTTTATCATGCATTCGGAAAAACCTCACGGTATTACCAGCTCAGCCCTCTTGATATCGCTCAACTGCATCAGTCCTACTTGGGTCTTGCATCACCTCCCTCTAAAAACTGATTACACACTTGGGGAGATCAGAAGCTAGGAAAAGAGGGAGACGTGCGTGATTAAAATTCAAACATGATGATCAAAACTGAACTGCTTGGAGATCAATTCTTTGTAATTAACTCGGCGACTCGTAAGATAATTTCTCTATACTAATTAGGAGGTAAGTAGAATATGAAGACTTAGCACTCATTTAGTGGCCATAGTTTGATCAGTTGTCTTATTAGTATTGAGTGATGATGAAAACAGGTTGCAGCCCTCTCATGAATATTAATATATGAAAGTGCCTGTAAGGAAAGGGTGGTGATTATTTTTCCTAAATTAAAATTGCAAATTTTCATCACAATTTAATTTAAAATTTTTAAATCTTTAATAATCAGAGAAGATACACTAAGAAACAATTACGAACTTCATGTGTTTCTCTCAAAATCACAAAGTTAGACCAAATGAGCTTTTTATTATCTTGAATCCTAATAATTCTCTGTTTATATCTAATACAGGTGCCAGCTTTGCATGTCAGGTCCTCTCGTTACTGTAGATGAACAGGGCCCCTACAAAAAGAACCCAGAAATCTTCCTGTAGATGAGGTTTGCTTTTCATGGGGACAGAGTTGGCACTGCAGCCAGAGTGTGGCAAAACAGGTTTGTCTTTCAGAAGAAAAATGGAGGTGTGTCAGGACACAGTCCAAGAAATGGAGTCCTGTCAGGATTCTGCGTGCTTGTGAGAAAACAGGACGAGAGTCTTGTGACCCCAGTTTCTTCAAAACTCAGAATTGCCCTTGGGATATGTTTGAGTGCTCTTCTGAAGTGGAGCGGACAGGAGTGAGTTCGCTTCGGCTGTTGTCTGTGCAGAAACATGTTTTTGCCACGTGTGACTTGTGCTTGGGATTGGGCACTTTACCAGGTGACTCACCCTCCGAGTACATTATCTGATGCTCTGAATAAAGCTGGCTATTGCATGAGAATTTATTCTGTTTCATTTTTAGGCCTTGCTTTCCCAGGTTCACGACGCCAACTAGAGCAGTAAACAGAAGTGGGGGGAGGGGCGCAGTGGAATATAGGGTCAGATAAGGGTTAGATAGGAATGACTGGAGCCAACTCCTTGCTTCACCCGTGAGCACCCTGATGGGTGAATTTATTGACAGAGTCATCGGCTAGGGGCAGGGCGAATCCTGAGAGGAGGGTTGTTTGTCCCCTTTGTGCCCCTCTTCTGTGCCATGTGTGCTTTCTGTGATTGCAGGGATGGGAGCATCCATCCTCTCCATTACACTTCTCTACCTTCGTCATAGTCCCTGCTCATTTAAATTAACACTGGAAGTGCTGGGCATTTGGATTCTGTATTTCCCTAGAGCATTCTCAGATGGTGATGTCCCGATACAGCTGTCTCTAATGTCCACTCAAGTAAAATACTCCCCTTCCATGGCCATGATGGCCATTTCGAGGCAGAGACTCATTGATAGTCCTATGATATGAACTTAGGAAATACAGACCTGTTTATTCTTAATAGGTTGGAATCTATGACTCATCTGATGTCACATGCTCCTTGTAGGTTTCCAGATATGGTACCAGATATGGAGACAAACTAACACTTTTCAAAGCAAGTAAAATTTCATGGGTACGAAAAAAGTCAACCTTAGGGAGCTCTATATTTTGAAGAGAGTGACTGGAAGAAAAGGCTTTTCACTCCCTTTTAATATGATCTCTTTGAAGTGTTTAAGGTGATTTTCATGTATGTAGGACTTGGCTCAAGGTAACTTTATGTAAAGGAAAACAGCAATGCCTATGAAAAATCCTAACGGTCATTTAAGCTGCACAGTCTCAAAGGCCAGTTCTTGTTCTCTCTTACTGCTAAAGATCATCTAATTGCATTCTTTATTGTAACCCCCAACAACGAGTCTTCCTCCAATCAACCTGATTGGTTTGGCTCTGGCTTTTGTGTGAGAAGATTGGAGGAGGGATGCATCAAGCTGAGTGCCAGTTTGCTGTTGACTGTATGACCTTACATATGGTGAATGGCATTTATTTGAATAACTCCAGGGTCTCTTCTGTTGTGAACAAGGGCTTTTGCAGATAGATATATCTGTTGCCATGTGTATTTTGCATGGTCAGGTAAAAGATAGCAAGGGAAACCAGCAGCACAGTGACTTGAAAGACAAAGAAATGGATCTATGCCATGTGTAAAAACTCTGTTAGGAGTGGCCTGGAACGTGTCTGTTCCTGGGGGTTGTCAGAGACTTGAGTCCTTTTCTATTTGTTGATTTGCCAGCCTCAAGGCAGTAGTTCACAAACTTCCAGGTTTGAAACCCTGAAACAACATCAAGATACATCGAATCTTAAAGAGCTTTGTTTATATATTGGCATTAGACACTGTAATATCTATTGCTATTTATTTATTGGAAATTAAAGCTGAGGGACTTTTAAAATTTTTCTTTTGAAAAAATTTCTTTAGATTAAAAAAGATATTTAAAGTTAACATAAGTGAATCCCTTACATTTAACACAAATGACATTTAAAGAAAAACGACTGTTTCCTAAAATTAAAAAGTTGGATGGTTTTGTGCTGTTCCTCTTCAGTGCAGATCAACTAGATGTTTATTCCTGTGCCTACAGTCAGTCAGTTGTGATAGATTGTTTTAGCTGAAGAAATTCAAGTGAAGAAATCTAGACTCCCAAGATGCATAATTTAGTAAAGTAGAAATATGTTGATGTGCCTATCAGGGGATCCAAAATAGAATTTTCCCTCTTCTTGTAAAGTATTTGATCTGAAAGTATTGTGCAGGGAGCCTTTCTCACACAGCGAGGACACGGTTGAGGGAGGCTTGAATTTGGGTCCCATTGCTCTGGTCTGTTGTCTTTATAGCTTCTGTGAGGTTTCCCCTTGAGCATCTCACACAGCACAACTTGTAGCAACACTTGTGCCTGGCAACAAGAAGGGGTCTCTTAATATCAGTTTCCTTTACACCTGCCTCTCTCTGCTGACTTGCATGGCTGTCCCTTAGGATCAGTGGTTCCTGCTGTGTCTGTATTCTCAGAAGTCTCCTGACCAACTGCCAACAAGGCAGCCAGTCCCAGAGAGCCCAACATACTCAACCTATATTAGAGGCATTTTTTAATTGATTTTATTGAGCTCTACATTTTTTTCTCTGCTCCCCTCCTTGCATCTTCCCTCACCTTCATCCCTCTCCCATGGTCCCCATGTTCTCAATTTACTCAAGAGATCTTGTCTTTTTCTACTTCCCATGTAGATTAGATATATGTATATATCTCTTAGTGTCCTCATTGTTGTCTGAGTTCTCTGGGATTATGATTTGTAGGCTGGTTTTCTTTGCTTTATGTTTAAAAACCACTTATGAGTGGACACAGATAATAATTGTCTTCCTGGGTCTGGGTTACCTCACTCAATATGATGTTTTCTAGCTCCATCCATTTGCCTACAAATTTCAAGATGTCATTTTTTAGATGTCATTTTTTTCTGCTGTGTAATACTCCATTGTGTAAATTACCACATTTCTTCGGGAAATGGGGCATTGAGGTTGTTTCCAGGTTCTGGCTATGACAAACAAAGCTGCTATGAACATAGTTGAGCACATGTCCTTGTGTCACAATTGAGCATCCTTTGGATATATACCCAAAAGTGATATTGGTGGGCCTTGAGGTAGATTGTTTCCTAATTTTCTGAGAAATTGCCATACTAATATCCAAAGGGGCTGTACCAGCTAGCAATGCAAGAGTGCTCCCTTTTCCCCATAACCTCTCCAGCATAAGTTGTCATCAGTGTTTTTTATTTTGGCCATTCTTACAGGTGGAAGATGGAATCTCAGAGTTGTTTTTATTTGCATTTCTCTGATGGCTAAGGATATTGAGCATTTCCTTAAGTGTCTTTCAGCCATTTTAGATTCCTCTGTTAAGAGTTCTCTGTTTAGGTCTGTACTCCACTTTTTTTACTGGATTATTTGTCCTTTTGATGACCAATTTCTTGAGTTCTTTGTATGTTTTGGAGATCAGACCTCTGTCTGATGTGGGTTGGTGAAGATCTTTTCCCATTTTATAGGCTTCTGTTTTATCTTGTTGGCCGTATCCTTTGCTTTACAGAAGCTTTTCAGTTTCAGGAGGTCCCATTTATTCATTGTTTCTCTCAGTGTCTGTGCTACTGAGGTTATATTTATGAAGTGGTCTTCTATACCAATGCGTTCAAGTGTACTTCCCACTTTCTCTTCTATGAGGTTCGGTGTGGCTGGCTTTATGTTGAGGTCTTTGATCCATTTGGACTTGAGTTTTATGCATGGTGATAGACATGGATCTGTTTTCATTCTTCTGCATGTTGATATCCAGTTATGCCAGCACCATTTATTAAATATGTTTTCTTTTTTTCATTTGATTTTTTTTGCTTCATTATCAAAAATAAGGTGTTCAAAGGTGTGTGGATTAATATTCAGGTCTTTGATTCAGTTCTATTGGTTCTCCTGTCTGTTTTTATGCCAGTATCAGGCTGTTTTCAGTACTGTAGCTCTGTAGTAGAGTTTGAAGTTAGAGATTTAAGGCTTCAGATTTGAAGCTTCCTGAAGTTCTTTTATTGTACAGGATTGTTTTGGCTATCCTGGGTTTTTTGCTTCTCCATATGAAGTTGAGTATGGTTCTTTTGAGGTCTGTGAAGAATTTTGCTGGGATTTTGATGGGCATTGCATTGAATCTGTAGATTGCTTTTGGTAAGATTGCCATTTTTACTATGTTAATTCTACCTACCCAAGGCATGGGAGATCTTTCCAGTTTCTGGTGTCTTCAATTTCTTTCTTCAAAGATTTAAAGTTCTTTTCATACAAGTCTTCCACTTGTTTGGTTAGAGTTACTCCAAGATATTTTACGCTATTTGTGGCTATTGCAAAGGGTGATGTTTCTCTGATTTCTTTCTTGGCCCATTTATTGTCTGTGTAAAGGAGGGCTACTGATTTTTTTTTTAGTTAATCTTGTATCCTGCTACATTACTGAAAGTGTTGATGAGCTGTAGAAGTTCCTTGATAGAATTTTTGGGGTCGCTGATGTAAGCTATCATATCATCAGCAAATAGTGAGAGTTTGACTTCTTTTTTTCTGATTTGTATCCCCTTGGTCTCCTTTTGTTGTCTTACTGCTCTAGCTAGGACCTCAAGAACTATATTGAATAGATATGGAGAGAGTGGACAACCTTGTCTTGTTCCTGATTTTAGTGGGACTGCTGTGAGTTTCTCTCCATTTAGTTTGATGTTGGCTGTTGGCTTGCTGTATATTGCCTTTATTATGTTTAGGTATGTTCCTTGTTCCCTGTAGAGGCACTTTTTAAAACTAAAAAGTGATGTGTGTATTAAATTTTCAAAGAAGTAGTAGTTTTGCAGAAGGGAAGACCTTCAGAGGGCCACAGGAAACGATTTCTGGAGGCATAAAGCCAGTACACTGGAGCTCAGAAGACTGGGCAAGCTATGGGGTGCCAGACAAGGAACTCTGTGGATAAGGCAAAGAGGTAAGTGGTCGCTAGACTGACCACAGCAAGGAAGGCAGCCTGGAGAGACTGGTAGACCAGTGAAGTATAGTCTTTCTTGCATGATCACAGTGGACAACTAAGCCAGCGAGAGTCTAGACTGGGAAGAGGTGTATTCTACTTGCTCGACAAAAATGAGGACAGCAAGCTAAGCTTTTTTTCCTCTCTGGAGAATAAAGTACAGGGATGAATGAATAGAAAATATGTTGGAGCTATGCCTCCATCTTCAAATGACAATGATCTGTTTTGATTTTCTCTGGAGATTCCTCCCTCTGTCTAGTGACTGTCTTCTGTATGTCTACTGCTTCCTACCATATCCCAACTCCAATAGAGTCTCCCCTCCCACAACAGCCTCCAAGGCTGGGTTTAGTGCCCTCGTGTGTACTCCTTTCTTGCATCTTGCATTTTTAGCTGCTAGAGTCTATAATGTACTTGTTTTGGTTGCCTGGGAGATGGCAAGATTCCCCGAAGATGGAGAGCTTGAAGGTGGTGAGTTCATGTTAGCCACTCCACAAGTACACGAAAGACTGCGTGAATGCAGAGGGTACCAGGATAGCACAGAGATGCCAGGGTCTAATTGGTGGTTTTAAAAGTAAATATGCGGTTAGTGAGGAACCTTTGGACGCTAGAATGAATGTAAAACTTTGTGTTATATTATTTGCTTATATTAGTCTCCAGTTCTACCTTAAATTGAGAATTTAGGATTAAGTTATTAATAATATGTTTATACTTAAAATAAGCCTATAAATACAGAACTCCAAAGGCAGCTATTTCCTGTGCTAGCTTTAAACTTAAAGCTAATTATGATTGTTGGATAATTTGAGGGTGGCAATGTATTAATACTCTCTTAATGTTGTTTATGCATAAAATGTCTTTTATAGGACCATTGAAACTTTATAGGCTGGACTTAACTGTCTTTGAATAAAACTTGTTCACTGCAGAAAATGGATAGATATGACAACCTGTATAATTTAATATTGATATACAAACAAACGAAAACCACTGAGAAAATTACTACTCAGAGATAAGTAGTAAATAGCTCATTTTTAATGTGTGTGTGTGTGTATAAAATATAGTTCCCTTTCCATAGCCCTGTTACTACAGTTAAAGATTCAATCAACTATTAATAAAAACAATGCAAAAAGCACATGTATTAAACATCTACAGTCTTCCAAACACAAGTGTGTAACCCTTTCTCCCAGAGCGCTGTCTTCGGACTAGATATGCTTAGTCTGGAGAGGCTTTACACTATGTGGGAATATGCATGGAAGCATAGAAGCAAATGTTACCCCAGCTTATACAAAGGCCTGAGCATTTGCAGATGCCAGTATCTTTGAGAAGTCATGGAATCAATTCATGGATATCAAGCAAATGCAGTGTCAGCTCTGACTCATAAACATGTTGTAGACTCTTCTTATGATCTGATTTTCATATAAAATAAGCCCATTATGTTCATCCCCCTTGGCCCCATGATGTCAGCACAGCTGGGATAGACAGTCCCGTACGTCTTTGACAGCAATCCCACACGATATTCCAGCAGTGTCGCCCCCACCCCCACTCGACTTATTCCAGAGCTGTGGGGATCAGTTAGGCTCGGGAAGGTACAAGCTAGAAACATGGAGAATTAACACTGTAGCTTTTAGCCAATAGGGGATGGGAGGGGAGGGCACATTGCAGGTGTCCTGTTCTGAGGTGAGACTGTTACTGGATGCCTGTGAGGAAGGGGCTTTCCAGTGGGGTTCAGATGGTGCTGCCAGCAGCAGGAGTCAGCTCGTTTCTGCCAACCTTACCACGTTTCCTCCTCATCTGCCTTGCTTTCTTCTCACCAGTCTGCATCCAGTTCTGCATCCCAGCATCTGCTTTTAAAGGAGGCCAGACTCAGAACGTTTAACCTCATATTATTGATAATTATATTTATTCCATTCACACATAATTAGAAAAAGAACTGTAACAGATACTTATGTATCAAATGTCTTTACAACAAAGCCTGGTGTTTTGTGGGTTTGGGGGTTTTTTATAGTAAATTCTGGGTCAAGGGCATGCACATTTTAAAGGCTCTTGATATATATTAATTTGCAGCATATTGGTTTTTCTTTGCACTGATGATCCCTTGATATTAACCTTGTTAAATATGTGCTAGGTACTGCAGTAAAATAAAAAGTCTGTGCAATTTTGTTCTATAGATTTTATTATTAAAACAGAAACACGTTTTATTTAAATATTGCATATTTGTATCTTTGCTCCATTTTTCCATTATATGTTAAGTCTCTTGGTCAGTGTATGATTCCTTTACATATTAGAGCATCAGTCCTTTGTTGTATGTTGTAAGTTGTTCTGAAATTGTCTTTTGACTAATTTATACTTCTTAATAGCCACTCTTGTTGGCTTCGTTGCCAAATTCCTTATTAATTAGCCTGCCCATCTGCTGTCCTTTGTGTTGACATCTTCTCCATTTTATTCCTCTCTAAAAATCTTTCATATTCTTTCTCCTTGGTGAGGTCTCTTCATCCCAGCTTCTTTTTCTAAACATGGAATTAACCAAGGCATCTGCATATTTACTGGTGGCTACATGGAGAAGCGTGCACATCAGCCCTGACAGAGGTGACCTGGGATGCTGGTTCTCGGGAACCAGAGCCAGCATGCCCTATGACAGTTAGGTGTATTGGAGCCCTGCGGTTGAGCAGAGGCAGAAAAGTTGAGTTCTACTGGCTGAGAGGAATGGCGCTGACATTCCCTCATCTTTGTTTTTCTGATAAAACCTTCATAGAAGCCCCGTGGCTTCAGGGCCAGGGCTCTTTAGGATCTTCTGCTTACGTGGGCTTCCCAGATCTTCAGATCACTTTCAAAATTGATTGCAAAATGTGCTGAAGACACATGCAAGACCAGATCTAGAAGAACAGCACCCCTGCTGAGCCTGATCAACATGAAAGGCCAACGTCCTTGTGTGTTGTCACAGGGTTGGGTCCAAATTACATCGCACGTGACAAGAACTTTCAAAGCTAACACAGAGGCCGTGCGCCTCCAGGGAGAAGTTACCGCTTTGCAGATTTATAGTTGTGTGTCTCCAGGCTCAGAAAAGGAGAAAAAGATCCCTGGTCCGTTCTGCTGAGCATTGCCGGGCATTCTCTACCTACAAACATAGTTTGTAGGATGAAAGATAAAGTCAGTTTCTTTGCATCTTTTTAAGATTGCAAAACATAAAATGTACCTTTTGATTCTGTTTTTAAATTAGAATAAAATCGATATCATTATATTGAATAATGAAGTATGGGTTGAGTCTTTACAAGGACTTTCGGTGTTTATGTAATATCGATATTAAACATTATTAAAATTACATGTGAAAGGAGAGATACGCAGAGATGTTGGAAGATAGGCACAGTGGGTGTGACTGAGCTTCAGGGTTAGATGTCAACTTTCCAAAGCCAAGATGCAATGTCACAGGAGTTGACCTTACTCTCATGTGTCGATAAAACATGCTAAGCTTTCACAAAAAAATATATATATATATATATATTTTCCTTTAACTGAAAAAATGTTTCTCCCCTTGGACTAAATTTCAAAGTAAAAATATCATGTGGGACTTTAGATTGATCTCAGCATGAACGAAGAGTGATTTTCTAGCCTAAGTTTGCTGCCAGCATGGAAGCATTTTCCTTAGTCTCTTCTAGAAGGAAGGCCTGGATACAACCAAAAGGTATAATGTTGAAATATTGCAATATTGCTTGGCTGGGTGTTTTCAGGATAGTTTAAAGAAAAAAAACAGTTTTGTGAAAGGATTTGCAATACTTATGTTATTAATACATCTTTCCTTAATTCAGGGAGTACCTTCCTAGCATTTCCATGCCTAATCCAAAGAGCCAGACATTTATTACTTAAGCTACACAGGGCAGTGAGTTTTGGACTGTCTTCCTCTGGTCATGAGAAAACCAGAAGGAAGTTTTGTTTGTTTGTTGTTTTGTTTTGTTAACACAGGGTGTCACTATGTAGCTCTGACTGTCATGGAACTCATATGTAGACCAGGCTAACCACAGACTCAAAGAGATTCCCCCATCTCTGCCACTGCCTCTGCCTCTGGAGTGCTGGGATCCAAGGTGTGTACCACTATGCCAGCCCAGAAGGGAGTTTTGGTGAAAAGAGGAAACTGAAATTTTGCCTCTAAGACACTAACATTGAGTACAGACCACAGACCTTTCATGTCTTTGATAAAGCAACACATGTAATTATATTCAACATATTCAAACCTCCATATTTTAATTCATATAATTCGTGCTCTCTTGTTAAACCTAAACAATTATTTTGAATGAAACTATTATCTCCTGAGCTTCAGGTCCTCACCACTTCCCTAAAAACTATGAATGGATGTATGTATATATGAATGAATGATTGTATGTTCGTATGTTTATATGTACCTGTATGTGCGTTTCTGTTTTTATTTCATCATGGTAAGCTGTGTATTCTTTTCTCTGATTGTTTAACATCTCTTCTCCCTTTAGCCTAAACTGACGTAATTATTTCAGAGAATAAAGTGAGCAAACCTTACCTATTTTTATGTTAGATTCATGATGGGATCTCTATAGGACAGACAATAAAAAGAAACCTGATAACCTAGATTTACTTACTCTTCAAATAAAATGTAAAAGAATAAATCTCACTCATATCTTTATGTATGCAAATGAAGACTTCGGGGTGAGCCCTAGTAGTACCCAAGGCTCCATCCTGCTGCTGGGATTTGGTTTGTTGGGGGTGAAAAGAGCCACGTATGCCTCCCCTGGGGCACTGTATTATTGATGAATGTGCTTGCTGTTGAGTTGGTGTCTGTGAGCAGATGTTCTTAATGTAATGAAAAATCCCTTTGTACATTGTGGTTTAGATGGAGGGTGTTAAAGGTAGTTTTTCATACCCCATAATGCGACCTTAGTCTTAATAAGGTACTTTGTCAGTTGGCTTAAAATGAAATCAGCTGGTTTGTAATTTAGTAGCTGGTAAGCGTCGTTTGGGAAGTGTGGTCTTATAATGCTGTGTTAGCTTAGACTGCTGTCACAAAACACACTGGCTGCCTGAAATGTATTCCTCACCGTTCAGGAGGCAAGAAGCTCCGAATGAAGGTCTGGCAGGCAGTTGTGCCCGGTGTGCAGATGGCCACCTCTTGCTGGACTCTGCACCACCTCTCTCTTCTGAGTGTGTGTCTGGAGAGGAAGAAAAGTATTTAAGGGCTATGCCTCAAATACAGAAACGCTGAGTATTAAAATGTCTGCATATCCATTCAGAGTGAACGTGCAAATCAGTCTGTGATAAATTTTAAAAAATAAAAAAGTGTTCATTCACTATCTGTTGACCAGTTCTAACATGGAGACAGCAAGCCCAAGCATCTCCATGGTGACTGATAACATGGAGCTCTCGATGTAAAAGGCCTGGGGATCTTCTGTGGATTAAACTGGATTTGAGAGGGAGGTCTTTTCCATGTAACAGCATTCAGTGTTTTTAGGTAATAGTCACGTACACAAAAATGTGAAATAAACCCCAAATGTCTACCTGGTGGCTTTTTTTTTAATTGTCTGTGTCCATCCACAGTACCTAGAGGGGAGGACAGTGCAAGGACCTGCCTGACTTGAGTTTTCTTTTTATATATATATATATATATATAATGTATGCATTATTCTGTCTGTGTGTATGCCTGCAGGCCAGAAGAGGGCACCAGATCCCATTACAGATGGTTGTGAGCCACCATGTGGTTGCTGGGAATTGAACTCAGGACCTTTGAAAGAGCAGGCAATGCTCTTAACCGCTGAGCCATTTCTCCAGCCCCCTGACTTGAGTTTTCTACTCACCAGCTAGGTAGCCCATGTGTTACTGTTCCCCTCCAAAGTGGGTTCTGGAATGACACTTCACCTTGGTGTATATATGAAAAGGTGGACTATGCTACTATGTTGTGTTTGGGGTCTGTCCGCGTGTATCGCAGTAGCTCAGAAATGAGAGCTGTGATAGAAATTTGTGTATCTTACATAGGCAGTACAAAATCAGCAAACAAGGACTGGTGAGGAGCCCCTGGCACCATCTCAGTAGACCTCGGTTCTCATTATCTCCCTCCGATGGCCATGAAGGAGTGTGACAAACCTATTCCCAGATGGTGCTGTTAGGAGCAGCATCCCAAAGTGTCTCACAGAAATTCCGCTCACAGCTCTTCTGCTGGAAGTTAGATGTACGGCTATTCTAAGGGAGGTTGGCCGAGAATCGCTAACTCTAGCAATCATCTACCAGCAAAGATTCCCTTCTGCAATTGGTTGTTAGAACTAATTCAGTTCATCTGCGCTGAATTATAGACTAGCAATGAGTTGCTTAGAATCAGCCTTTTTAGCATCCTGTACCACCTTACTTCTAAGTATGGGTCATGATCTAACAATTCCAGCATCAATTGGGATGCAAGAAATTCAGAGTTTCACCCCTCCTCAGCCAGATGTACTGAATCAGGCTGTCTTTTCAGCAATGTGTTGAGCTCTGAGCTGCCACGTTCTTTGTAAATCTCTTAAGGCAGGCACCTGCTAGCTGCATTATTTTGATCACTGACAAGTTGTGTGCGGATTAGATGAGATAATGTGCATGAGTTTACCTTAAGTCTGCACGGGGCCTCATAGCGTTGCTTACATGGACAGGTGTGGAGCAGGAAGAGGCTGCTGCTCCTGCGCTACCAAAGCAATAAACATTGGAGAGTTACTGGACTTCCTAAGTTTCCTAGCCTTTTAAAAGTAATACCTTTATTTATTCTTTGGAAATGTATTTATACATTAACATAGTATACTTTGTTCATATTCATCCATCACAACCCCCCAGCTCCCCCAATGTCTCCCACCCAGTCTTATTTCTAACTTCATACCTTCTTAAAAATGTCTTTTTTTATTTCTTATATGAGTGTTGTACTTCATTCCCCCCCTTTCCCTTCCCCTAACTTATCCCATGCTTCCCATTCTCATGGCTCCTTATTCTTCTTTAATGTTCTATGCATATATATACTTTTTGTTTGTTTATAAACACAGCTGATGCATCTTCTTAGTGTAGTTCCTTTGGATAAGTGTTTAGATTTGCTCACTTAGGATTGGCACTTGTCCCTGGAGAAGACTGTTTCTCCCTCCCCCAAAGGCCATTCATTGCTTGTAGCTCTTGATCTAGGTATGGGGCCTTTTGAAATTGCTCCAATCCATGCTGAAATGTAGACTGGTGTTTTAATTGTACACCATTGTAATTGTCTTATCCAGGCAGCCATGTTGTTGAGATTTCCTGGGTGCAGCATCCTTGTCAAATAGAAAGACACCATCTTTCAGGATATGTCCTGGTCCTCTACCTCCTACAGCCTTCCTGTGCCCTCTTCTGGGATGTTCCCTGAACTTAGGTGTAGGGATTGTCTTGTAGATGTATAATTTGGGGCTGAGCACCCCACGATTAATCAATTTTTGCATTTTGACTAGTTGTGGATTTCTGTAGTGGTCTCTGTCCAAAGCAAACTCAAGCTTCTTTGATGAGGGATAAGAGCCGCACTTATCTGTGACTATAAGAGCACATTTAGAAATTGTACTCATTTAAGGAAGTGACAGTATTAGGTTTTCTAGAGTCCCTGGCCTCATCAGCCATAGGTAGTAAACCAGGTTTACAGTACGAGGCATGAGTTCTCTCCTTTGAGTGGACCTTAACATCAAATATGATGACTCTCTAGGATTTAAGAGCCACAATTACACTTTTCAGGATATATTGCTATTCTAGTCATTGCTGGGTTCAGGGAGTTTTTGACTAGGTTTACGGTACCAGACATCAATGCCTTTCTGTGAAACAGGCCTCAAATCCAATCAGAGAGCTGCCAGTGGCCACCACAACAGCTGAGCCACTTGGCAGCAGTGGGCATGTCTTATCTGGTAGGTGGTTCTCGTAGATTGTAAGGTTCACTGCTAGGTAAACATACCGATGCCCTTTCTCCCAGGAAGCCTGCAGAGCACCTTTGAACATGGAAAATGCTACCCGGTAGGGAGAAAGCGTTTGTCTTACTCCCGACTTGGTTTCTCTGGTTCTTACAACCAAGATGAGTGGTGTGTTCAGCAACAGGGGCTTCTGACAGGCAACCAAGAGCCATGGTAAGATATTGGACTCTGAACAATTCATAAGGAAGTAACGCAAGCCTGGGACCAGATCATAGTTTAATAACACATGGCTCCTGGGAGCAGCATTAAAAGTTTGTCAATGGAGAAATTGATTACAGGAATTTATAAAAGTTTCATGGGATATATTTAATTAAAACAGTTAGATGTGGGAGCTGGAAAGCCGGCTCAGTGGTTAAGACCCCCTGCTGCTCTTGCAGATGACCCCACCCAGTTCCTTACCACCCATTTGGCAGTGAACAGCAGTCTGCAACTCCAGTTCAGGGGATCCAACACCCTCTTCTGGCCTCCAGGGGCACTACATGTGTGTGGTGCAGAGACATATGAAGGCACAACACATATACACATAAAATAAAAATAAATATTTTTTTAAAGTCACGTATAAGATAATCTTATTATAAATTGCAGATTCATATACCAGTATCTGGCCATAGGCCGAATATCCGTTCTCTGAAAGTGTAGTCCAGAATCTGCCTAGATTTTGGCTGTTTTTGAATTTTGTCATGTTTGTAAAGTTGTTGAATTTTTAGGGTTTTGGATTTTGGAACACTTCTGGTTTAAATTTAAAGGTAAAAGGTGCTAAGCCCAAGAGAATCACCTTTTGCTGCGGAGTCCTATTTTGTTTTCTCTGTGAATTGGGAAAGACATTTGATCTGCCTGTGCCACAGTGTTTGGGGGTGTCATGTGTGTAGAAGTGTGATGTTAATAGCTCGTGCTGTGTTGCCCGTGGAGGAACCTTACGGTTACAATATTGGGTCTAGGCATCCTCCTGAATATTAATTAACCTTCATCAGGCGATGAAAGGAGACAGAGACAGAGACCCACATTGGAGCACCGGACTGAAATCTCAAGGTCCAAATCAGGAGCAGAAGGAGAGAGAGCACGAGCAAGGAACTCAGGACCGCGAGGGGTGCACCCACACACTGAGACAATGGGGATGTTCTATCGGGAACTCACCAAGGCCAGCTGGCCTGGGTCTGAAAAAGCATGGGATAAAACCGGACTTGCTGAACATAGTGGACAATGAGTACTACTGAGAACTCAAGAACAATGGCAATGGGTTTTTGATCCTACTGCACGTACTGGCTTTGTGGGAGCCTAGGCAGTTTGGATGCTCACCTTACTACACCTGGATAGAGGTGGGTGGTCCTTGGACTTCCCACAGGTCAGGGAACCCTGATTGCTCTTTGGGCTGATGAGGGAGGGGGACTTGATCGGGGGAGGGGGGACTTGATCGGGTGGAGGGGGAGGGAAATGGGAGGCAGTGGCAGGGAGGAGGCAGAAATCTTTAATAAATAAATAAATTTAAAAAAGAAAAAAAAACAATATTGGGTCAACAGCTGGCCAGCTGAGCTGGGGCCCTGGTGGCTCTGTCCTGTCTACAGTGGCTAGTCCTTTGCCTTTGCTTTGGGCGGAGATCAGTGTGAGATAGACGTGTGTCCTCTGCACAGGACAGTCAGTTGGCAGGACCACAAGAGATATGGGTCTAGATGCTGAATGTCCGATGTATCCAGGGAGAAGCTTCATTTTTTAGAATAAAACCTAATACGCAAAGAAAGTGGGAGAGGAAGAAAAGCTGGGTGCAGGACTTTTTTCTGCGTCTGCCATCCTACCTGTGACAGGAAAGGGACAGGAGATGATGGCCACAGAAGAGATCCCTGCAACATCTTGAAGGGCAGATGCCCTGTGCCCTGGGGGCTTGAGACTGGTATATCCAGAAAGCTCTGCCAGGCTTGTTATCGGCCTCACATTTCCTTTCATTCACATTCAGAACATGCTGACCTGTCTACTTGAGCACGAATGCAGGGGTCTGGGGTCAACACGTACATACGACATCCTTTTCCCTTGGGGATTTTCCCATTAATTAAGTATGGAGATACTTTATTAGAGATAAAAGTAGTGAATAACATTGTACTGAGCTTTAAAATAGATTTTATGCTATGCCCACCCTTTTAAAACGTGCTTATATGTGTATATTTAAAAATAAATCTATATTTATATCTGAATCACATAGGGAAAGAAGACCAGAAATGTGCTCTCATTTAAAATGTTCATGCTAACAAGAACTCAAGTTGTTTGTATTTTCATGCTCTTCTGTGCCCTCCAGATCTTCTTCGATGAACATATATTGCCTGTATGATATGAAAATAGAATAACTTGCTGAGCTTTTGAAGCTGCCGTAGCGTTTCTATACACTCGGTCTCATTCGCTCTTCGTTGTTGCCCTGTTTTAGTTTTCCATTGCTTGAAGAGACACCAAGGCAAACTATAATAGAAAGCATTTAGTTGGAGGCTTGTTTTCAGTTTCAGGGTGAGTCCCCGGCCATCGTGGAGGAAAGCAGGGTGGAGCAGTAGCTGAGTTTACATCTTGGTCTCTAAACTGGAGGCAGAGAGGTGGGGGGGGAGCGCTGAGAGAGACTGGGTCAGGTGTGAGCTGCTGAAAACTCCAAATCTCCAGCGACATACCTCCAGCCAATCCACACTCACCTCCTTATCCTTTCCGAAACAGTGGCAAAAACGAGAGACCAAGCATTCAAATTTATGTGCTTTTAGGAGCCCTTCTCATTCAAACCACCACACAGCCCATAATAGTAAACATCAATGGTCTAGATAAGAGAAATGGAGGAAATAGACAGACCAGACCCCCAGGAAATCAAGGACACTAGCCACACAGAGTGGATAGTGGGTAGTGTTGAACCAATAGCAAATGAGAACCCAAAACAGCAAAACTCTCAAAAGAAAGAAGGGGGATGGTGCTTAAATGAAGAGAAAATACGGAGACTCACAGACATTTTAAAATGTGCTCCCTCAGGGGGCCCTTTTTATGCAGTTCGGTTTTATCAGACTCAGATGAGACTTAGTGACTGCATATTAGCAGGGGACCACACGGTCTCTATTTGATTGCAGTTTAGGCACTACTGGACCATGTGACCTAGGAAGATCTTCCAGACAAAGGGCCTGCATTTACCTAATGAAAGAAATAAGAGTAATATCAATAGCATTGTAAGGACTCAATGAGTTTTTTGCATCAGTACCACCACAATGTGTTAGACATAGGCAGGTCTAACAAATATTAGCCGCCAGAAAGTAATCATTTTCATCGCGTGGCCCAGGAGTGACAATCGGGGAGAAGGATCACCAGAACAATATGGGTATATCAGTGCCTAGGGATGGGTACTACAGAGTTGGTGGCCAACAGCGGATGAGGAAAGTCAAACAGATAACGCTAATAGAAAAATGTGAGGATGTTGGTCCTGATGTTATTGGATGGTTCAGCTCCCTGTCTCAGTTCATATCAATTCTTCCCTGGTCATTGTAGGTTTTGGAATTTGTGTGATTACTTAGATTTTTTGCTTTTATAAGGTAAATAGTTGCCATCAAAAAAGAATGGTTTATCCTAGAAACTTGGACCAGAAGATGGGAGGTAGAGGGTACCATGGGGATTCCTCTGAGCCATCCTGCGGAAGTGAAGCGTGTCAGGGAACCCTGGTCAAAGAATGAATATTGAGGCCCGGGAGTTCCAGGGTAGATTGTACCAACTGTTAGCCATGTTTCCCCATACGTGAGACGGATGTTTTGCATCCAGCCCTGGAAGCACAGCTGTTGAGGTTGGTACATTGCAGGAATACAACAGAGTAAGCCACCAACAGAATATATGAGCTCCGGGTGTGAGAGAACTCCATTCCAGAGAGCACTGTGGTTGAATTCCTGATGTTTTAACAGTTCTAAAGCATGTAAAGTCCATTTCTTTGTTTTTTTTTTCTTCCAGACCCCTTGGCTGTGGAATACAAGACACTGCTGGTATAACTACCCCTACCAGGTAAGGAGGTCTGACTTTCTGGGTTTACAGATGTAGGGAATTTTCCCTAGGTCATCTTCCTGGTGCCATGTAGAATGCAGCTGGTTGAGTAGCCACTTGCGTTTTGGTATTACACCTGCTCATTAAGGTCAACCATAACCTAGTGAAGACAAGGCTTCGTGTGTTCTTAATGAAGTGCCGAAGCAAAGTCTGGTTGCTTTATCAGGTGGGATAAATATATAAGGTTGTTTTGCTGGAGAACAGGATCTAGTCCCTTCAGTGGGTGACAGGTTCCTGGTTCTCAGTACAGAGGAAAGTTGAGAAAGGCCTGCTGGCAGGGCGGGTTTGCCTCCACAGCAAGTAGGAATGTTCAGGGTGGCCCTAGAGCTGGCCTGCTGAGTTCTGTTGACTTTGGAGCTTAGAAGTAGCCTCTAAATATGTAAATCAAGCACCATTTCTCCCAATGCAGAAAACTGCACTAAAGCCATTACACCTGGATGAATTGTTTCTGTAACTGAAAAGGAGACACCATCTTTGACAACTGAAATGCAATCATAGCCCTGTAAGGGGAGGGTTTCCCTCTCTGCCCACTGCTGCACTTTTGCATCCCCTCGTGAATTCAGTAGGATTAGCACAAGTCCTTGTCACCCCTGGAGCAATTAATTTTGATTGCATTAAAATATAAAAGATCAAAGTTAGAACTGGGAATTTTCTAGTTTGTCAAGATATGTCCTAGAAGGGAAGCAAATGAAACTAGGTATTGTAATAAGCGCCTTCATTTTTTATTTTTAGCTTGGGGTTTGCATTTTAGAGGTGTTTAGACTTCCTGTGTGTATAGGGTTAATGGGGAACACATAGTCCACATTTTCTGTGCTGTCCTGAGAGCTGCCATTGGTAGAGGCAGACACTGGATACTCCTTCAAGGGTAAGGGCACATTGAAATGGAATTCCAGTTTGCATTTGAATTCCTTAATTTATTTAGATTAGAAAAGAATTTCCATAAGCAGCAGGACATAGTTAGAGGAAGCTGAGAATTCCTGTGATAACTAGGGACTGACACAAGGTGGAAGCCAGACCATTACCTGACACAGTTGCTTCAGGCCCAGCCGCGCTCCCCTGTCTGCCTGTGTCTCAGCATCTCCCTTCCTACTTAGACAAGGGTATTAAAGGCTTCTGGAAATCTATTTGGAATGTTGGCACCGCAGCTGGTACAATGCCCCACGTTTAAGAGGTAAATTCCGCAACAATGAAAGGCATTGAGACAAATGTCATACAAAATGTAACACTTAGCCTTGTCTTTAACTGTAATGTAGCCCAGAATAACTTTCACGTTCTAAATGCAGCTGGGAGGGTGTTTGGTTGGAGCTGAGTGTGTAGGACTGTGGCCCAGAATGTAGCCGTGGGCTGTTTCATAGACAGCACCATAGATTTAGCATGAGAGTCTGAGGGGCTAGAAGATAAGGTTAAATTTAAAAATTGAAAGTATTCTCAGGGTGGAAAGAAAGATGCCCGGTCTGTGGGGATTTGGATCAAGAATTGTCTTCTAACTGGTAAGACTAATACAGTTCAGGGTCCCCAGTTCTTAGAAGTGTTCATGATCTCTCATGGCAACAGTGGTTATCCTCGACAAGTGCCACATGCTAATAAAAATTACTGGCTTTCTTCGCATAGGGGGTGTAGGAAATTAAATAGCATGTATGCAAGTAAAATGCTTTGCATACAGTCATATGTATATAAATAGGGAGAGCGGATTTCTCAAGCCTTCAGTGCACTTTTAAAGATTGAACATGCTCATGAAATATGTATTGTCTTCAACACATAAGTAACCGGATAGATGATTTTTTTCAGTGAAAAGTAGTAGTTCTGCTTCAATTCTAAACACACATCCTCTTTTATGTGAGTGTGCCTATTTGTTCCACATGTAAGAGTTTTATATGGGTATGTGTTTTAAAGATTAAAGTAGCATGAGGTTTATATGCAGTTGGCCCTTGTACAGCTCATTACAAGGAACACACACTGGGCAGGAGAGGCCGCAATGTAGTGGTCAGGGGCCTCCCTAGCCACGAGACCTGGCTGTGTCCTTTAAACCTGAATTAACTGATAGCAATTTTCTGCCAGCTCTGTAATCTGCACGAGGAATGAGAGTGGTAATTTTGCAGATTTCAGGATGCTCAGAGTGAGTCACGTGGGTGTGTTTCACCAACTGTAGAGTGGCGGATGGGTGCTGATTGCTGTGGTGCTCACATGCACGTGAGCTCGGCCCGTCTAGATGTGACCTAGCGTGTCCTGTGACCATCTGAGGCACTCTCCCAGATGATGATGCCAGAAGGCAGAGAATCTCATCAACATCAAAATCTGACCTTGGCTCAGAAGCTCCAGCCAGGGCCCTGTTTTCCCAGACTGCATTGCTGCTGACAGCATCTGAAAGGCATGTCAGTGGGAAATAGATTTCTTTCAAGGTACCCCTGAGCACGGATGCTGCGTTCATTCCACAGGAAGAAACTGTGCTGCGTTCATGAGAGCTCCCCCTCTCATGCCCTGATTACTGCCCAACAGCCCATCCTGCAAATTCCATCACATTGGAGATCAGGCTTCAACACACTGGTTTGTAGAGGTCCTAGCATTCAGTCTATAGTAATTTTCTTTGTCACTTTGAGTCCAGAACTGCCAAACTAATATCTTATCCTATAACGTTCCTTGTTGGAAATATAAGAGAGACATAGTTTTCCTTGGTGCCCGTACTGAGTAAGAGCCGTCTTGTGATAGCCATTCACTATGCCATGACTGGCATATGGTGCATACGACATTCATTGCCTTTATACTACAGACTGTTGCCTTCTGAACAGTGGTGTGAATGTGTTCGAAGAGATTCAGAGATTATTTTTAATCTTTCCAATAAGCCAAGACACTTCATTCCAGCTCAATTAAAAAACAAATTTTAAAAAGCTAAAAATAACTCATCAACATGTTGTTGAAAAAACTTTGATTTTTATGTAGTGTGTGTGCATATGGTGTGTGTGTATGTATGTGTGTCTGTGTAAAAAACACACTTTGCTGACTCTACTGTCTCTCTGAGCCTCTGAGGCAGTCAGAACACGCATTGTCTCCAGTCCCCTCCCCTACCATTTTATAAGTAACTTTACTACCAAGTTATAGAGCTGGACCTTCATCTCAGACTTCCTGACTGAGTGCCTGCCTACTTGAGTGTCTGTTTGTACCCTTCTTGTCCCTCTGATCTTTAAGTAAATATTTTTGAATCCTTTGTTTTGAATATTGCAATATATTGAACATTTCCAAAAAGAAAAATCTTTCTGATGAATGTAGACCTTGCCCTCTGTTTCATTGACCATTATGGAACACATCCCTTCCACCTGCATTCCTTGTTCTGTGCTTTGAACTCTCACAGTGGCTGCTGTGTGTGTGTGTGTGTGTGTGCGCGCGCGCGCGCGCGCGCGCGCGTGCGCGCATGCGTGCGTATTAGGGCATGTGCGGCGTTGCCTAAGGTATCTCGAAGCTGCTGTGTGTGAAAAAAACCATAGATGCTATTGTTACACTCAATGAATAGGATCCCAAACTGCCATACAAGCCAATGCTTTCTGGGTTTGAGATGAGATAAAACTAATGGTATCAAGCGGTAGTCTATAGGCAACCCCGAGATGCCGCTGTCTACCAAGGAAAGGATGGGAATTGCGTGTGTTCAGCATAAGACTGTGTTAACAGTTAGCAGTGAGCTAGCTTATGGCGTTAGGGATACAAAGCGGGTTTCCCATTAACTGTTAATCTTCCCCTTTTCCCCTCAGCCCCTCACTGCTGACCTTCACTACTATTACATCCTGGAGCTGTCTTTTTATTGGTCCTTAATGGTTTCCCAGTTCACAGACATCAAAAGGAAGGTAAGAGTTGTGATGTCATATGGGGCTTGACTTGAGGGTCCTCTCTGAGAGGGTGAAGAGCCTCGAAGGCATCATCTGAGTTCTGGGACCTCTAGATTAGCACTGGTTCCTGCATTGCTACAGGAATTCTGTCTGTTTGTGCTGGTTTTATTCTCTTCCCATCATCTCTTCTGTCTTGCCCCCAAACCCAGTATTCTTCATTCCATGCAAAAATATAGCAACAAAAACAAAACAGACATATCTGTAAGATGGGAATGGGAAAATCCCAAGTTTAAGGTGAACCTTGGCTATGTAGTGAGGGTGAGAGTCTGGGCTAACCTGGACTACAGGATACTCTTTATCAAACACCTGAATACACATGCATGAATATGTATACATATTCCTAGACATGTATACATGTGTGTATGACTATAATATATGTGTATAGAAATAACAATAAAGCCTTTATTTTAAAAAAATAAATAAAAAGAAAAATTCTATGTATAGCTTCGGGGGGGGCTCAGTATTTCCACGTGCAGAATGAGTTCTCCAATTAAAGAATTATCTCATGCAGCTGTTCTCAACCTTCCTAATGATAAGACCCTTTAATATAGTTCATGTTGTGATGAGCCCCAACCATTAAATTATTTTTGTTGCTACTTCATAACTGTAACTTTGCCACCGTTATGAGCTGTAATGTAAATATTTTTGGAGCTAGAGGTTTGCTCCAAAGAGGTTGTGGCCCACAGGTTGAGAACCACTAATCTAGTGTCAAACTATAGCATAGAAGCAGCTTTCCTAAATGAATTGTGCTCTGCTTTTGCCCCTTCTCCCCAGTGGAGTTGCTTTTACTAAGCGACTGTCCCCATGATCCATTCGTTCTGGTGGCATCCTAACAGGCCCTGGGCAGGATCACTGCTATGCATCCCCTGCTCCCGTTCTCTTTGATGGTTTTCCCAGTATTCCCATACTTCTGTCAGCTCCTCAGAGTTGTCTTGCTGGCATCCGTCTAAATGGAAAGGAGAAAGGCAGGTCACTGCGCTTTTAAGCATTCATTGTTTTAGTATTTTTTGTTTATTTATGTGTGTGCCTATGTGTATGTATGTGCACACGGGTGCAGGTACCCTCAAGGGTGGGACTCTTTTTCCAGCAGCCGTCATGTGCTTGGCTAGCAAAACAAACAAACAACAAGAAACTGTCTGCCCTAACCTTTATCAGTACACATCCTCTAACCATCCGAAACGTGTGGTCCCATGAAGGCCAGCAGAAGCATAGTGGGTGACTCATTAACACCCACACTTGTGTCTTCCTTACTCATTTTACTGAGCACTCTGGAAACAATTAAAGCATCTTCAGTGGCGGCATGCCAGTTGGATCTCCTCGGTCACAGGGAGAGCGCTCGGGTCGTCGGAACGTGCAGCCTGACGATTCGGAGCCAGGTTCCAGATTAAGCTCACTTTGTGAGCTTTTCCAGTAGCTCCTGCGTCCTGGTAGTCACATAAGTCAGGCTTAGAGAGCACAGAGACACCTTACGTTCTTTTTATTTATCCTTCGACTTGAGAAAATGAATGTCTAGTGAATCGGCGTAAATCTCTCCAGGGCATGCGATGTGGGAATGACTTAGAGCCCAGGGTTGCCAGGCAAGGTTCTAAGGTTCGCTCTTTGCTTAGACACGTCCACCACTCCTGCCTTGCCCTGCCGTGCTGTGGCCAGGAGCCTCTAACAGCCCCTTGGAGTGCTTCCCTGCTTCACTGAGGCTTCCTTTGCCTAGTGAGGTTTAGGAGTGCCTTCTACAGTTGGCTACATTCACTGGAGGGGGGATCGCTGTCTTTTGCTTCCAAGTCCTAGGAGACATTCCTATTCCCAAAGGTCACCGAGCTCCCTCCACTTGCACGAGCTTTCTCGTTGCTTGTATAACTTGTTTTTTCAGTGAGCTGGTGTATTCAGGTGGTCTCCATTGTTGTAAGCCAGATTGCCATTATCCCAGCCATATTCATAGGCAGTTTACTTTCAAACATTGAAGAATGTCACTTTTTATATTTGTGTCTGTATTTAAAACATCAGGTAGGGAACACTTCAGAAAGTGATCATTTGACCACAAGGTCTGTGGAACTGACCTAGGCCTGAATATTGTCGGTGTTTAGAACTTGATTTTATGTTCTTTCCCCTACCCCCAAGCTATTAAAATGCCCGGCACCTCTTTCTTCATTTGGTCAGTTTAGTCTTGTATATTCCTGGCACAGCTGGCTTATTCTGGTTTCTACACAAAATGGGCATTTGGCCACCACCGGACCTGTGTATTGGTTGGCACAGGTGTTAATATGGACACTGTCCCTCTGCTGCTGTCTGCCGTTAAGACACTAGCTCCTGTCTGCACCTTCACCTTTCTGACTGCCCAGGGGTCCTCAGCAGCTCTGAAATCATTACACGCCCCCCTCCCCAGGAAGACCTGCTCTTCTGCCCTTGGTGATTTATGGTTTTTATTGGTGGTCTAACACATTCTCCACCTTCTATATGTGGTGGTATTAACTCAGCTCTCTGAAATCTCCCTGCTTTCCTAATTTTGGCCCGGACCCACTGAAGCCCTGCCTGCAGGCAGTGGAGAGTGAAAGCCGCTTGGGGAAGCTGGCTGTGTGTGAGGTCCTTAAAAGTGATTAGCAACACTTTGACTCCCCTCTTAAATCACAGTGAGCCAAGCAGTCATTTCAAAGACCGGGACTTATAAATGCTAAGTAAGAGTCTATGACTCAGGCTCTTTGAATCTGTATCTTAAACTCAGTTATAAATCATTTCTATACACACACACACACACACATGTACATCTTCTGTTATTGTTTATTCTGAGACAGGGAAAATTTTATTATATAGCCCAAGTTGGGTTCAGACTCTTAGCCTGAGCCCCCATTCTGGGTGCTAAGACTACAGGCTTGAGCCATCGCATTCAGATTTTTAGAAGTCGAATTCTTTACAGCGTCACTTTAAGAATCTTTCTAAAGTTATCTCGATATTCAAAGGGTCATCTTCTTTTTCACCGTTAGTTTTTTTCCACCCAGAACCTAGAGATTACAAATGAGGAGAGACCCTTTCCTCCCTTCTGTGTGTTGAGAAGATACGCCCTCTCGATCACTTCCAGAGTTAGTTCTTATTTGGTCCGCGAGGGAAACCGGTGCTAATGTTAGCAGAAGGAAGAGTCTGACAAAGATCTAATGGACTCGGAATTTAAACGCATGCTACAAAGAAATTGTGTAAACCTTGAAGATTTTTCTCCTTACTTTTTTTTTCCTTCTGTTTTTCTTTTGTCAGAATAATAGTTAAGTTGCCATCAAAAGTATCGAGCATTTTCTTGGTCCACGGCACTAAAAGGCCTTACTTTCCTCAAGGCTTGCTGGCTGCTCCAAGTCTGCTCCCTGGCACCTGCTCACACCGAGCACTCTTCTGCACAGCTACGTGTTCCAAGGCGGGCTAATAAATACTCAGTTCAGAACAGCTTGCTCATGTCTCCACCGCGTGTCCCTTTTAATGAAGCTGCTGTTTGGCTCAAAGGCCTGGGCCTTTGGCCAGTGGGCCCTGCTCATGGTCAGGGACACATCCTTGGCATCGCCCCAGATCCTGGCTGGTGATGTCGGCCTGCTGCTTTCCCTTGCTCTGGGAGGAACATTACATCTTGTCAAACAATCTCGACAGAGAGAGATTTGGTGATG
This sequence comes from Neodon shergylaensis, assembly GCA_025134845.1. Taxonomy (NCBI): domain Eukaryota; kingdom Metazoa; phylum Chordata; class Mammalia; order Rodentia; family Cricetidae; genus Neodon; species Neodon shergylaensis. The sequence continues at coordinate 12,749,674 of JABTXL010003523.1, read as the reverse complement.
AAACATAGCCGGAGAAAAACTTGGCGGCTGGCTTGTTTGGTTCTCTTGTAACTTTTGCAGAAACTGACTCGTGTCCACTACTTTGACTTCTCTTATAGAGGCTACCACGTTCCAGATTTTTCCTTTAGACTGAAAGGAAATGCGTGCTTTAATCTTCCCACAGGGAAGCCAGTGTCCCATAGATGGAATTGAAACAGTACACACTAAATTAACACTGTGTTTTGACAGATAAAAGTAAGAGCAGTGTCCAGAAGATAATAACCAAAATTTGGCTGAATCTAAGTCGAGAACTTAAACAACCCAAACTAGTATTCACAGATCTAAAATTTTAATCAGTCAAAATTAACACAATTAATCATTTTTTTTAAAAAAAAAAAAGGAGGAGGAGGAGGAACTTCACATGAACAGTTCTCTTTCCTTTTCCAAATAAGAAAATTTGAAAAGCAGCTGCTGTTAATTCACAGGGGGAAAGACTGTGCTAATGTAGTAAGAAAGGGTCATGGTACAGTAAAAGACGACCCTTTAAGTTCACCATCATGTCGAAGTTCTTATCTTTCTCATTTGTCTAGGCCAGAGAGAACATTAAGGGCAGTATAACTTAGAATGAGAGTCAAGGACTCTAGAGCCTTGTACCTGTCCAGCACCGTTCCCAGTGTGACCTTGGCGTCACTTTGCCTTTCCGCGTCTTGGTTTCCTGAGCAAAGAAAGAAGGTCTTAGAACCTACCCCGTGGGAATGTCGCAAGCATAAATAAGCAGCATGCAAAGCTGAGCTGGTTTCTGGCACACCAGAAACGCTCAGTTCACATTAGCTTTCCTGCAGCCGCGTGTGTGACCAGTTGCACGCACACACACTCAGCCGGGACTAGCAGACTGTGGACATAATTGATTTCTATTGCTCCTACACTATTTAATTGCTGTGGTGAAAGCATCAAGAGGGTTCACTTTCCTTCTTGCATGGTGATAGGTGCAATTTGAGATGGGTCTGCTCCCGGAGCCTAAGCCCCTGAATGATTGATAAGCCGACCCCTTCTTCTCCCTCAGTGGAAGCATGTCATTAGTAAGAAACAAACCTTTTGTCTAAACTGCTGAGATTTGAGGGGCCTTATTTTTAACCCTCTAACCTAGTTTGTCCTGACCCAATGGAGCAGCTATTGAGAATACAGTGAATTATAATTTCCTAGAACTGTGTTTGAGAATGGTTATCAAAATCAGCAGGTCTCAGGATGTCATTGTGGCACATGTTAGCCCTGGGCAGTCACTGAGACCTTTTTAGACGGTCACAACGGCAAAGCCATTTCCTCAGGGCACTGAGATCCCATTTGCCTTCCTCTCTGCAGAAATCTGCAAAGGTAGCAGCAGTCAAAGCTGCTGGCCGCAGCATCAGGATGCTCTTGTGGTCACTGTAGTCTCCAGGGCTACATACTGGGAAATGGGGCTTGAGAACACTATGGACAGGGCACTAAAATTATTAATTGTACTAAATCTCTGTTCTCAAATATACATTTAAAATTTTTGGGTGTGTGATGAAGTAGGAAGTAGACATGGAGAATGGCTATTGCAATCCACAACGGTATCTCAAGAAAAATCATAATGCAGTTAGCTCTTTGTACTCTTAACTATTCCGGCTGTCCCCCTCCCATAGAACACTATTTTCAATTAAAAAAAAAATAGCTGACAAGCAGTGTGGTTCCACCTTGTGTGGCCAGCAGGTATTTTTTATAAAAGTGCACAGAGTGAGCTGGTCCAGCGACTGACACCATTCATTAACGACCAAACTTAAGGTTTCAGGCAGAGCTTCCATGTCGAGAAAATCCGTGTCCACCAGTGAGAGCCTGACACCCTCTCACTTCCTAAAGACTTTATTTGTGATGGTACAGGTGTGTGAAAATTCCAGAGCGACGCCTGTTACTTTGTATACTCACTTGAAAACTCTTTAAAATATTAAACAAAACGTGGCTTTAAAATGTTATGTCACAAAGTATCATTAGCAAGGTCAACTAGTGTTTTCCAAATGTCTTGTGTCTTAAAAGTCACCCGTGAGTGAAACAAGCATTTAAAGTGAAAGAGGGACCAATGAGTGTAGCTAGCCAGCAGTGCACTGGCTCACACTGATGCTCTAAGAGAGTATCTGACTTGTCGAGTTCTGGCATCATATCAAAAAATATTTGTAACTTTCCAAAAAGCTATTAAGAGCCTCTCTTCTTTTGGCTATGTATTTGTGTGATATTAGATTTCTGTCAATTACTTCAACCAAAGTATTTCACAACAGATGGAAAGTGTGTGCGTTTGGGGGACTCCAACTCTCTTGAATTAAACCAGACACCGGAGAGATCTGTAGTAATGCGAAACGGTTGCCGCTTGTCAGTTGTTCTCACTTTGATTTTAGGAACTGTAGTTATCTTTCATAAAAGTATTTTTGATGTGTAGTGGAATTCATTAAAAATTAGTAAGTGTATTTTATTTTATTTTTACCAGAGGTGTTCAGGTGAGGGCTTGTAGCACAGCAGCAGTAATGAGCCAAACTTGGCCACCTGCCTTGAAGAAGTCACTTACAGTGACAGAGTGACACCTTGGGGTATCCCCCTTTCAGTTGGGAAGCTGTTATTCAGCCCCCTCTGGGGGAGTTCCACTCGAGTCATTCCAGAGAAGGCTGGAACAAGCTCTGTTTTTGGCTCATTGTAACTAGCTATCCTCCTGGAATCATGGCCCCTCCTGCCCCAGCCTCAGAAAGTACCAAGAAGTTCATTTGTGAGACTTTGGCCTCCCCGGAAGCACTGCGCCTCCCACTCAAGGCTCCTCCTTGCAGCCTGACTCTCATGATGGCCTGGTCATCTCCCAGGAGCCGTCCTTGTTCTGTGTGTTTGCCTCTCGCTTAGCTGGCTCGCCTAAGCATCCCCTCCGCTGCCTCCTTCTCACCATCCACTCTCCATACACATCCGTTCCCAGGAAGCTGTGGATATGGCGCTTAGCTACCCGAGCTCAGGCGTACACACGCTGGTGTTAAATCCAGCGCTAGGTCATTGTCACAGTGTGACTGGAGACACTGGCGTCCCTGTGCCCCAGCTCCTTTATGAAATAACGCTCAGAGAAGTCACAGCTTCAGAGCCTCTCCACGTGAAAATCAGTAGGCAAATTAGAAGGTGCGTAGGTGTTTATTAGGTAGTCAGTGGGAAAGCGGGTTTTGGAAAAAGGAAGAAGATGAGCGTTCTACTCCAGAAGATCTGTGTGGAGGCAAAAGAAGCTTTGAGAAAATTCCTCCGCTAGAATTAGGGGATGGGAGCAGGCACTTGGACGCCTGAAGGAAGGGGAGATAGAAGGAGAAGATAGGGTTACTGACAACAAGAGCTCCCCTGAACTCTGCCTGCTAGCGTGCAGCACATCCCCAGCTGCTTAGCCTGGAGATGTTTGTCACCCTCTACATGAAGCACAAGATTGAGTCCCTGATTGCTCGTTGTCATTTGGACCTCAAGACCTTGATGGTACACAATGAAGATGCTGGCTGGAGTCCCTTTGTAGTAGCTCTGATTTTAGTTGAGCTCAGCCTGCCCCCTACTGGTGGTGTTAAATGCTTTCAACTAAGCTGGGATTTATTGATGGTAGGATCCTTTGTTCTTAGGGACCTATGCAGAAAATGAATATTTGTGAATGAATGGAGTTCTTCCGACTTAACATAAACTATATTTTTAATGTCTCAGAAGTAACCTTTTCCTTACTAAAATTCATGCAGACTAATATGGCCAGGTCAAGGGTAGTTTAAACAGAACCGAGAGGGTCCATTATAAAGACCTTTGACTCCAGGTGCTTGCATATTGACCCCCTGTGAGAAAAACGGCGTGTGTATGTGATCAAATGCACTGACGTCACTTGCAGTCAGAGCAAGTTCGGAAGCTTGCTTGGATGAAGGGAGGTGGGAGGCCGTGAAGACAAGCGCAGGGCCCCGCACATCCAGCGCTGTGCTCGGGCTAGCTCCACCAGAAGCAACTGGTGGCACCATCATACTGTGTCTGCTGCACAAATAACATTTTATTGTGCTCCTCTCTATCGCAATAAAATCAATTCAAGATTAAATATTAACTAATTCACAGTGGACAAGGTTATGAGTTCTCCATCTTGAAAGGGGCACCATAATGTTGCCTAGGAGAAGAATCGAGTGAACGGCGCTTACACGGTAGTTCCCTGTTTCATCTGTATCCGTTTCCAGAAGCCATAAAATCATGTTGCTCCTAGCAGCACAGAGCTGTACCTAGACACTCAGCTCCTGCTTTTGGGAGCTGCTGGAGCCATGCTTACCTTCCACAGTGTCTTGTAGTTATAATTTATCATGAGACTCTTGATGAGGGGCCTCCCAGAACTCCTTATAGTTTTATGTGACTTTCCAGAGTAATACTAAATGGGTTTGGATTGCTTCAGAATAGCTATGAAAATTGCTATCTTACACATTGTTTGCCAGAAGAAAGGGAGGCAGAAACTATGCAGTTGCTACAATGGATAACATAACTGAGTTTCTCATATCGTGTCCTTTAATATGTCATCAAAAAAATTTTTTTTTGTAAGGATGGGGTAGTATTGTAAATGTGGGTGGTCTCTATTGCAGTTGCTCAACTGCGGTACTGGAGCAAAAAGCCACTGAAGACAGACAGGAAACATGTGGAATATAAGTGTTCCAGGGGGTGTTTATGAGCACGGTTCTGGCGGTTTCCCGGACTGTGCTCTGAACTGAACTACAGTGTGAGCCTTGAAAGAGAAGGGGAAGAAGAGAGAAGCAGAGACGGGGACGAAATCCTAAAAGGATGTCAGTGGCACACTCTGCTGTTGTCTTGTCTCCTGGAGCCTTTGAATCTGTTGAATGGGTCACTGGTCTTAATTGGTAACTGATTTCTGCTCTCTGAGCAAAATTACACGTTGTTAATTGTATGCATTAACTTTATTTAATTCAAGAAAGCTAAATATCTTCCTCACCCCTGAGCAGAAGGCTTTCCTTTGTCTGTTCTTTAGAAGTATTTAGTCTCCACTGACTGTAAGCATCTATGGGAACTCTCAGGTAAAATCTCAGAGGCCTTATTCCTTTTATGAGACAGCTCAATAATGGTTTTTCTTTTCTTATTTAGTTAGTCCCAAATAAGAATTCAAGGAAAAATTTCTTACACAGAGAGAGTACATGTGATGTACCTTTTTATGATGTAGTTTTGTCTTAATAAGGATGGGAACATTTAGATGAGTTTGAGGTTCTTTTACAAGGTAGAATATCATTTCAAAGCCTCCAGCATCGCAGACATGGAGGGAGCTGTGTCATTGAGAATCTGGCATGTACGTCTTGGTTATCTCTTCGGCTTTGTTGTGGTACTATTTCATTGTGGATGCAATTCCCTTGGAGAAATAGAGATGCTGCCTCTTCTTTTATCAGTTGGAGACTGAGCCCGAGTGGCTGGATTCTGTGTGCCCAGGTGGCTCTGACAGAAGCATACAATGACACTGTTTTGTTGCCTAAGTACTTACTATTCGGAAGTATAAAGGTGCTTGCCCTATCTTACTAAATTTGGGCATAATATAGGTGACTTGTTCTTGAAATCTTGATTTTGGAGTCTTTCTAATGGGATTTGGGTCAAAACCACACCGACCCCTTTATTCTTATCTCTGATAACTAGCACTTGAGGAACCACTGACAAAGTGGCTGAGGCCCTAGGAGAAGTCAGGGAACACAGGGAACTCTTGAGGACAACACTATAATGTCAAGGAACAAAATAACAAAGCAGGTAGTTTGGGTCGTAGCTGAGACAAGGGGCCGTGCTGGTCTCTTTGGAATCAATCCCTGGCTTGAAGGCCAACAGTGAATCTCCATCTCTGAATTCCTCCTGCAGAAGACGTTCTGGAAAACCTTGTCAGGCTAAAGCCTGGTATTCTTTGAGCCTAGCTAGTATCTACAGACACACATTCGTTTCCAGCTTAACACACGAGAGAACGGAAATTCTCCTCCCTGTGCTGCTAAAATCCAAATTGGCAATTTGTTTAAAAACAGTTCTGTGGATCAAAGTCAGTGCCTGCTCAAAGCAATGTGTGGGGTGGCAGGATGGGAGTCACACGACGTTGAGATTGCGTGGCTTTTCTGAGAGGGATTTGATATATGTCTAAGGCTTTCTGAAGCACACATGTAAGACAAGACCATTATTCCTGCTTTTTCCTATTTGTGTAGATATGAATACGATGGAAATTGGTCCTCTGCTGTGGCTGCAACTGTGAGCCCCAGCAGTAATCAAACAAACTTTTTCTTTGTGTGTGTGTGTGTTTTTTTTTTTTTTTGGAACACAGGGATTTATAGTCAGAAATCATCTTTGCAAAGCAAATTTTATCTGAGAAGCAAGGCTTTGATTTTTGAAGGTGCCTTGTTATATTGACGGGCATTGTATTGTTATTGACATTTTTATCAGATATGAATTAGGAAATTTAATTAGTAAGTGGCCCTAATCTTCCATAAGTGCCTTAATCAATTTACATGCATTCATTTTTAAAAAATTAACTGGATAAAACCTTTTTTTCTCTTTCAGTAAGCTGAGAGCAGCCATTCAGGGCTGAGCAGTGGGGAGGTTGTGAGTGGCCGGCTACTTGGATGTTCAAAGCTGCCTGTCAGGCATAGGCAGAAAGAAACTCCCTGGACTCGGGAACCAGACACTGTGTGCTTTAATTCGGTCCTGCGTAAGAAGCAGGTTAACATACCAGTTGATTGGGTTAGCTCACTTTTGCTTAAGCTGTTGTTTTGAAGGGCTGTGTCTGGTGATAAACCATTCTCCCAGTGATGGGGGAGCAGACTGCATCTTCTGTTGGAAGACATCACCAGGGCAGTTAGTAATGTCTGCCCGAGGCCTGTGGCATTGTCGGCCTTTAGTAATGTGAAAAAGTCCTGGGTACCGCAAAAAATGTCAGAGTTTCGGTAGCTTCGGAAGCAGCTTTGTGTTACCTACGTGCAATTACAGATCCAGCTCACTGTTGCTCATCCTCCCTCATCTGTCCGAGAGTTAAGAAATAACGTAAAGCCTTGCTGTATCCAAGGAGGAAGAGTGGCTGTGGGTTAGCAGGTGGCACGAAGGTGGACTGTTGTGGCCCAAAGTATTAACAGAGACAAAAGACTATTCTCCTGCCACTGGTGGCCACTGCCGGGCCGTGCCACGCACTTAGAGATTGTGTTCACTGAAAATAAATCCTGTGTTTTAGTTATTAATTATCTGGCCTCATTGGGGGAACTGGCACATGGTGTAGATCTCTGTATTGAGTCACTGTGTGTGGTTATCTCTGCAAGGCAGAGATACCTGGGAACCAAAGTAACCGGAGCGTCTTCACCAAAGTGACCGTAAAACTATTAAAGGTGTAGAGGGAGACTCTGCAGTGCAGAGGGAGTGACATCAGCAGCTACTGAACCATAAAGTAGAGGGGAGGTGGGGGCACTTGATGGGGTTGTGCTTGCTCTTACCTACATTACGTATGCCAGAGTCGGTACCTTCTTAGTCGCTTCATAAGTTAGGTCTAAAATTAGTAGATTAAAGACTTCAAGGGCCACTCCCTGGAGCTACTATGCCTAGAGTTGTAGAATTGACAACTGTAACAGATCTGATCCAGCATCTTAACAGTAAAGTGAGGAAGCTGATGCCTTTTCCAAAAATTACAGAGCTGGTAACTTGGAACCGAGATCTCCAGCTGCCTCCCGTGCAGTATGTGCTTCGTAATTGTCCTCTAAGCTAAGATTCGTGAGGTGTTCAGGAGTCATCCTGTTGTTGAGTCCCCTCTCATAATCTCTTGAACGTTCGTGTTAAAATAAAAATTGATTTAAAGACAGGGGCCAGAAATGTCTTAAAAAGCAATTGTTTAATTGAGTTCAACAAGAGACTAGAATTTAGGAATGGGTATCTTCTGGGTTGTAGAAAAGGTGACTGTGGGACCAGGACAAGAAAGTAGGAAACCAGTGACAGTGGCCCTGGATGCAAAGTGATTAGAGAAGGGGAAAGAACAAGGCGGCTCAGGAAGAGAAGATCTGAGGCTGCCATTTTCCACGGGAACCAAAGATAAGCTGGAGTCAGCAGAGAACTAGGGCGGCGTCATGCCTCTGCACCAGCAGACGTCAGTGTAGCTTGACGGACCGATAGCCTGAGACCTGCTGCCCACACCCGTTCCCAGAGCAGGCCGGAGAATCGTCCCTGTAGAAGGAGCAAGGAGGGGGGTGAAGGCACGGCTAAAATGCATACAGCCTTGTTACCTTACAGCGAGGATGAGGAGTACTGGAGGGGAGTTCCTGGGGACTCTGCAGCTGCTCTAGTGCCACGAATAAAGTCACCTTGGACGCCCCAGGGAGAGTTTTATCATTGACTTTGTAGCCTGCCATGAATCTCTCAGCACAGGTGCTGGCTACCTAGATGGTTTCATACCAGTGATTAAACAGTAGAATGGTTACTTTCTAGTCACCAAATAAATTATTTTTTAAAACAGCAGTAGTTGGGGCTGGAGAACTGGCTCAGTGGTTAAAAAAAACTAGCATACTGCTAAGTTTGGTTCCCAGCGCCCATATCAGGCGGCTCACAACTGCTAACTTCAACTCCAAAAGGATCTAATGCCCTCTTCTGGCTCTGTAGGCACTGCACACATGGGCCGTGTCTTTATATAACACACATGTAAATAAGAATGAAATAACTAAAAAAATAATGGCAGTAGCAGAAAAAGAACAGTAAAGATAATATACATAGTTTCCACTGTAGCCTCTGTTTCTATTTCTACTAGAAAACCCCGCGTGTAGGGCTCTTATTTTGGTACCCAGTGGGCATGCTCTAGGGGAAACGCACTAACAGTGAGAAACACAGTCCACGAAATTCATTCAATAACAGAATCAGTCAGTACCTCTTAATCTTCCTAGACTTCTAGAACAAAATGCAGTATTGGCAGCTTATAAAACAAGGCAAATGTATTCCTTCCAGTTCTGATGGCTTGTAAATCTTAACTCAAAGCACTAACAGACTTGGCATCCTGTGATGTCTCCTTTCCTGGTTCATAGCCTCTAACTATGTCCTCATATAGGTGGGGCAGTGTTTCTGTCTGGGCCTCTCATGTAGAGACACTAATACTTGTCATGACCTTGTCCGTTCCCGCCCCCTAACATGTTCATCTTGGTCATTAGGATCTTTACATGAATTTGGGGCCAAAGAAGACGTAAGCATTTAGACATTGCACTATTGTGAGCCTGAATATGTTGTTTATTGGGCTTCATGTAACTAACAGAGACTGTCCATCCTAGGAGTCAGGTCTCCCTGTCTCCTTGCTTTAACTGGATACTTCTTCAAATATACCACGTGCGTAAAAATAATGTTATTGTGTGTATCTAAGCTTGGTGGCACGGGCGTGTAATCCCAACTACTCAAGTAGCTAAGACAGGATGATTGAAAGGTCAAAGCCAGCCTGGGCAACTTAGTAAGAACAATCTTAAAATAAGAAGTGGACCAAGAGATGGAATATGGAATGTGTCTAGACTGTTTCCCTAGCACGTACAAAGCTCTGGATTCACTTCCCAATGTGTGTGTGTGTCTGTCTGTCTGTCTGTGTTTATGTCTGTGTGTCTTCCAAAACTGCAACCACTAAATATCAGAAAAGTAGATGCATGCTGTCATCCCATAGATCTTCAAGTTTGTTTGTTTTCTGTTACTGAAGCAAATCAATTTGTAAGAAAGAAGGGGCTGGTTTAGGTCATATTTTCAGAGGTTCTAGTCAATGGATGGTCAGCATGTTGTTGTGGAGTCAGTATCAATGCAGTATATTGAGGAAGCCATGTATAGTGGTATAAGCCACTCACCTGGTGGCAGCCAGAAAACAAGAAAGACAGGATTTCCTGGCAGCACGTTGGGCAAGCATGGGCCTTTGCAGGGCACTTAAACATGTCAGAACGAAAACCAAGTCTAAATAGTGCTTTTCTTTGCTTAAAATCCTGTGACGGTTTCTCCCATTGTGTTCTGACTTTCATTGTGGTGTTGAAGTCCTTTCTCCATGAACTGGTCACTTGTGTATCTCTCCCAATAGATGGGAAACCTCAAAAGGGCAGGAGTTGCGTCTTACACTTAAGTACCCCATGTTACAGCTGTGAAGGTTCCCTGCCTATGTTGGCTTAGAGATTAAATGGGTGAGTGGAAATACCATGATGTTGCTGAACACCGACTTTCTTTTGTTTTTCCTTCCTCGAGGACTTCGGCATTATGTTCCTGCACCACCTTGCAACTATTTTCTTGATAACCTTTTCATACGTCAACAACATGGCCCGAGTCGGGACCCTGGTTCTCTGTCTTCACGACTCAGCCGATGCTCTGCTAGAGGTAACAAGTTTTCCTTTCGTCTTGAAAAAGACAAAATCTAGAACTCACGAAGTCCCCAGACCAGCAGTCCTGTAGTGTGGTGGATGATGCTTTGAAAGTGTTGGGTGCTTAGTGGGCTAAGCTGGCATGAAGCTGTGTGTCCAGAGTGAAGTTGTTAGTATCCTCCGCTACTAGTAGGAAGCTGGATGCCTTGACCAGTCCACCTTTGGATGGTTGATTCTGTATCAGAAAAACCATTGTTTTAGTAGATTTTTCTCCTAAGAGTCACACTAATTTATCTGGAAACTGCATATAACCCAGTTTAGTAGTTATAATAAAATTAAGCAGTTTGATTTTTGTTACCAGTATACATATTATCCTAGTGGTTTTAACAATGCAAAGGGTATATTAATCATAAATTTTATACCAAAGATTTGTAAAGAATTTATCACTTTCAGAATTATGCTCAATGATGTTATGTGCATAAAATGAGTCTTCATTTTATGCTAAGAAATTATATAGATGGTCAAAATTAACTTTTAAAAGAGTACAGAGCTCATGTAGCAGTGACTCTTGGAATCATTTGGGTTTTTTTTTCCTGCCAGGCCATGGTTCTATTGCTGCAAAGACAGAGGTCTCCTCGGTGATCTGTTATTGCAAATAGGAGGCACAAATGTACACATTTAATCTTTCATAGAGGCCGTGAATTAGAGTTTGAATTGAGAATAAAACCTCATCAAAAATTCTGGTCCCCTGAAGGTTTGAAACAAAGATAGGCCTTCTGAACTGCATTAAGTCAGAAGATTGTTTAAGGCCATGATTATTAAGTGACTCAAGCTGAACTTCATGCAGGATGTTTTTTAAAGGAAGGAAGCCTTCTGGAGTTCTATTATAATTCGTCCTGTGTGTGCTTAGAAGTGGACGTTTATGCCTCAGGCTACATGTTGAACTCAGTCGTGGACCTGCAGCCCATGTTAATTCCTGTGGAAATCTCCGGCGTGCAGCTTGGTCAGAGCTGTGAGAAAGGAGATATGGGCTGAGCTGTCATCCCCCACTTTCATCAAAAAAAGAAGATAGTTAATCCAAGAATCCAAGTATGGGGCATAAAAGCAAAAGGCTTTCATAACCTGGATTGTTTTTTGACATCATAGAGAATGCTTGGAAATGTCTAGTTAATGAGATTGAAAAGGAGGGTTTATAGCGTCCACATCTCTGCCAAGTTGATGCCATTGCTTCTTTGTCACTGCTAAGCGGGTCAGTGTGAAAGGAAAATGACTTGTTGGTAATACCTAGCCAGAAGAAGGCCGGAAGTACTTTTATTTTAATGTAGGTCGTGGTGTTATACTTCAAGTATTCATGAAATTAAAAGCTCCTAATTTTAACTTCCACTCGGGTGAGGGATATTTCCTCCTAAGACACATTTCTCTCGTAGCTTCGTGCACTGCTTAGCACCGTTAAATTGCTGCCTCCGAGGATGCTATCAGCACTCTTTCCAGTAATTAATTTTCCAAGTCAGAGAGAAGAATATTGTGTGTGCAGAAGAGATCCACTGTTTGTAACAGTGCCTAGGTGCAGTAGACTCTGCACACCCGCAAGGAGTGAGGAAGAAAAAAGTCCACTTCCAGGCCCACCTGACCTTACTTAGACTCTTTTAAAAGTGATGTATGGTTGCCTCCCTGGACTAATTTATATTATATATAAAATCACTGAAGCTGTTGTCATCAGCCGTGAGAGTATTCCCTGCAGACATTGGGACATTAGTAAACTTTATCTAGAAAATGAGCCTGTAATATGGTCAGAGATTCTACTGAAAGAGATTCTCTGTGACACTCTCCACATCTCTAAGTTTGTTGGAATCAGCTGGGACCCTGTCTCCCCACAGCACTTCTGGGATGGTTAAAGTAAGCACAACCCTCAAAGCAGGCAGGAAGACAAATATGGAGAAGCCCTATAGGCTCTGTGCAGTCTCTGAAGACTTTCTACATTGACCTGTTATGTGGTTTCTGTCTTGATATCTCTGGCTTGCTAACATCACATAGTGCAGAAGTTTCTTATTCGTCCTCTCTGTTTTCCTGAAATTGGCCATATGATTGAATTTTTAAGGTTACTAAATATTTTATTAAACCTGTGAAAGTTATAGTTTGGTTAATCCATGTTTCACTCAACTTTTGAGTAATTTATCAATGCTGGTGTGGTGTGTGCTACCTTTAAGTAACAGACATGTTTATGCATGTGGTAAGGTGTACCTTGATATACCTCACTGTGGCCTCATGCATACTGAAGGAAACTTTTCTTTTATCAGTTTAATTGAATAAGTTGCATTCCTTCCTCTTACAGGCTGCCAAAATGGCAAATTATGCCAAATTTCAGAAAATGTGTGATCTTCTGTTTGTCATGTTTGCCATGGTTTTTATCACCACACGGCTGGGCATATTTCCTCTCTGGTGAGTATGGCACTCTTTCTGGTAAAGGCAACCCCTCCAAGGAAACTTTGCAAACACCCTGAATTATACGCTGAAGTCCTTTGTAAGACGTGTACAGCCCATAGAGGAGCACTGAAGAGGGGAAGTCGTTCTGTTGGGGCAGTGTTTGTTTTGCAAGCGTGAGGACCAGGGCTTAGCCCCAGCAGCCACGGTAACACATGCTTGTAATTCTAGTACTGGGGAGGTGAAAGCAGAGGTATCCCTGGGGCTCCCAAGCCAGCCTAACTGATGAGTTCCAGACCGTATTGTCACCTTACATCGACCGTCGATGGTAGATTCTCGTTTGTCCCTTCCATTTTGAAAGATCAATTAAATGGGAAATTTGAGCAATGACAAGTGAATAAAGTAGGAAAATGAAGATGTAATACTTGAAGTTGCAATCATGTCCTCCGGGAGACTACCAACCATAAAGCCGGGGCCTTCAGTGAGTAGTTCTATCATTAGGATTGTAATTAATGAATTGTTGACACAGCTGCCCCTTTTCCATCACAAGGCAGACACACATGTCTTCTCCTTGACACTTAGGCTAGTCATTTTCAAACAGCGTAATCTTAAATGTGATATGTCTGTAATTATTTCAAGGTTGGGGAAATCTTTCAAAATTATTACCATAACTAGTCATAGGCATTTAAAGAAGAAATTCGAACAACGTTTAAGGAGTGATGTCTCAGAATGATGGAAAGCGTTTTCAGTTGAGTAAGAACCTGACTCTTGAAGAAACAGGCAGCACTCGTATAAGGAGGAATTAAGATAGAGGTACGCCTGCTTTTCTTCCCTCCAGTAAACATGTAAATGCTCTTGGGTTTACGCACCGATGAATTACCTAGAACATAGGTCCACAGAGCCAAGAAATCCCATCTCACAGTCAGTGAGGGTACTCAGAGGTACGCCTGCTACAGGACCTGCCTGCTGCTTCGAAAAGTCTCTGTAACCTGGTATAAATGCCTTGCAAGTACTGGGGGGAAAGGGGTTGCAGGGAAGGTTGTACCTGGGACCCAGGCTGTAGCCAAGATTTGGAAAAGCAACTGATGAAAACAGTTTTCTATTTCTTATAATAAAAGAAATAATCTTAAATTCACTACCATGACGGTTGCAAAGTTAGCGGAGAGAAATCTTTGCAGATACATCCAGTTAGTCACATTGGCCCCTTGATGGTCTGTGTTGCTCCTGATCAGCTGCCACAGTGGAATGGGCGCCGTTGTTATTTCGCCCTTTCACAAAAAGAGCAATAACAACATGTGTTTTAAATACTTGATATTGTGAAATTATTTTGAAGCTCCTTTGGAATTAACGCACAGTTTGGGGAAAGACCTTGCAGGTTATCCACTGCAGACTCCCCAGTCCCTCTGCTTGCCATAAGTACAATCCATCTTCCAGGACAGGGATATTGCTTTTGGCATCCAGGGAAAAAGACCTGCTTTATTCTGTAAGATGACTTCTGGGTCTTTATGACTTCTAAGGCACGGGCTTCTAAGCTGTATGTGGAATACGTTGTGCGAGCATTGCTTGCACGTGCTCCCGGGGCGGAGGACCAGTGATTTCATCAGAGTCTCTGATTATCTGTGACTCTTTCCTTTGCTCAGAGAAGTGCCTGGTGGAAGACAGAGGAAGTGTGCTGTGCATTCTGTCTCGAATAGAAAGCTCTCCAGGTGTGCAGGTTTCTAGTCCATCTTCTACAGAAAGCGTCTATAATCCCTTCAGCTATTCCTAGGTGTTGTTTTCCTTCATTTCTTTCCCTGAATTCTTCCTGATGTGATCTTCCAACCTCATCACGAGAGATAACAGCAGATATTTTTGGTACCCACCCACCTCACACCCTAGCATGAGCTTTAAGAGTGGCTTCTGCCTTGCCCAGTGGTGATCCAATATATGTAAGAACTACTTTACGACTCCTTGTCCTGAGGGCAAGTCGCTTTATACATGTTACTTTTCAATGTGGTGAATCTGCATACTCGGTTACACAGTCTGCATTTGTTCCTCCCAGAGTTCACCCTGCTCTTTTCAGATACCATGCTATAAACCATACAGTGCCTACCCTTCCTCGTACTTTTCTACAGTATACAAAAGACTGCCTTCAAAGCCCTGAGTGAATCGGGAGGACTCTATTGCTTTAGGCACCTTTCGTGCAGGTAGAGGCTAGACTGTAGAGGACAGGAAAGGGGGAATGGCGGTGCCCTCCTCTAATCCCAGCCTCCAGAGCGACTAAGCTAGGACTACCCATGTTTAGAGCCAACCTAAACAACACCAACACTTGCTCTCAGAAGGGAAGAGGCAGGGAAGAGGAGTAGGAATATAGCTTTGTGGAAGAGTTCATACATTCTTATATAGTCCTTATTAATGGAGTGCACGTATTTAAAGTGTTCTCATGGTGTTCCGTGCTTCCTTGGTATCTGTTGTCATGTGTTCGTCTCTGACTCAGACCTCTGTTCCTCTTCCCTTTAGTGGGGCTGAGGATCTGTCCATCTTGTTTATCTCCTCAGGGAGCCAGCTCTTAGAATCATTGACTCTTTGTATTGTTTTCTTTATTTCCGTCCCGTTCATTTCTGCCTTGATTTTTATTCTTTCTTGCCATCTACTGAGTTTGGTTTTGGATGTTCCTTTTTTCCCTGAATTCTTGAGTTGCATCGTTACGTCTTTTGTCTGTGCTCTTTCTGGTGTTGTCCTATAGACACTTACAGCTATGCATGTCCCTCTTAGGACTTTCTGGTGTTGTACTATAGACATTGAGGGTTATGCATGTCCCTCTTAGTGCTGTGTCTCAGGGTTCATTCTGTTGTGTTTTCCTTTTACATTTTGCTACAGGAATATTTTTGATTTCTTCTTTGACCCATTCGTCATTCAGTCATGACATCTTCAATCTCTGTGAGTTTATATTTACTAGAGATTTATTTGCTGTCAACTTCAAGTTGTACTACCCAATGGTCAGATAGACTACATGAGATTATTTCAATGTTTCTGTTTTTATAAGGTTCTTCTATGCTCCAACATATGGCTTGTTTTAAAGAAGCTTCCATGTGCTGCTGAGTACAATGTATATTATTTGGTGTCTGTAGATACCTGTTAGATTCACTGTAAAGCATCATTGAATTCTGAGGTTCCTCTGCTGTTCTTTGCGCACATTACCTATCTATTGGAGTGCTAAAATCATCTACTATTATTGGGTTTGTGTTAACCTCTATCCTTAATCTCATTAGTGTGCTATTTATGAAATTGTGTGCAGCACAGTTTGGTGCATATGTGTTTAGTATTGTGACATATCCCTGATAAAGCGATCATTAATTGAGTCCTTGATTAGAATGAAGTATTCTTCTTTGTCTCTTCTAATTAGTGTAGTTCGGATTCTATTATGATACTAGGATGCAACGCCTGCTTGCTTCTTGATCCCATTAGTCTAGAACCCTTTTTATCTTCTCATTTTAAGGTGGGGCCTATCTTTAAAGTTGAGTTTCTATTTTAATTTTTCTATTTTTAAAATTTTTCATACAATATATTTTTATATTCCTTCTCCTCCTCTGAATCCTCCCATATCCTCCCCACTTCCCTCCTCACACACTCATCTCAATGTGTTCTTGTTCTCTCTCTCTCTCTGAAAAAAGAAAGTCAAAACAAACAAGAAAGACAAAAAAATTACCAAAGGAAAACAACACCAAATGTGTAGAAAAATATCGCTGAGTTATTTTTACATTGAGCAGCCCTAGTGTATGGCTGATAGACTTAGTGGCACTCCATTGGAGAAAACTGATTTTCCCTTTCCCAGCAGCTCTCAATTGTAGATAGATTTTTGCTTAGGGACAGAACTTGGTGTCCATCTCCCTTTCTTAGTTGGTATCTTGTCTTATTTGAACCTGTACAGGTCCTGTGCGTGCTGCCATGGTCTTTCTGAATTCATATGTGTATCCTATGGGGTCTGGAGGATGCTCTTTCCTTGAAGTAACCCACCACCTGAGTCTTAGAACATTTTCACCTCCTTTTCCTCATAGGTCCTTAAGCCTTGAGGGAAGGGGTTTGATAAAGACATCCTATTTAGGGTGAGTGTTCCAAAGTCTCTTACAAAGTCATGTAAAGACCCCTTCTTGTGGGTCTCTGTGTTGCAAGAAGAAGCTTCTCTGATGAGGGTTGAGTAGTGCACTGACCTTTGGATATAAATACATCATTAGAAGTCCCTTTATTGCTGTTTCTTTAGCAGAATAATAGGAGTAGGTTTTTCCCTGCGGTACATAGCTTATCTAGTCCCAGGTTCTTGGCTACTTTAGCAGTGTTCCATCTCATGGAGTGTGGGCCTTAAATCCTGTTTTAAAAATGTGATTGGTTACTCCTGAAGCCAGTTTGTGCCACCATGGCACCACTATACGATAAACTTCTTGTAGACAACAGATAGACAGATTTTCTTAATCCATTTACCCTTGACTTTTGATTGGAATGTTGATGTCATCACTATTCAAAGTTACTACTGAAAGGTGTATGTAGATTAGACATCTTGATGTTCTTTGCTGGTTTGTCTTCCTAGTTGTGGTTTGTTTTTCATGAAATTGGAGCTTCATTCGTTTTCTTAGAGTCTCTTGACTGTGCTTGTCTTTCTCTTTAGTTTGGCTTCCAGTGTTCTGTTTAGTGGTTTCTTATTGGATATGCAGCACCACTTTGCTTTGACTATAGCAATATATGAAGCTTCTACCCTCTCCACCACCTTTACGAAGATTAGTTATATTATTATTATTATTATTATTATTATTATTATTATTATTATTATAGTCACTCTGAAAGGAATAAAGTGTTGTCCTACTGTGGCTTTGATTTCATTCCACATCTTTTATTCACTTTTAATTGGATTATCATTGTGGGAGTTGGTTATGTTACACCAGCCACACCATTTCCTAATGGGCTCTTGCTTTTACTGTGATTGTCTATCATGTCATGTCAGTGAAACAAAATATCCCTTGTCACTGTCCTCATTTCTTGCCCTTATACTTACTGGCTTGACCCCATTTCTGTGTCTCCGAGTCATTCTGTTTTATCCAAACTCACTCATCGGTCTCTATGGGAGTCCTAATGAGCCAAGAACTGTGGATGCATTTACGCTACCCTATCCCCCCCCTCAAAACTGAGCTACTGTCCAAGGAAGTGGTGACGATTTCTATTCAGGGGCTACTGGGCCACATTCCAGCCCCCATCCCACACAGGTCAAGAGAAGAGCTCTTTCCACTTGGTGCCTTCCTGATGACATCATTGTCTGGGTTGTTTTTACTGTGGACAGCCCCTTGTTTTGTTGTTCCCTGAGCATGACTCATTCCCCAGAATGAAACTTTTATAGCCACTGTGCTCAGCCCGTGACCCTGCCTACCTGCAGTCTGTTTTGGAGGGAGGATCTTAAAGTTGCATATTCCTCTTGACTGTCTCTGCAGAGCAGAGCGTGCAGTCCCATTCCAACAGCCCATGGCAGGACTTTCATTTTTCCCCCAATCTGCAGGATGGAGAGATGAGAAAAATCTAATTTAACAAGAATCTGTAACTAGTAATTTAGCCGCTGCGTAGATAGTTCCAATAAAAGGAGACCCTCTGAAAGGAGTGCCCTCCCTGTCTGCACAGCAGTGTTAACTGCCTGGGTTTTCTGTGCTTCAGTCCCGGTCCTAACCCCGACTCCTGTTTTCCACCACAGGTCAACAAATATCTCACACAACCAACAAAAGGAAAAACCCTATGCTCCTCCTTCCTAGTGTAATCAAGATAAATATTGTAAATTCTTTCCATCCCCTCTTTCAAGCTTGTTGTGTCTGATTCTGCACTTGATTGTGTCAACGCAAAGGAAGTTATGTCAGCTCTTCAGAATGCAGGTTCCTGTACTATTTAAATTAGCAATACATTGATATTTCAAAGTAATCACTTTGGGGATGACAGCAAAGGATAACTCTAAATGATCTTGTTAATGCTCTTATGGGTTCCTTCAACTGTATGATCATGTGCTCTACCAATGCACCATCTTGCGATTTTACGAACATAACACCCTGGACTTGTGAGTTCATAATATGAGCATCCTGGAAATCGGAATAATTGGCTATCGTTTTCTATTCTCAGTAATAACTTTGCTCCGTAATGGTTTCGGAGCATAAGAGTAGGAGAGCTGTACCAAGTGTTTTATTGCTGCACTGGTTTTTATCCAATCATTTATGGAATGACTCAGGACTGATCTTGTACTCTTTGCTTTCTGATATATTCACGTATAATTTGATTCCTCGCTCATCAAATAGCATCTACAAATTTAGGAGCCCCCCCCCCAAGATTGCTACAGTTAGAAAGACTTCCATATTTGTACCTCTTCCGAGTACATGCTTATGAATAATCACATGCTTTGGAAGATTTGGCTCTGCAATCAGTATTCCAATACCTGAAGAGTACATATCGAATACTTGCAGCACTATTCCCAGCAAACCAGCAATTACCAGTGGCCCAGATACAAAAGTTCATTACGATAGACAGACCATCATCCAAGACAAATATTTGTTTAATAGCTCCTCTTTCATTTAAAGTTTAGTAAGTTACATCTGCTTGGTTTCCCTTGACTCAAAAATGTGTGTATTTTACCCTTTGCAGTTGGACGGTCACTGAATTGATTTTTTTTTTTCAGACCAAACCCACCCATCACTGGAAGCAATGACCCTTTTCATTGATTCCCCTTTGTTTTCCTGTACTCCATTCATGTTTAGCCCCTCAATTTCCTACAATTTTTCATGTTTTATGAAACTGTAATTTCAATTTGGCATGGAGTAAGTTGTGCTCAGTCTCATGACAGCACCTATCACAATGCCTGGCTCAAAATGACACTTTAATTCCAAATGATTTCACGTCTCTTTGCTTAGTTGATCTCCCTAAATCTTTTTCGGAATTCATTGAGTACAATTTCTCCCTGCTTATACAGAGAAACGTAAATTCTTTCATTACTCATTCACCCAAGCTCTCTGACTCTGGTCTCCTAATATCAGTCCAATCAACCCTTACTATCTTTCATTTTTTCTTTCTGCAATAGAATGCTGTCTTCTTTAAGGCCACCAATAAAGACATACCTTTGAGAAGTTGTTAAGTAAACTGTCATTTAAAATGGGTTTCCTGTCGTTCTGATGGCCCCGTGAAACCATATTGTAAATATATCACCACCCATGAATTAGAATCTGGCAAAGACAAAGGGGATTGCCGAAGGACTCTGAAAGAGAAGTCACATGGTGCAGCTAAGGAAACTATTGGCTTTCATTGTATTCCTCGCCCTGTGTGTTTGAAGACCAGGCATATACCTTCTCCAGTAAAGTGGTGTCTATCTTACCAGAAAAGCTAAGGAGTGAGAAAAATATTGTTTGTGTTGGTACTTTATAAGGGTATCATCTAAATAGTGTTTTCAAATGCTATTACTATTAAAATGAAAAGTCCCATTATTGCCAAGTTGATATATTTTAAATAATGCTTGAATTTATCCACATCTAACGAACCATAAGTCACTTTGCAATAAACTTCTGAAACCCGTTCTCCAGTCCTGATACCCACACTGTCTTGTGTCCGTCATATCTTCTCTCAGTACTCAGGGAGCATGTAGTGTTGAGCATGAACCCCTCTGCGTCATTCTCCCAGAACCCCAGTGTGACTAACTCAAAGACACCCGTGTTCACAGACTCTCACAGTCAGCAGCTATGTGTCAGGCTGCTTCTTTCCTCATGAAGGCTCCAGTTCATGTTCGTTATCCAGCCAAGGACGGGCATGCACTGTCGTCAGGAACCCCGCGAGACCCGAGTGGGTGTTCTTTCTCCGTGCACATCCCCGAGTATCAAACCCTTAGTTCTGGGAAAATCACATCATCCTGTACCTTGAGTGTAACCACAGCAGAACCGTTGGCCTTTACATGCTACTACTTCCTGTTGGGGCTTCACCAGCTCCTTTCACAAACCCTGAAACTCATCCAGATGCGTAGTGGTACCTCAGCCTTTTCTCTGATTCCTCTCTGAAAATACATCTTTCAAAGTAACATGGCTTACATGCTTTTCTGGGGAGCTGATAAGAAACAGATTAGTCTCCCTCCACAAGTCTGGAAAAGCTTTATCCTCTGACTCTTGAGAACCCTTGGTAGCTGTGCTCTCAAACTTGTATTGTTGTTTTCTGTGTTCAGTGAATAGGAAAGATATAGAAATGCTTCGGTTTTAATGGCATTCATGTACCGCCTGGAGGAGATCCAGTTGTATGCAAATGCCGTGGTCTGGAAGACTCTGTATCTCTTCTTGTAAACTTTGCAGTTTTAGCTGAATCCCAAAATTCAGAGGCTAAACCAAGATCCCACAAACCACAGCTTGTAGGGCAAGGCAGCAGATAGCCCATTTTTATAAAGAAAGTTTTGTTGGCACACAGCCTGGCCCATCTGTCCTGTGTTGTCTGTGGCTGCTGTCTGCTGCAGTGCCACTGGTGAGCAGTTACGGCAGTGATCAGCAGCGCAGCGTGAAATACTTATTATCTGGTCCTCTAAGGAAGAATTTTGCCAATGCTTTGACTAAGACATTAAGAATTTGACTTGGAATTAGAGAAAGAATTCAGAATTCAAGTAAGATAAAAATGGTTGGGGGAGTAACACCCTACACGCGTTTAGCCTTGCCATGTTCCCTAGAGAGTTTTGTCTACCTTCAGCAGAAACATGTGTGGGTGTTATTCTTAACTCTGTGGCAGGAGATGGGGAGAGATGCTCCCCAGGCCTTTAGAGATTTTGTTAACAAGAAAATACAATGTATTTTGCAATACTCCCCACACAGATTTAATGACGTAAGTGTTCCCGTCTTCCATCCTTCCTGATCACTTACCCTTGTGGCAGGTGCCCAACCTCAAATGCATTACCACCCCCAGACCTCTCAGCACAACTCATGTCAAACCTGGCTTAACTGTCCTGATTTTTCTTTCGAATTGAGAAGCTATCAGTTCACACTTAATTCTCACACACTCATGTGTCTTATGGGTCATCGTGTCCTGCATCGTCCTAACTGATACCTTAAGATGAATTGCCATGAAATAAATGAATGTTTAATATGAGTTGTTGGTAGTCCACATAATTGTGTTGTGATAGTTGAGTTCTGTGCTTAGTAGTTATGAGGAGATGTTTGGGGTAGAACTCGCTGAAATAGTTATTAAGACTTATCCCAAAAGACTGTGAAACAAGTTCAAAGGAATAGTATTGACCATGTTTCATTTGTTAGTGCCCGAGTAATAGTCTTTATGAGATGGTCCCAAATTCTTAAAATTCTGAGCAGTTAAGAAGTACTTTCTTAATTAAGAGTTTTAGATTATCTTTTTAATTGAAGTATACTTCCACTGAAGTATAAATTCAGTGGAAGATGGCTAATGAAATAGAATTTCTATTAACTTTAATTTTACTGTTTATCAGTGGGTATTAATCAAATAATAAATATGTGTGACTCTTTATCAACATAACATCTAGGAAGGGCTGATCTCTCCTGTCTGGGTATAGTCTCTTACCCTACTACACCTGTTGAAGTCCACAGTCAAACTGGTTAAAGGGGCTGACCAGGTGGCTCATCAGGTAAAGAGGTGGGCATGTCAGCTGAATAACCTGAGTTCGAGTCCCCAAACCCACATAAATATTTAAGGCAGTGGTTTTCAACCTGTGGGTTGTGACCCCTTAGGGGCAAATGACTCTTTCATGGGGATCGCCTAAGACCATTGGGAAACACAGATATTTACATTATTATTCATAACAGTAGCAAAATTACAGTTATGAAGTAACAACAAAAATAATTTTATGATTGGAGTTCACCACAACATGAGGAACTGTATTAAAGGGTCACAGCCTTAGAAAAGTTGAGAACCACTGGGTTAGGAGAGAACAGACTCTACAAATTTATTCTCTGGTCTTCACACACATGCCCAGACACACATGCCAACACATTAACATCACACACACACACACTCACACACGTACACACACACAAATAATAATGATAATTTTCTTAACTGGTTTTAAGAATGTTAAACATCAAATAGAAAAATATTTTAAATGATTTTATTATTAATTGTTTTAACCAATAACAAATAAACAAAACAAAGATATAGCTACTTTCTGCATGAATTAATGTACTTCCATTAGTGGAGATATTAGCTCACCAGATTTTCCTCATCTTTGGTAGAAACGGAAGAGTGTTTTGTATCTTGTCTGCCACTATAGTCAAACCCTGTGAGAAAGCAAAGAACATGTTAAGTTGACATGAAGGTACCACTTGAACGTGTCCTACTCCATCCATTCTCGGGATGTGTGAGGCTCTGAAAATCTCTCTGTGTAGAAAGCCTTGGCATTACCACTGTTCCCGGAAACCCCATTACGTTAGGAGCACAATTTGCAAAGTCAGCACTTTACAGACCGGGTCAGCACCCTTCCCTTTGCATTAAGCTTACAGTCACTCCCAGAAATAGGTTAGAGCTACTGGGAAAGGGAACCGAGGAAACAGAGCCTCGATGTCTAAGTAGTGAGTTTTCGTGGGTCTTTCCCTCCTTTTCTCTCCCTGGCTATGCAATTGCATTTCTTCTCATTTAAATGGAGAGAAGTCCCCTGCTGTCTATGGCAGCCACGTGACACCTGCTGTCCTAGTAGTATTTGATAGTCATTAGCTCTTTTTTTCACCCCTTGACATTTAAGAATAAATTCCAGCAAGGCAGAAGCCCTGTCTCCTTCTCCCTATGTGCCCAGTTCCATGCACAGTGCCTGGTGCTCATTTTTCTTGCCAAAGAGCTCTGCCATTTACTCTGCATCTTGACTCGGGAATTGTTGTGATAAAGATTGTCTCCCCATTTCAACATGCTAGGCAGAAAGATTCTGAAGGCAGCAGAGATTCCCTTCTTTCTCCTCCTAAGGCTGTGCCCTCTCCCTAATCCTCCTACAGTGACTGGCCCTCCCCACATGCAGTCTCCTGATAACTTGTATTAAACTCTGTCTTGTATCGGGTCTAGTGTGTAGGGGCCTGGAATTGAGGTTGCCTGTATCAGACAACCGACTTGTATCTGTGTCTCTTGGTTTTGTTTTAACTTGCCTCCTACCCATACTTCAAAGGTTTGAACAAGGTAATGAAAGTTTGCCTAATTCTAAAAGTAGCTCCATTCACAGCTGGGATCATTGTCTATTTTGTCTATGACCTACATTCCTTAAAATAAGTTAAAATAAAGTGGTCCGTTGTTGGTATTGTTTTATATGATATGGACAGATAGGTGCATGTAATACAGGTATACTTGATATATAGAGAGGTATCAAACACATATCAGTCATATGATCAAACTGAAAGATTGAATACTTTAGGAGAAGCCAAGGCAAAACAACACAGTCACGATGTTGAAGCCATGTGTGTGTGATCATCATGTGTGAAAGGGGGGATCAGAAGAGGTATCAGATACCTTCTAGTTCTGAAGTTTCTGGATCCTACAGTTTGGCAATTAGGAGTCATGAACTTCTAGTAAGAAATACTTATGACGTGATGGCTGCAAGGGATTTGGGAAGCAGGGAGTACTTGGTAATTAAGGACAGGTAGGAAACATGGCCTACTTGCTTTGCTTTAAAAGTTGGGGGCCTATGGAAGCAAAGAAAGATGGTACCGTAGTCAGGAAGGCCACACTTCGACTCAAACACTGGTTATGTCCTAGGTATTGCAGCTGGAGGCTGCCAGTCACCTGTGTTCCTCACTGCCAAATAGAAAACTGTCATGGGAGGGAGGCGGGTCCCAGTGACTTGTGTCTTTGGTATACCCTGTGCCACTTTAAAAGTGAATGACTTGATCCTAAATGAAGCAAGCGCGTCACCTTGGCAGTGAGAGCCCATCTGTCAGTGTCTGCGGGGTTAATCAGGGCGTGTTTGAGAGCGTATTTGCTTAGGTTCCTTCTCCATACCCATAAGTTTTCGCTCAGAGAAACCCAGTTGGTTTTATTCCCAAAAGAAGTGATGGTAAAGAACTCGTCCTCTGTCAAGCACTTTGGTATGAAAGTTGCTTAGCAGTAGGACAGAAATGAAAAAAAAGCAATTAAGTTTATATTTAGTGATCTATCTATACACATCTGGAGCACATTTGGGGAAGAATTCAAAAGGGTTGATTCATTTGCTGTCTCTTGCTACAGAATGTGGGAGTATGGGAGTCACGCTGCGATTCGCACAGCCGAAGACATTTACTGTTGACTTTAAAAAGTTCTCCCACTTACGTGTAATTACTATCCTAGCAAATGACACTGTAATTTCAGCTTCTTAAGCATAAGACAGAGCAGCCCTTTAAAAATAAAACAAAACTTAGGCCTTAGGAGATAAAAATTAAGAGTCAGTTGCCCCCAAACCAAAGCATGTATGCTCATGCTTTCTCCTGTGAACGGGTTCCTACCTGTGTGGGTGCTGCTGCTTGCCAAGACCAATGTGTCTTCCATAAAAGTGTGGCATGTTGGTTATGCAGTCAGCGCTGGGCTCTGTGGCTCTGCTGGGCTTTTTCAAAGCTATCGATACTGGTGCGATTTAATGTCAGCTAGTGCTTTTAACAAACGTCTTTCCCACTCCCACACCCCAACAAGGTGTGTGTGTGTGTGTGTGTAGTATGTGTAGTGTGTGTGTGTGTGTCTGTAACTCAATCCGTTGATAGCATGGTGGATTTAGATATGTGCACTGTAGCAACCACCTTAGTCATTCCTACCTACTGAAAGTCTGTGTGGAAACAGTTCTCTCTGGGTGGGAGGGGGTGGCTGACACCCTAATTCTGTTTCTTCCAGTTAGCTTTGACAAATGTTTATAATCAAACCACTTCAGGCTCCAAGAGTGTGAGCATCAGACGGAAGCCATTTCTGGGTGCAGTGCGTCAAGTGCTGGTGAGATTTTATCACCCACCACTTGAGAAATATTTTCCGAGGCTGACAGCTCAGAAGGAAAGGAAAAAATGATGTAAGAAAGCAAAGTAGACGATACCCACTGAGCTCAGTGCTCTGCAAACACAGAGCACTTGAGCAGCTTGCAGATCTATTGTTGAGCTGCGTATGGCTGGTGGCTCGTGCCTATAATTCCAGCGCTAGGGAACCAGAGGCAGGAGGATCGCTGTGAGTTTAAGCCAACCTAAGCTACATAGTGAGTTCCAAGCCAGCCTGGGCTACAAAGTAAGTCCTGTCTCAAAAAAAAACAATAACATGAAAACATGAGTGTTGAATGAAATGTAGCTGCAATTATTCCCAAAGACCCAAGGGAAAGTCAAAAACATTGGGACTTCTCTACTTAGATTTCTTCAGAACACCCTAGTTTTCACTCAGAGAAACCCAGCAAGCTTCGTAGAACTTGCAGTTTGAGAAGAGTACATTGCAAGGAAGACTGACAGAAGGGAAAACCTTTGGTCCCACATCCAGACAACTAAATAAGTCATAAGTAACAGCAGGTGGCGTGAAGGGCCAAAGGGAGCTGCCAGAAGGAATCGGGTGGGGCAGGGTGACTGGGGGAAGGAGGACAGGGAGAGCAGCAGCAAAGCCATGCTCGGCTTGAGAGTGCTGTCATGGAACTGAGCAGGCTATGTGCTAATTCTCAAAAAATAAAAATTAAAGAAGATACATTTGTACATCTGTCTTATTGTCCAGTTACTAAAACGATCACTGTCAAGTGATCAAATAGCAATGAAGCAATGTGTGTGCATGTGTCTACATATATGGGAGTGTGTATGTATATTTGCATACATATGTATATATGTGTGTGTTTTCGTATACATATATGTATATATACATATATGTGTAGCATATGAGTATCTTTGCTGCAGGTTGCTAGGTTACAGCATTAAATGCATATTGGCCAAGGATATTTGAACACTATTTTACCATAGCTTAGGGGTGATTGATTGTTTTGTTTTTAAAGTATCTTAATTGAGATAGTGAGGAAATACTGTTAGACTAGGAATTAAAACTCCTCTCCAAGTTTTAATTTTAATATTAATTTATTCAGTGCACTTAGCTTATAACTCCCTACTTTTGTGACCTCTACAATAAGCAATAGATAGATAGATAGATAGATAGATAGATAGATAGATAGATAGATAGAGCAAGTCTTTCTCTCCCAAGGATTTTGTGTGTATTAAGCAAAAATACACATCAAGAATACCTCGAGCGTCTTCCAGCACCACACAGCACTGTGCCTAATGGTTTAGTGCAGACCCTAGAAACACCTATAGGCTTTAGATACCGATAGTGAGTGGGATAGAGAATGGAACTATTTGAATTAGATGGCAAACATTAAGAATAATTCAGCCACAGCCTTTCATTGAGAATGTTCCTTAATAGCTAGCATTTCCTCATTGGGTCTGAAATGATAGCTGTGTAAAGACAACAGGACACAGCCAGCAGGAAGGTGTCAGACACGCTGGTGACAATGCCCCTGGTGCCTGCCCTTTCCCATCAGTCCCCATTACTCCAGTTCTTTTTGCCCTCAGAAACCTTATGAGAGGTCTGTTATGCAGCCTGGCCTCTGGTCCTTGTCAGGGAGACATGTGGTTCTGGCTCCCATGTTCAGCAATTTGTCTACAGTCTGGCTGCAGTTTAAGGACCTCACAGAGCCTTTCTCCCCAGCACTTTTGTTCTGTTTCTTGTAAAGAGCCATTGCTTCATGCGCCTGTCTGCCGTAACCTCCTCTTGACCCGAGAGCATGCAGCCTCTTCAGAGGGATGAACAATTGTCACAGAGACCAGACTGAGGAGTAGGATGCCAGCATCTTCCACTAGAGCCATGCGCAGTGTAAATGTGTCTGCAATCCATAAGAGGGTCTGAGGAAAAACACAATGGAAACCTTTCAAGACTACTGATTCAATTAAGTGCCTCCTGAGAGCGTGGCTGAGCGCCAGCCACGGAAAATTCAATATCGGCTTACTGAAAGACACTTCATCTCCCCCAAGTACCTGTCCCCCCCGTCCCTGTTATGTATGCAGGGAAATATTCTGCAGCAGCCTTTGGAAAATTTGTCTCTTTTTTTTTAAATAAAAATAGACACCTCTCAAATTCATTAATGTCAACAGTCACAGGAAACTTGTAAGGGGAAATGGGAGATTATAAATATGTCCTTACAGTGTCTAAAACCAATGAATTGTTCAGACATACAGTTAAAATTCTGCATGAAATTATCTGCACTTACGACCATTGACAGGGTTAAAGCAATGAGCAGCTTTAAAATAAGTGTGATGTGGTCATATAGAAGTCTCAGCTCTTTATCTCCTAGCAAATGAGGGGCTATGATCTGCAGCCCCCATACACCAACCGAATTCTGTAGTGAGCAGCATTCAAAGGACAGGCTATGTTCCTTTGTCCTTGAAGGGGTATTGTGATTGCCTGTCAGCACAACCACACTCTGTTTATAAAGAAATGTTTGGTAACACCATCCAAATGGAGCAACTGTGAGTGTGGGTTGCTGTTAGTGTCTTTAGGTGTGAGCAGCATTGGTCCAGAGCATCTGCAGTATTTCCAGATTAAACCCGGCAGTGCCAGGGGCTGCATCGCCATCTGTGTGACGGGATGCTCAGGCTTTGAAAGGCAAGAGAGGGGAGAAGTAGGAAAGCCCAAAAGAACAGAAGACTCACGTTGCCCAGCTCAAAGGAGTTAGCAAAATGGGCAGATAGATTTTCCCCTACTTTATTTTTATTTGTGGTCACTCAGGCTGTTGTTAAATTTTATTCCCGCTAGGCATAAATGATTAAATTCTCCCTTAAATGTTACATAACGCAAATGATGCCACTGACCAGCATAATATGAAAAGGATGTTGAAGGAGAGAAAGGTGTCAGAACCAAACTTTATAGAGAGCTATGCCGTCAGCTCCAGGTCCAAGTCAGGGCTGAGTTTGAAAAGTTCAGTATGTCAGAAGAGGAGCAAGAGAACATGAGTTCTGTCCTTTCCCAGAAGTCAGCTTTGTTGGGTACAGAATGAGAGAACATTCCGTAGGTTTTCCATGACGTGCGTGTATTCAAAACTCTTCTCCCAGCCCTGGCTCTCAGCAGATAAAAGGAAACCTTAATCAAACACAACTTGAAGAAAAACCCAGAGAGAAGCCTTTGCTGCTTTAGTATTTTCCATAACCCTTGAAATTCATCATTGTCTGCAGAATCAGAAAATATTAACAGTGTTCAAATTACAGAAAAATTTTCTTCATCCTAAAAATATTTGTAAGCTTCCTGTCTTGGAAGGTGGTCATGTGCCGCTTTGCTGTAGTGTAGTGAGTTCTGTGAAGACCCATCCCTGACACTGGGAGCCATCTGTGGAGCGTGTGCCAAGCCCCAGCCGCTGCTTGCCTGAGGATTCTAGGCCTGTTCACGTACTGGGCACTGCAGGGTCTTCTTGGAGTTAAGCAACAACTCTGAAACTGTTCATGGCCATAATCTCATTTAAAGTGCATTGCAGATCATCTGAGCAGCCTACTTGTGACAGCCACAAGCTTCCGCTGCTCACATCATGTGCTTGTTTCTGGTCATTGAGAACAGTGTCTCATTGGAGTCTTGGTGTGCATTACATACAGGGCCTACCTTGGTAGGAGTTGACAGATTAGGGCAAGCGATACTGGACAGTGCGTGGACCAGAGGCGTTTGGAAGATTAATAGTGCAAGTAGCCGTGGAAACAGAGAGGCCATGGAAAAGAGCCTGAGACATAAAGGGTGACCTGATGAGAACCAAAGCCATTAATGAAGGTGACAGAGATGGTGATAGCAGCATAGACTTTGCGTAAACCCTGTGTGTGTTTGAGCCCTGGCCCTGTCACTTCCTTTTACACTAGGATCGCCTCCTCCGTCTGGCCTCGCCGTATTTATCTGCAGTACCTGGGGATGACAGTTCTGCATCTCTGCAGCTCCAGTGGTTACTGGTACAACTGGCAGGAGCAGGGGTGGCGGAGCTGAGGATAGCAGGGCTAGGGATTCATCTGTGAAGGTGCCTCATAAATGCCCGGAAGGAATACCAAGCTGGCAGTTTATGTGTGGGTTCACAGCTTTAAGAACAGGGAACCCGGTGTGGAGAATCGTCAAGCAATCTTGACCGTGGGATTAAGTGTGGAGTTAACAAGGCAGTAGATCATCTGCAAATGACCGGAACGTTTCTTCTGCGGCAGGCATACTTCAAGGCTGTGCCACTCTTGTGCCCTTCTGTGCTGCATTTGCAAAGCAGCGATCTCATTCTAAGCAGTGGCCCTTACTGCAAGGGGGCAGGTGACTAACCCAGAAGCTCGCACCCAGGGTGTGAAATTGACCTCTGAAGACATCAATGTAGATTTCATTCCCCAGAGTGAGCATATTTTAGCCGTTCTGTGGTTCTCAGGGGCTCAACTTTAGTCAGGAAAAGACAAAGTGAGCTCTGATTTGATGTCATTTGTCTTACTCCGCAGAGGAGCAGCCACGGTGGGTGAAAATAACTACGCACCGCGCGAGGATTTTTATTGGTATTGAGATTTGCTTTGCTGCCTGGTACACTGTTGGCTTTAAACAGCTCCCAGCGTCACTTCGTGTTAGCCTCTACGTGAAATTCCATCTCCGTTATCGCCTACCATTCTAATAACTATTTTCAGGATCCTAACTTTCTCATTTTTTTTTCTGTTGCATGTCTAATGCTCTCCCTAAAACTAGTCTCAGTGGTAAACAGGTGTAAGACAGTTGTCAGGGCAGAGTACACTGGAAAGTCATTCCTGTAGTAGAAACACTGCAGAGACGGAGTGGCCCTGCTTGGCTCTGTATTTATCCATCTGAGTGGCCAGAAAGGACGCTCTCTGGGCCACTGCAAGTCTGTCTCCTCCGTCCATTTTCTTTTGTTTTTTTTTTACTCTTTCTTTTATATAATTTATTTTATTTTTCTTTTTTAAAAAGAAAACTTTTTTTATTTTACATACCAATCCCAGTTCCCTCTCCCTTCCCTCCTCCCATCCCCTCCAGTTTTCCCCCACCCCCATCCACTCCACAGAGAGATAAGGCACATTGTTTTGGAGTAGATTCAGTGCCCTCCCTACTATATCTAGCCTGAACAAGATACATATCCAAAGACAATAGGATCCCAAAAAGCCAGTACATGCAGTAGGGATAAATCCTGGTGCCACTGCCAGTGGTCCCTCAGTCGGCCCCAGTCATACAACTGTCACCCACATTCAGAGGGACTAGTTTGGACCTATGTTGGTTCCTTCCTTGTCCAGCTGGAGTTAGTGAGCTCCCATTAGCTCAGGTAAGCTGTTTCAGTTGGTGTCCCCATCATGGTGTTGACCTCTTTGCTCATATTCTCATTCCTCCCACTCTTCGACAGGACTTCGGGAGCTCAGCCCCAAAACTCTCCCCATTTATCAGCTCTTGGTATTTTATGAGCCTTGCCAGATCTCCCACTGCACACAGTCACTTCTGTCTTAGAGTTTGTGCTTCGTGGTGCTAACATTGAGATCCTGGACCAATACCTAAAGTGAAAACAACACACATTAAAAGTCAGGTCACAGAGAGAGGGCAGGCAGAAGAGCATTAAACCTGTCTGGGAATTGACTTAAAGTCCCAGTGCCCAGACTGTACCTGCAGTTGTGAAATTGTACCTACCCTTGCCGATGGGACTGGCCTCACCTATCCTTGCTGTGGAAGGAAGGTGGATTCCCAAGAAGAAGTGGGGTGCTGAGGTTGAGATGTAGGACAGCAACAGACTGGGGGCCTCTTTGGACCTTCGTGTAAAGTGTTTGAGGTTTATTTTAATTGTGGTTGTCAGTCATTAGCAAATTTAGTTCATGCCATCATGATTGTCCTTGACACCTTGGTTAACATTCTCTGAAATGAAAATATTTTAGATAATGAAGTTATAATTTGGTGAAGAGCCTTAGACTATGTATGGCCTGTTCTGACTTTCCCAGGGGAAGGAGAGTAATTTATATGGAATATCAGGGGACTTAATTTATAGTGTTCTGTGTTTTGTTATTTTATGCAAGAAGCAAAAATGAACAGTATGTGAGGAACCTTCTAAGAATTCTGTATATAAATCAATATGAGTAGGGAATGGTAGCAAAAACCTGTTGAGAGACTGAAGCCAGAGGATCCTGAGTTCAAGGCCAGCCTGGGCTACATACAAACCCTATCTCAAAAAGAAAGGGGGGGAAAAACCAACATTACATTTATATTCTTATATAAACTTCTCTGGTAGTTTAAAAATGATGAATGCTATGCCATAGCTTAGAAATCTTGGTGGTATTGAGCAAATCTAAATGAAGAATCTGTATAACTGGAAAACGTATATATTTTATGGATTATTTGATACAGTGCCAACAACTGGCTGTTGAGTTAAATCGATCACCTTCCTTAAAGAGAAAAGGGATTGAGGATGTGGTGAGAATGTGCCTATTGGAGGGCATTTGCTTTCAGGCACTGGCAAATACTGTACACAGCAATTTGAGGAGAGGACTGTGAGTGCTGACTGAGTTGTGAGGCTAAGTCATGCCTGGCCAGCCTTTTGCATTCCTGGCGGCCTTGCTAATAGGAAGGCTGGAGATCCCTGACAAGGGGCTTGGTGGAACCAGCAACTGCAGCATGGTTAAGCTGAGTGTTAGGTAGGAATCCCTGTAGCCGTGGTGGTCTACAGAAAGCCACCCCGTGTCAGAGTGTGCTGGAGCCGGAGGTAGGAAAAACTTCGCTCCCACTAATAGAACATGTGCTCGAGTCCTTGAGTGTTTCCTGAGTTTCTCCTAAAAACACAACTTTACACTTGCGCTCTTTGCTTTCTTTCTTACTTTCACTCACACAGAACAAAGCCTCTGCTTTCTTCGTGTCTCCCTTGGGCTGAATTCAAAGCAATGTAGGAGTCACCTAAGAATAATGCATTTGTCCATGTGGAGGATGTTTGCATGAGAAAACAATCAGACCTGGGGAAATTTTGTAAAAGAATAGTAAGGCGCCCTATTGGCAAATGCAAGATCTGAGCCTAGAACACAGCGTTTTGACTTCTAGTTGAAACACACTGTGCATGAACTGTCAGCTCTTTCCTGAGGAAGCCCACATCTGCCCACATTCCCAAACACTCTATTATACTCTACAGCAATTATCCCAATAGTTAACACCATCTCAGTGATTTTTTTTTCCAGAATACTGTCTTTGCTTGTCAATTGCCTTGTTATTATTCAGTGCAGTTTTTCCTGTGTTATTTTTCTTTCAAAGTTGTAAACCCTATAAGGGCAATTTTTCATATCAAAATCTCTGTGTATTCTTCTAGAGTTTTGGGTTTGGTTTGTGTTTTCTGCTTGTTTGGAGGCATCTCACAGTTTGGTTTTGTCAACTCTCACTTACTCTGAGGGGTTAAGTCTGTTTTTTTTTATATCTTTCCAAGCACTAGATAATAAGGTACAGAATATACTCCTCAAGCTGGCAGACCAGTGACACATTGCTCACCGTAGCAGCACTTCCAAGATTTTCAGAGACATTCCTCTAAGATAAAATATGAATTTAAATCTTAGAAACCCTAAATAAAAATAGAGGAAATTTCACAGAGAAAGAGAAAGACTGACATACAGAGAGATGAGGATATACCATATGCTTATGTATATATGGGGGGAGAACCTTGCCTGCAAGAGTTTTTAAAGCCTAGGTGCCTAGATTAAAATCAGTTGGCTCCCTCTTTCCTGCCCACAATACCTGCAGGTGTAAGGAGGTTGCCTGATTTGGGTGTGGTTTGGGAGAGTCAGACAGGGTTAGGATGGACAGACTAGAGCAAGCAAAGGATCACAAAGCAGGTCAGAGTTTTCTTGTATGGGTGATGCCAAGTGAAACACTGGAGATGTGTGTGAAATATAGAGTCAGAAACTAGAAGGATCAAGGGTCAGAGTCTCACAGCCAAGAAGACGTGTTATAAGAGGCAGAGAGGAGCTAGGGACAGTGTAGGATCTTTCTGGCAGTATGCTAGCTGAGTCAACTTGGATTGCTTGCAGTGTCCTATGTTGTGTACCCTAGAGGATATAGATAGATGATAGATAGATAGATAGATAGATAGATAGATAGATAGATAGATAGATAGACAGGCAGATAGATAGGCAGATAGATAGGCTATATTTATTATGTAATTCATGAGTGTTATGTCCAGTTTTTTGGAATATTTAGTGATTTCACATCAGCCTCCTAATTGTTTAGTAGCCCTTATTCAAAATGTTAGAAGCCAGATGTCCCAGATTTCTACATTTGCATAAACTTCATGGCTGAACCTCTCTAACCTCAAAGTTTAGGATGCTCCAAAGCCTGAAACTTTTTGTATATAATGTTGGTCAGCAAAATGTTTTGATTTCTGAGCATTTTGGATTCCAGATACTCAAGACCAGGGGGTTCAACCTGTGGTTAATACACTGACTGCTTTAGGAGATCATTTCCCTCCTTGAGAGGGAGGGCCAGGACATCCCTCTCCACGAGGCCCATCTTAGGGCCAGAATGGCACCTTCAATACTCAATGTGAGAGTATTGAAGTAGTAGTTAAGGCAGTGTTACTTCTCATCAAGAAAAAAAAAAGACTAGGTAGAATTTGTAGAATTTGATCCCTAAGCAATTAGTACCAGAGATATGACCCTACAGGAAAACTGGGAATGCTGGGACAACCCTGCAATCCCAGCAGGCTGACACAAAGATCACCATCAATTGAAGACCTTCTTGGACTACACTGTGAAACCCTGAGGTCTCTTCTCTCCTAGTTTTCCCCGTGGCCACAGGAGTCAGCCTTATGTGCTGCTTTCCCCGTGAAGTCAAGGATATTGAAGAAATATGCACAGGCCCTGACCCTTCCAAAGAGAAAATCAAAGTAAGCAGCCGAGGGCTGGCGTGCCTGTATTCTGAACTGAATTTAGAAAGAGGTCTTTGATTTTTACATCGTTAATATTTCATCTGTGTCAAGGTGGTAGTGAAAGGCATTACTTGATTTTCGGTAGTAGAGGCAATTACACTGGGATTTAAAGGTTAAATGAATGGGTCAAGGTGAGGGGATCAATTAAATTAGGCCCACTTTGGTCATTTAGGCAGGAAGAAACCAGAATATGACTATTGGAAACCAGAGTATGAGACCCAGGGCTGTCTCTCCGGAAGTCAGAGCTGTAACAGGCAAAGGAGACAGTCTGCCCACATGCTGATGGCAATGGCTTGGCTCTGAGCGCAAGCAAAGGGTCAGGAACTGAAAACAGAGGAGAGCCAGGGAACATGAGTGAACCAAAGGGGCCTGGGCGCCGAGCTCAGTACATGGGGCCGTTCAGGTCTCAGCTCTCTCCGTCTCCCAAACCCAACCTTGGGCATGTTATTTACATTCTCTGGGCTTCAGTGTCCTGTCTGGAAAAACAGAGATAGCAGTACCTACGGTGGGAGGACAATGAGACACTACCCTAAAACGTTTCATGAGAATTAAATGAGCCTGGTTTCTAATGTACAACATTTTAATAAATATTGACTCTTGTACCAATGAGGATTAAAACTATGGGGGGGGGGGGGGGGGGGGGGGGGGGGGGTTAAAAGGGTAAAATCCCATAACGTACATAGCATGTTTGACTACTTAGCAATAGTAGTTACTCAATGAAGAACCGTTAATAAGGGAAAGGGCAAAAGTCTTATTTACCTATGGGAAAGCAACAACCAACTGCACAGGGGTGAAAAACAGGCCTGCTGCAGTCACGTTGAAAGACCCAGCATGGCTAGGAAGCCTCCGATTGGGAGGTGGGGAACATAGAAAGGAGAGTGGATTGAAAAAACGCTCGCTGTAGCCAGAAGTCACCAGTCACAAACTTAGGAAGATGTGATAAGGGACTAATTCTTCAGTCCAGACAGCGTCTGACTAAAGTAAAACTTATTTGACTGAATGTCTAATCTCTAAAGAGGTGGGGACAGAATCATTGCATCCATTTCTAAATGAAAGAGAAGTGTTTGACCAAGGTTCAAGTTTAGATTCCTGGCAGGGATAAAAATCCATGTTTGCCATAGACTGATAGGCAAGGAGAATGGTTGTCCGAGATGATCAGGCATCTGTCTGACCCCCAAGCTTCCCTCCAAAGACAGAGCCAGTGACATGGAGAAATCCAAACTGTGAGTGGAGTGAGGGAGTAATTGCACACGTGTGCGAACACACACACACACATACACACACACACACACCTACCTTTCATTCCTATTGAAGTCTTGAATTCCAACATTCAACCAAGTTATAGTTTAGGTCTGGCTTTATTATGGGTGGGAGGGGCTAACAGAGGAAGAGAGGTAGTGAGAGACAAAGAGACCGAGACAATTAAGTATCTGGCCTTCAGCACCCATAGCTTCTGTTCAATATAATTTTAAATGTGTGCTAGTTAGCATCTGCTTTACACAGCATAACATGCTAGTTAGGTGACTGGCAAATTTTTGGTAGGATCTGCTTCTCATTTAGATTTTTTTGGTTTTGTGTTTGTTTTTGGAGATCATATTCACATTTATGCCAGAGGGAAAAAAAACACAGCATAATATAAACTGAGTTCTCTCTGGAAATCTGGTGTCAAGACCATGCAGAAGTGCTGAAGTAGAGAAACCTAATATTGGCCATGGGAACATTTCACCTTTCAGAGAGTCTTCTGTGGCATGTGTCTTTCTTTGGAATGATGCTCTGACTTAGGTTCCTAGAGAATGAATCTTGGCTCTCTTTGGATGGTCCATGTGGGTCTAATTATTGTTAGGGTTCTCAGTAGAGGTGGGAATAGAGAAGAGGTAGGGCAGAGGATGCTGTCCATAGCTAGGGACTGTAGTTTCACTCAAGATGTCCCCCCAGCACTGGGCACATAACTCAGCATTAGCGTGCCTGTTTGACAAGTTGAAAGTCCTTGGTCAATCCCCAGCAACGAAACACAAACTATAAGCAGCTACCTGTAACATTTGTGTGGTAAGCCCTCCTGGGCTGTCTTTACACTCTCAATTACTCTCTCAATTACCATTGTGTGTTCCTACCCTCACTTCACTGGAGTCCCTGAAAAACATAATGGATAGCTCTGGACATGTAAGCATTTTTACCTATCTATATGTAATAAAAGAAAAGCTTAAATTCACACTTGTGAGCCACTATCTGAATGAAATATATATATATACATTTCATTCCTATATTGGAGGTGGCTCTGCTAAAAGAGATGTCTGTGGCAATTTCTCTGAGTTCCCCAGAGTCAGGGAGGGAGGGAGGGAGGGAGGGAGGGAGGGAGGGAGGGAGGGAGGGAGGGAGAGAGAGAGAGAGAGAGAGAGAGAGAGAGAGAGAGAGAGAGAGAGAGAGGAGAGAAAGCAAACAGGCTGCTTTAAGCTGTATTGGTATTCTAAATGCTAATGAAAACAGCTGTGAATATTTTATTAAAACAAGATTTTTCTGTGGATTCTTTGATCAACAACAAAACATTATAAACTCTTCTCCAGGAATATGTGCACTCAGCCACCACATTCTATATGTTTCTATCAAAGTCAAATTTAAGATAAAGCATTCATAAGAGATAAAAATAGAGTAGAAATCACAATAGGGCAAAGCAAATTGTATTCTTATGATTTATTAGCATCTGTTAAAGTAACACAACCCAGCCAAGCTCTATGTGGTCAACAATATATCTGCTCATCTCTAGGGAATTGTGTGGGTTCCCTGAAGGCATCTCTTCAGGCAGACCTATGTAGTAAGAAAGAGGCGTACACAGGAACCCCTCCATCCCATTTGACTGACGAGGTTTTCAGAAGGAAGGATGTCACCTAGGGATTAAGCGTTGTCTGTGCCGAGTTTGGCAGAATAATTCCATGTAAGCTTGCTTTGTGTGCTCCTGATGTGCCATCTAGTGGTTAAGTAAGCATAATCCTAATGAAAAATAAATAAAATGCAAAGCCCTGTCTGTGCCCGACCCTTGTTACCCCATATTCCCGCCCCTTGTTAATCAGCAGCAGAGGTTTGCTCTTACTTAGCAAAGATCTATTATTTGGGAAAGAGAAACATTGTTTTCCCAGAATTTATACATTGAACAGAGACTTGGGGGGGGGGGCACACACCACAATAATTACGTAAGCCAAAAATTGCAAGTTGATAGTGTTCATGTGTTTTGTTTGACACAGAGGACTCTTTCCCGTTCCACTTTTTAGGAATAGGATTCACATCTACAGAATAGTGCACAGACCCCCAGGACACAGCTTGCCCGGTGTGCACATGTATACATTTTATGTATTGATAACCCATACAACCACTACCCGGATGAGGGCATGAACGTTTCCAGTACCGCATCAATCTCCCTCTTCCCCTGCCCTGACCAGTTTACGCCGAGAGGAGAGGCGGCTGCTCTTCTGGAATCTGTCACAGTGGGTTTATAATGGCACCACACAGTGCATATTTCTGAGCCTAACCTTTCAGAAAGAATAAGGTCCTGTCATCACCATTTTAATAGCTTGTCCAAAAGAGGGGCAGTTTGCTCAGAGCAGTCTAGGTCGGCTGTTTCTCAGAGTCCAGGTGTCATATGTTAGCTGTCTCCAGTGGCTTTCCTTACCCAGCTCCTGTGGAGCTGTCTACCGATTGTGTTCTCCCAAGTGCCTCTGCAAGCCACCAAGCCAGCTTTCAAAGAAATCACATTATTTTTGAGTGTCACCTCTGAGACATCAATGGCTGTCGCGGCAAAGCCGATGCATGCTACGGTGGCTTTTCTGAAATTAATGTGAGTGCTATGTCACCAGCCACTGCTCAAATTAAGCCGTGTGCGGAGTTGGTGAGACAGGCTCCCAACCTGCAGCCGGTTAGATCCCACTTCACAACGTGCAGAATGACGCTGTGGATGTGGCTGCTGGTGCAGATCCTCTCTCTGTCCAAACTCAATGAAACTTAGCATGGGCGTGTCTATACCCTATGCATACACTCCCGGTTTCAGCAGCTCATTCAGGACTGCAAGGTGTCTCATGTTCTGTCTTCAGTCTCGCCATACTAATTATCTCCGCCAAACAATTCAGAGTAAATGTATATGCAGAGATCCTCAGAACAGTAGTATGAGATTGAATTTAATAACCCACTCTAAGTAGTATTATACTTTATGTATACTGATGTATTAATATTGGAATGAATATCAGGAAATCTATTAAAATAATGTATCACATCAGTAGTCCAAGTAGACACAAGCCTAATTATTTCCATGGCACCGAAGACATTTGATAATGTCCAATTCTCCATTGCTGGGTTTTAAAAATAAACTTATTATAATTTTAATGCTCTTCTATGAGCATTTTAATAAACAACAGCTACTCACTGTTGCAGTCAGCCTTAGCTTTCTTGTTAGGAGTTCTGATCATTAACTATGTCAAGAAACGAAATATTTCTATTTCAGATATTTTTATGTACCAATCTATAAATATTTTTAAAATAGCAAACAATGAAAATATCATCTGATGAAAAATAGCTAACAAATTATTTTTATCTCTATTTCAGACATTATAAAGTAAATCAAAGAATGAAGTGTGTTTCTATTTCTATTCTTTTTCCTTTTTTTGTATTTAGGTCTCTCTCACACACTTTGAGTGAGTAACTACGTACCTACAACTCAGTTACTTCCCTGGCCCTGTAACATATTTCAGGAAGTTTTAATGATGGAAGAAAAAATCATGGGGGGGACGGGGAAGGAGAGGGAGGAAGGGAAGGAGAATATTACACCTCGTAGGATGTCCTTTGGTGAATCACCGAATTTTATATTATCTTTACATTCTTCTATTCTTCTGAAATTAGGATGAATAATTTTTTTAAATGCTAGTTAATTCTAAGGAAAAGTGCATTGAAATAATATCTATATTGCTGCCTTGTTTGTGCTAAGTAGCCCTGGTCTCTTGAAATGTGCCCTTGCAGACGAGGGACCATTGGGTCTAAAGAAGACTCAGTGCCTTGGCCATGGGGGAGGGATCCACACACCTCACGTTTGCTATTTCCAGCTGTGTTCAGGACTCCTGGCAGTAACATGTTTGCCAGATGTCTGCCGAGTGACTCTTGGGTTGGTTTACCTAGCAACGAAGTTAAACAAGCACGATCAATGTCTGGGTAATACCTATACTTTGACTACAAAGCTTGCTCTGCTTCTTAACATATACCTTATCCACTCCAGCGCTAGGTGTCGTTGAGTTTGAACAGAAACTCAAGGTGGGGAGCACCCTTGGTGGGGAGCACCCTTGGTGGGGAGCACCCTTGGGTCTACTTTGCATTGTTTTCCCTTGAACCCTTATGCCACTTGTGACAGTAAGTATTCTTGGTTAAAGGGCATGTTTTAACCTCTCTGAAAACTCTCATTATGCTGTTTGTTTAAATTCCCTCTGTATTTTCCTTCTGACCTCGTGTGAGCAGTTCACCCCCTTAGCCTCTTGGTGCCTGTGCATACGGCCCCACCCCTACAGTCTGATTGGTCCCAAGCACAATGCTGCAGTTGTGGTTGGACCGTGCAGCCCGGAGACAACTGAGGGGAGGGAAGTAGGAGTGATCCCAAAGTCATGTGGGGAAGGGGGTGTCATGTGACTCTGTGGCAGCGGCAGGGGTCCATAATGCAAGTCATCTCCAAGGACTAGAGAGCAGCACAGAACAACCACAGCAGAGCCCCGTAACCAGGCTTCGTGCATCTGTTCCTCGCGGTTGCCCCCTGCTGGGTCCTGTTGCAAATTATAGAACCAATTACTTTTTTTTTTCAAGTACATACACTCCAATGCACTTTGAAAACTAAATACATTTATTATGCCCTCTTATTTTTTTGTTAAAAACAAACCTTTCAAATACTCATATCAGGGTATCACTTCCAAATGATGTCTTTCAATTGCCATTTCTTTCCCAGGGGAAGAATTAGAAAATTAAGAGCCCTCTAATGGAGCCCCAAGCAGATGCAAGCCTGGCTGGCTCCCGTGTATGTTCTAGTTGCTGCTGTGTGCGTCAGAAGCTCTGCACTGAGCTCATGTTTAAAAGTTCACCCTATTTTTTTTCTTGCTATATAATATTGGGTGGTGTTCCTCACACTATAGAAAGAGAAAAACAACAACTTGAAGACAATGTAGGCCTTTTAAATTAGTTGTTAGCTAGGGAAGTAAATCCAAATGATGAATGGAATTCATAGAGGAAACAATGAATGAAAGGAAGGGAAGGAGAAGTCAAGACTTTTGCTTCTATGTGTAGAGCCAAAAGGCTAGAACAGATACTTGTTTGAGCCCAACTTTTATTTTAAGATTTACTTATACATACATACATTAAGATTTACTTATACATACATACATACCTGGTAACTCCCAAGCTATCTGCGCAGGAAGGGACGGGGCCGCTGGGAGAGACAGTTGACCTGCACTCCCTGGAAACCGCTAGGGCTCCTTTAGAACAGAGTGACATGCTGTGTTCAGTAATGGCCTTCTTCTCCTCCTCAGGGTGTTAAACACCACGTTGTTCGAAAGTTGGGAGATCGTCGGACCCTTCCCTTCCTGGTGGGTTTTTAACCTGCTGCTGTTGCTACTACAAGGGCTGAACTGCTTCTGGTCTTACTTGATTGTAAAAATAGCCTGCAAAGCTGTTTCAAAAGGCAAGGTAAGATAAGACTCACTCTCTCCGAGATGTCCCAGAAATGTCAGGGTATTTTTGGCTCCTTTGAAATCACATATTTCTGATTTCATCGAAATCAGTGTTATTCCTTCCAAAACCACCTTGAAACACAAACCAAATTATTTTCCTCCCATTTGGTTCATTTTTAAAGTTTCTCTGTTACTTTGTGGTTGCTGAAACCCAGAATTTACAGTTTTAGGTTTAATGATGACATACTATCTATTGTGCTTTTCTTCCACTCTCCACCTTGGACTTTCTCTGGTCATTTACTGTGAACAGAAATTTAATTTAATAATTTATTTGTTTTCATGAAAGGATTGCTAAGTGTCGCGTGCCCATTTTTAAGCAGGCCTTTCTCTCCAGTAGAAGAATAAATACGTCCATGACTTCTCCAACAAAATTGACTTGTCTCTGTTTTAAAATGGAATCATGGGGCTGGCTGACTGAAATAAGCCTTCCTGAGAGCCAGCCCCTTTGCCTAGAGCAGCGATGTTTCCAGATCGTTGTCCGTGATGTTTTCTTATTTCATTTTTTGTTCTCTTCCTCCTGCCACCCTGGAAGGCTGGGAAGTGGAACCCTTTACATGTAAGTTTCTTGTCTTCTCTCTTGCTGTCCTGGGTGACACTTGCCTGCTGGAGGGGTGCTTACGGGCTCTGTTCCATGCTTGTTCTTCCTTCTAACCGGCTGGCACTCTTGGAAGCTTCGTGGCAGCCATAGTTTCTGCGAACTACAGAAGATACCAGGGGGAGTTCCGTCACTGCCCCTTTGTGTGAGCGTGAAAATCCTGCTGGTCCAGGAAGGGGGAGATTTTTTCCTACCGGTGCTTAACATGTCCGCTAAGAGACTGAAAGAGTTCAGTGTGAAGTGGGAGAAACAGAACCAGCTGATCCCTGTGGTATAGAAAGAGACCTGAGTTACAGGTGTCCCGATCTTCAGAAAACAGAGTAGCATTTGACCCTCTGTCCTCAGTGAGGGAGGTCCACAGAATCGGCCCCCTCTTCGGGAGGTGTCTGGCGACTTGTCATGATCTCTGAAGCCAGTCCTCAACACCACCGCCTATACAAATCCAAAATATTTTGATGGGCTAAGTTCTTAGGAGAGGAAGTTCATTTTTTTTTCTTTCTCTTGTGGCTTCTTATTCTTTAGAATGAACTCATGTTGCTTTTCAAATTTTTCTGGACTTCATTTGGACACAAATTAAATCCCCGTGCATAGTACTGGGAGTATGATAATAACTGAATATGATGGGCGCGCTGGATTAGATTACTTGTCTCTTTAGAGCGTGGCTGTTTCCACCAGCCCTGTCTTCTCCCCTCTAGTTGCTAGTCCTTCATCTCCATGAAGAAACATCACTAATTACATTCCACAGCTTCGGCCTCAGGGTTTCTTCCCTGCCGTTGCTGCTCTCACCTAAGGCAGTGAAACTGCTCCTGTCTGTGGGCTCTTCCTGTGGGTTATTTTTAGATGCTCTAAATTGTCCTTTTTCTTTGACAGTATCATAACTGTGGATTTTTTCCACATGTAATTTAAAATAATCTTACTAGGCAGGCAAATTAATACCGTCTGCATCTGGAGTCCTCTATTGGCTCCTTGATTCGGTACTAATAGACTTGATATGGTGGCGCTCTGCAGCGGTACTGTCTATGATTCATGCCTTTTAAGTTGAAATTTTCTCATCCCCTCAGCCATTTGTAGCCTCAGTGCCTAAGTTTGTCGTTGTTCTGTTTCGGAGTGAGACTGCCTATGTGAGCTCAATCTCGCCTCAGAGGACTTTGAACTGAGGATCACGCGTGTACGCTATTCAGCCCATCACTGGTTAGAGCAGAACAATAGTTCTCAGCTATTGCTTTTTCCCGCCTACCAATGATGAAGTCCTCACTCCCTCGTGGTTTCTGGGTAGTAGACTCCACAGCTCTCGGGTTGACGGTGCTGAGGACAGGATCCGATATGAAAGTCCCCCAGGAATTCTGAGACATCTTCCAGAGGCTCTGAGAGTCTGTCCATCCAGCCCCCCAGGGAGTCACTGAAGACCAGGCTGAGAAGATTCCCATGAAGCTAGGCCAACAGGATCCTCTGGCCTTCCAGCTCAATGATGTGAACGAAGCTGAGCATGTGGGAGATACCCAGAATCCCAGCACCCAAAGGCTAAAGTAGAATTGCTGCAAAGTCTGGGCTACACAATGAGACGGGGTAGCGAAATAAAAATTGACTAGTTAAGTCAATAAAAATTGACTATTGCTGAAAGATCTTAAGACCCTCTAGGTTTAAATGCTGGCTATAATTTGACCTGCAGAGAAGGGGATTCCAATTATTTGTTTTAAAATCGATATAGTGTTTCCTTGCTACATAGTGATAGTGGTCTCCATGCTACTAGGATGTCGCTTTAGGAACTGGGGACAAATGAGTCCATTTATTCACTAATAACCATAGTCCATACATAGTAGGAGTGTTTTTCACATGTCATGTTAACATATAGACATGTGTCTTATTTTCCTGTCCTCGTTACTTAATGAAACTGAGTGGAAAATTGAAGAAACTGGCACATAATAAAGCATTTTTGCGGATCTGGCCAGTAGGTTTCTGCCTAGCAAAAGTTGAGACCCTGTCTCGTCTAGAGAGCCTTTAAAATGTCAGCTGGTGACATTTGTTATTATGTCACATCTGAAACAAATTTCAAAGTCATTTCAGCAAAGAAGAAAGGGAAATTAAATATAAAACAATGAATTACAGGGCCAGACAGCAATGATTTGCTTTTAATGATTTGAGCGATTGTGTGTATATCTCTGTTAGCGTGGTAATTGAGAGTTAACCTTAAGTAATTGTCAAGGAGAATATGGCTATTGGTGAACAAATTGACTCATTTGTCCTCAAGCAACATCCTAGTAGGATAGATACCACTATCACTATGGGTAAGAATGGGATTCATGGTCTAGGCATTCTCCGTGGTGGAGGATACCCTTCAGGCTCTGTGGTGTCTAAATCCACGTACATTCTTCACAACCTGCTGTGTCACACACATTATATCCCTCCGTGGAAGAGTACACGCTACCATGGCAGTGTCCCCCTCTTTGTTGTTTATCACATGTGATTAGGTTCATCCCGCATGAGCTGCGGGGCATGTGCTACCCTGCCGGTCCTCGGAGCTGGTTTCACTCCGGCTCTTGTGTTCCGCAGGTATCCAAGGATGACCGGAGTGATATTGAATCTAGCTCGGATGATGAGGACTCAGAACCTCCAGGGAAGAAACCGCACACTTCGACAACCACCAACGGAACCAGTGGTACCAACGGGTATCTTCTGACTGGTCCATGCTCCATGGATGATTAACTACCCAAAACTATAAGTCCTCAACAAAGTGAACTGTTTGTTCCTGGAAGTATTTAATAAGTTGCAAATGCAGTTCCTTTCCTGATATCTCATCACCAGAGACAAAAAAAAAATTAGGATTCTCAAAGCATTCTGAATAGTGTACTGCCATGTGTCCTGTCTGT
Source organism: Neodon shergylaensis (assembly GCA_025134845.1). NCBI lineage: Eukaryota > Metazoa > Chordata > Mammalia > Rodentia > Cricetidae > Neodon > Neodon shergylaensis. Next base: position 12,704,852 of record JABTXL010003523.1, on the reverse strand, counting down.
GAATGAAGAAGAAATCCCATCCTATGTAGGCATGCTGTATGTAACTGACACAAGGGAACAATATTTGCATTTGTCTTAGAATATTATTTATTTTTTTATTTGTTTGTAAATCTGTGGACAGTCGAGGATCCCCTCGCTCCTTTTCCTCTGGGCTCGTGACTGACCGTGAAGGAGATGCTCCGTCTGTTCTACCCACTTCTCATGTTGTAGTCCAGTGTGCCGTGAGCATCGGCATCAGCTTACTTCATCGCTTAGAGCAAGAAAAACCCCGCGCAAGATCCCCCACACAGCTCCCAATAGGTTGGCTTTCTTTCTGTTCTGCACCCATTTTGTGACCGCCCATATATAGTCGGTGACTGTTGTCCCTTGGGAGTCTAAACAGGATGAACCCGGTGCTTTAATTTTTACTCTTTGTGGTCAAATAGCAGTTCAAATGAAAGAGACTAGCTCTTAGGGGACTTTGGAACTTTATATGAAATTGCTTTGGAATAGTTTGTCTCTTGCGTACAAATATGAGATTTCTTCGGTGTGGTCGGGAGTTGACCTTGTTGGTAACAAAGTTATTTTTCCCTCCAGTGAAGCCAGTGTTCTGATTCTGAAACAATGTCACTTGCTTAAGCTCACAGACACAAAGGGACCCACATACTGGGGGACTTGCTCTGTGTTCTGGGAATCACATAAAGATAGCGACTGACTTCAACCAGGTCTTTTTTCCAGAATTCCTACTGTATTAGCCCAGTCTTCTGTCTTGCCGTGTAAAAAAAAAAGAAGCCAAGAATGTTTTGAGGCAGAAAAAAGAATGAGTCTTTTAAGAGCTGGCAAAGCTACCTTGCGTGCAAAGCGCTATACTGCCGCCAGCTCTCAAGAGAAAGCCCTCCCTAGTGTTAGACTTGTGGGATAAAGACCATTTACCCTTCGCCTTTCTCCTTAACTGCATCCCACAATGACTTTCTTGTTGCTAAAAGTATCAGGCTTGCACTGCAAGGCTGTTTTATTTACCTCTCTGAAGACTCATGGGGGCTCCTGAGAATTTTTATTCAGTGGGGCTATTTCCAGAAAAACGGCAAAAATTCTCCTGGACGACGGCAGTGACAGCCATGAGGAAAGTTACCAAAGAGTAGTTCATGAGCGCCCTGCCCTCCCCCCACGCACACCCTCCCAGGCCACTATCATTGGCATGTGGCTTCCAAAACCACACACATGAGCCGAGGATTTTAACTCATCTCCTCTTTAGTAAAAAGGGAATTGAACGGTTATACAAATACTCCTAAGTCAAGCATCACCTAAATCAGGAATCAAAAAAATACGGGCACTGAGTAGCCAAAAGCAAAATGCCGCAGGGCATGTCATTGTCCTGCCCACGGCCATCCATAGTTCATTTGGTTTTTCTTTAATTAAATCTTTATAACCTTACTCTGAAACCTGTGAGTGACTAGGTAAGAGAAAATTCCCGAAGAACTCTCACTGCCATGTTAGCTCTTTCCCCACCCAATTACAAAACAGTATTTTCCGGTGTATGGTCCAGATCATCATTTTAAACGCTTGGAAGCATGTCTACTTGTTGCTGTAGAAGACAGCGCAACCGACTGTGACTTGAGCTTGGCCGGTTTATTTGTCTAACAGTGAAACTTGGAAGTGTTTGAGTTTATGAGACCAGTGATAAGACACCAAAGGTGTTGTTAGTATTCAGAGCATTTGCTCAAATGCAAATAGGTAAAAACAATAGCAGTGTTGAAGGGTGAATCTTTCTCGTCATCTTAGCTAGGGAGCATGCCCATCTTGCTTCAGTATCTGGGCACATCCTCCCAGGGGTGAGATGAACTTGAGGACCACAGTGTATTTGAATTTGAACCAGGTGACCCTTTTTTGCACAGAAGAATTTTAAGATCAGTTTGTAAATTCAGGAGAGGTATGTAAAATGAAGTAAGTTGATTCTGCCCGTGTCAAAGGCAGTTCTAAACCTGCTAGACTAGGGACGTGTTTTCTGATCCCATTAGCTTGACTCATTCTTCTGCATGTCTACAAATTTTTGTTTCCATTTTACATTCTAGAGAAAATAATTCTGTTCAGTGAATTGAAATGGAGTTTGTAGGCTTTTCCTGGAATAGAATATTATCATCTCTGCTCCCTGTTCTCCCATAGTGACCAGATAAGACTGAGAACGGGCACTGTGTGGGGAATCTTGCCCACCTGTGCCAGGCCACAGCTTTCAGAAGTGTGATTTGTAAATCCAGCTGTAGGTTAGTTCCGAGTAGTGTTCTTCTTAATTAGCTTAGCCTGTGGTGATGTCCCCTTCCTCCTGGTCGCATTCAGATTTTCCCAGGGTACCAAGGTGAGTGTAGGAAGGACTTTAGGAAACGTGACTTTTGATCTCCAGTGTTATAGCTTACCTAGATTTAGTGGGGGGAACGTGGGAAATCAAGTAGAATTTGGCCTTGAGGCAATAAATACTGTGTGTGGCTTATGTGTGTATATGTATGTTTCTCCAAAAACCAGTAAAATCAAATTATTACTGATTCATCTTCACCCATATTCTTTCCATTTAAAAAATACATTCATATGTACTCTAGAAGCTTCCCTTCTCCTTTGGTTTGCTTCCCACCTGCTGAGAGTAGCCATACCCTTTCAGCTTCTTATCCACCGAGCTCCTTGAGACAGAACCCAGGTCCTAGAGCACCTGCTCTCACACAGACGCCAAGCCCGGTTCTCTGTCTCCAACCCAGTCCCGTGGATGTTGAGAGGAGAGGAGCAGCCACAAGTGTCAGTATTGTGGGTCAGTCGAGTGTTTGCTGTAAAAACGCGGATCATTGCCATTTAACCCCAGGGCTCTAAAGCTGCTGAACTGTCAGGCAGAGGGTGTCCCACATCCCCCTCCGATTGTGCCGCTGGCATCTAACAGAGATGAACAAGGTAGACGAGGCAGGGAGCAAGCAAAGCTAGGTCAGATCTTCAGTCCGTATGATGGGTGAGTCTCATAATGTCATCTTTTCATCTGAGCACAATCATGCACTCAACCACAGCACTGCGCTCACGGATGGGCAGCATGTGCTACCATGGTCCCAAAAGATGAGAGGCCATACTGTCTGCTTGTGTGTCAGTACATTCAGCGATGTTCATAGAATGACAAAATCAGTTAAGGACACATTTCTCAGAATGTGTTAAGGGACATGTGACTAAACTTGGTAGAGTGTGAGTTTGAGCAAACTGAATGCCTTCCTTCATCTTAGAAAGAAGAGGTCTGAGTCTTCCATCTTTCATTTAAATCTCATTGCTATTTGGGCTAAGTAAGAACGAGACTTTGCTGTAAAATGTTAAAAATGACTTCATTGTAGTTTATCTACGTCTTTGCTGACACGTTCTCCTGAGAGAATGGATGGCACCCTTGATGGTCCCCAACCCAATCATCTTGTATTAGTAATCATTTGGGTGGAAATTAATGCCAAAGTTGCCCAGATAGTTGAGTACTTTTCTTAATTTGAAGTGTAAAAAGCATACAGAATTACTCCAGAGGTGTCTATAGGTCCATTGATCAGTATGAGAGATGATGTCGTATCCAGAGAGGCTTCAACACCTTTGGGAACAAAAGGCTAAGTGTTCACATTTTATGCGGCATCTATGGCCTTCCGGCTCTCACTGGCTTACTTTCTTGTCTCTGACTTGTTCCTGCTTAGTAAATAAGGAACCATGGCCCTGAAATGTTTCCAACATCCAAATGAGAAAAAGATGAAGCAAGGTAAAAGTCAGCCTGAAAGGACAGTGATGGCGTGGCTCTTCCGGGTTCTTGTGCGGAAAGAAACGAGGAGAGCTCTAACAATCGCACTTGGCCTCAGCTGTGCTGTCCCTGCCAGGAATGACCGCAGACTTCTTAGAAAGTGACACGAGACTTTTTCTCACTTGTCTTCTTCCCATTATCAGCCTCCCTTGCTGAGTTGAAATTGTGCCATTTTCCAAATGCCATAGGCTAATTAGCAATATTCTACTAATCACATTTTAGCTCTACAAACTCGGGCCAGAGGAGAGCCCTGTGGTTTGCCTGTGCGAACATAACACCAACCCGCCCCAAGGGGGCGCCAAGCAGATGTGAGGGAGCCCTGATCACAGCTGTTGAAACCCCTGTAACCAGCACTCAAAGGTAGCCAGTTTTCATCAAGAAAACTGTAATGAAGAACATAAATCATCATAAAGTAATGAAATCTGTAGGCACCCCAAGGAGGACCTTGGCCTCTTGCATGGTCTTGTGACTTGAATTTAACCAGAGCCTTTGAAATGAATGCATTGGCAGATGGGTGCATTGAGGCCTCACCAACTTTAAGAAGTGAAAAAGGCCTCTGCCACCGGATGGCATTTGGTATCTCTATGGGACTGGGTATTTCCAGGATTGCCAGGAAGTGATGAGAAGGCTCCACTAGCCTAGAGCCGATCTCACTTGTCTCATTTACTTAACCGCCCTTTAGCCTTCTGCAGCTCTGGTAAGAGAAAGCCAAATGCGAACATGTTTCCGCTTTTAATTTACCTGTGACCATTAGATCAGCTCTTCCCATACCTCCTCCCGTGTCCGGGCCCATTTTCCTGGGAGGATAAAGCATTAAAAGGTGTGCCCATGTTTCCTTAGCACAGGTCCACGAATGCTTGGCTTCCTGTACTGTGAGCTGCCTGGGAACCGAGGTACCGTCAGTCATCATAGTTTCTGTGTTCAGTGAAAAAGTTGATTTTGTTTATATTTCCTACCCTTTTTACCTACAGTGAATGTCATAAACTATCTGTAAAACTCCTTAATGTGAAGAATTTTTTTTTTTTAATGTTAGCTACAGAGCTCTGGAATAGTTCTGTGATGATTCTGGAACTTCTGCTCGACGGTTAATTAACAGAAATGTGGAAAACACGCACCAGTTTGATTTCCCCTAAGCTCCCGGTCTTCATCGTCCTTTGCCTGCGTCATATTCATTTCCCTTCATGGCTGTTTGCTGTCATAGAAAAGGATGGTGGTTAATTTGGGAATGTGTTTCTCTTTTCTGACTTTCAGTGAGGACCAGGGTAGGTGCCGGAAGCTCTTTGTTTTCTAAAGACAGTTCAGTACTTGAGCTTCTGTCAGAAGTGAAATAGTGTACCATTAGCCAGTTAGAATTATTCCGTGTACTGTTACCGTGTTTTGCTGATTTTTATATGGAAATATAATTATTCATTCTTGATCTTTGGAAGTAATCGTTATTATGAGGATCATTTTACCTTGGAAACACTTTCATAATAAAGATAAGTATTAAGAGTCCAGCAAAAGTGTCCTTTACTGTAAGCACCGGCCAACTGAACTGGGAACACATCAAGCATTCCTGGGTTGAGTTATGTCAGGGCGCAGCCATTCAGCCGTTTCTTACAATTCTCCAAGCCATTGTGATCCCTGAGAACTGTGTTATAGCATCGTGTGATGTGCTAAAATGTCTCAAAATTTAGGGTGCAAAATCTTCTGTTTAAAATCTTACATAACTCTCCATTCTGGAATCCTCATTTATAGAGAAAGCTATCTACATAGATCAGATGATGCTGACTTTTTCCTAATTGTGAAGGCGACACTGATAACTAATACCCAGAGCTGCCCATCTCTATACGTGTGTCTCGAACATCTTGGCCAACACATCTTCTTGGGGTCTGGGCTCCCTATCACTAGACCTTCTCCCCTCCTTTGCCTCCACTGAGGGACTCTGCCTTTCCCACGCTGCTCTTCCCTCTGTGCTTAAATCATCTTAAAAGGCATAAAGTGGCACCAAAATGCATCTAGACACCACCAAAAATCAAAAATAGCCCCACTAAAAACAAAATATTAGAAATGTAGCGATCATGTTGATCTGATCCATTAAGTTATTCTAGAGACATCAATCACCAAAATTTCTCTGAAACACAAAAACAAACTATAAGAAAATACATCCATTGGGAAGTTATGAACTCTTCCCGTTCTAAAGAGGCTAATCCAGTACTATGAATATGTTCTCCAGTGGCCAAAATGCAACTTGGTTTTCCCCAAACCCCATCTTGCTAGGACAGTCACATCAAACCTGGGCATATATGTGATTTCTGCCTCCTGAATCACTGTCTACCAATCTTGCCCTTCCTTCAACCAGAAGAGTAGCAGCATTGTCAGCAACGCTCGAAGAAGGTACAGTGACAAAGGACCTGCTGGAGTTCTGGTGCGCCTCAGAGGCAATCATTGTGCTGCTTGAAATCTTGGCATCTGTAGTTTTTGATTATCCCCAAAGACGGAAACATGAAAACTTGAGTCATGGCTTGGGTATGAAATGCTTCTCTCGGGCTCGATTCCTTTATAGTGCTTCCATTTTGGTGGGTGGGATACAGACGAAGGAAGTGATTCTCTCTAAGAGCAATCTCTTCAAGGTTGCACCTCGTTCCCAGTCTCCTCCTTCTTTGCTTCCTTTTTGCCATGAAGTAACAACCTCACAGGTGTTCCTGCTGCTGTGATGTTCTTCCCAGGTTCACGGTGTCAGACAAGCACACTCGGAACCCTTCGAGACCATGAGCCAAAATAGAGTCCTCCTCTTTTAAGTGCTTGTCCAATATTTTTTGTCACAGTATTATTAAAGTAATTAATACAAACTATATGATTCCTACGCATTGAAACTTTAAAGTTTCATAAAGCTTATATAAGAGAAAGCCATGAGTCATTGTAGGTGGATAAGTTGAAGAACCGAGGAAATGAATATTTTTAGACGTGCAAGCTGATTTGCCAGATAAATCGAGGTAGATAAGACACCTTACCTAACAAGTATGAAAAGACCTTTTCTCCCCTGGGCTGCTAACAGAGTGAGGGAATAATACAGAGGAAAGGGTATGCTGTGAGAGCTAGAAGCCTGGTTGGGGAGAAAGTATCCTTTTGTCTCTGCCACCCATTGGCTGAACTCGACCAGAACGCTACCCTGCAGAGCTCAGGAGATGCACACTGGAGGACTGAGCACCTCACCGCACCCGGCAGAGCAAAGATCTGGGCCAGCAAACAGTGCACAGCATCAGGCCAGGACCTCTGGCTTCAGCCAGGACCTGGCACATCACAGAGCACAGTGTTGCAGAAGCATCAGTCAGTACCAAAAGAAAATGTACCCAGTTAGGATAGAGCTGGTAGGTCGTGAGCTATCGGCAGTGATAACTGTTAGGGAACAAGAGCAAAGAGATAAAGGAGAAAGCATGTTGATTCCCACTCCATAAAGAGTCAAGGTTTTCCATTGTGGGCCCCCATTTTACTTACTGGTATAGTGGGTACAGAAGCCAAAAGGGTGGTTTGGCTTTGGGGTGATTCAAGATGGGAGCTAAAACAGTGGCTAGAACCAAGTTGAGAGGAGCTAGAGAAAGATAGTCCTGAAAGCGAGAGAATGGATAGGCTAGAATTGTGGCCTGAAAATGCAGCAAGAAGGTCTAAGCTCCAACACCCACGGCCAAGATGTTCTTAGTGAATAATGGGAAACAGCCATGAGATGGCTCAGTAAGCTAGTGCTCAGGTTCCTGGCTGTGTCATCCAACCATTCAAAAATACAGGGGTCCGCAGGATGCCTCCAATTGTTACTGAGAATGAAGATAGAATTGTAACCAAGATAGATATGGTCGCCTTCCAGGGAACATATAATCTAGGCAGGAAGAACAAGCAGATAATGTGACAAGAAGCTTCACAAGAGAAGTCAACAGGAAAATGCAAATTAAAACAGCAGGATGGAGCCAGGTGGTGGTGGCCCACACCTTTAATCCCAGAGGGAGGCAGATCTCTGTGCTCACAGACTAGCCTGGTCTACAGAGTGAGTTCCAGGACAGCCAGACCTGTTACACAACAAAGTGTCCTTTAGTGGATGAATAGACAGCTAAACTAAACTCAGCTACATCCAGAAGATTATTGAAAAATTATTCAGTGCTATAAAGAAACAAGCTATTTACTTATCCATGGGGGAAGAAAAGACATGGAAGTAACTTAAGTACATGTTGCTAAATGGAAATCATAAAAGGTTAGATACTGCATCATCCCAAAGTAGCTGACGTTCTGGGAAGAAAGGCACAGCTGTGGCAATTGAAGAAAGAGGGCTTATTGGCTGCTAGGGGCAGGAGAGTCAAGTTTTCTTCACATGGGGCCCCTAACTGGGTAGCTGTGGTCCAGTAGATGGATCTGCACCCATGCTCATGTTGGCAGCATTAAATGGTTTTAAAAGAAAGCACATGAGCCAGGCAGTGGTGGCACACACCTTTAATCACAGCACTCAGGAGGCAGAAGCAGGCAGATCTCTGTGAGTTCGAGACCAGTCTGGTCTACAAAGTGAGTTCCAGGACAGGCTCCAAAACTACGGAGAAACCCTGTCTCGAAACACCCCCCCCAAAAAAATGAAAAGAAGGAAGGAGGGGAGGAAAGGAGGGAGAGAGAGAGAAGCACAAAAGCACATAGAATTGGGAAGAGGCTGCTGCTGCTGCTGGAGGTGGAGACGGAGGGGAGAGAATGAAGGATGACTGATGGAAACACTGTATTTATGTATGAAATTCTCACATACACACATGCACACACACAATTTTAAAAAGATTGGAACACAGACACACATACATAGAAGACACAGTTGAAAGGTCCCCTGGAGGCCAACATGATGACTTCAGAAGAAATCAAGCTCCATGACACCTGCACCTGGGAGTTCAAGGATCCAGATTGTGACAAAACAAATCTCTACACTCGATCTTAGCTAAAAGTCGGAGAAGGGATAGCAAAGGGAGTCTCAGTACTTACATTCTACCTGCCTGGTCCCTTTGTTTGCATTTAATAGACTTGTTCTTTTATTTAATGGTTTTGGCTCACAGAGAAATGAGGTGAGAGGTACAGAAACATCCTTCCACACTCCTGGCCTACTCATGCGCTGCCTCCCCTGTCGCGGACGCGTCACACCAAGTTCTCATGCATTGCAGTTGGTGGCCCTCTTGCTCCAGGTCCATCTTCAGTTTAGGATTATTCTGTGAGGTCAGAGAAATGCCCAGCAACATATATCCAACATTATGAGTCACGGAGAGAATTTCACTACCCTAAGAATTTTCTATGCTCTTCCTGGCTATTCTTCCCTCGTTTGCACCCCTTGATTTTTTTTACTTGAGAATTTCAACTTGTCTGGTGTCCTGTTCTGTCGCTTTCTACGTGGCCAATCTCTCCCTGAACCTAGAGCTAGGCTGCTGTGGCCAGCAAATCCCAGTGGTCCTCCTGACTCGGGCCCCACACAGTGCTGGGGTAACAAATATGTCCATCACAACGCCCAGCTTTTCACAGTGAGTGCTGGATGCAGATCCTCATTCTTGTTCAACACCTGCTCTCACTCAGTGAGCCATTTCCCCAGCCCCTGGTCTCTTTCACAAGGACACTGTTCATATTTGACTGACATTCAACTATATGTCCTTATTTATCTTAGTCACCTCTTTAAAGGCTATATGCCCCAATAGTGTCAGATCCTGAGTACCACAAGATGAATTTGGGGTGGTACAATTTAGCCTTTAATGCAAGGTCTTTTCTCATGTGATGCTGAGGCAGGAGTTGTTCAGGCAGTACAAGCCTGAGCCACAACATGTCCAAGGTAGGGATATCTGTGTGCTATAGGACAAGTAGGAAGGCCAACATGGATGGGGAATAACTCATATGGGAAAGTTAGGGGCAAGAGATCACACAGGGCCTATGTCCCGTGAGAAGGGTGGAGTTGGGTAGGAATAATAGGAAGCATTTAAAGAATTTGAGGAGTAGCATGGTCTGGTTGGTTGTCATCTTTAATAATAAAACATGGGCTACCCAGGCAGTGGTGGCACACAGCTTTAATCCCAGCACTTGGGAGGCAGAGGCAGGCGGATCTCTGTGAATTCAAGGCCAGCCTGGTCTACAAGAGCTAGTTCCAGGACAGCCAGGGCTGTTACACAGAAAACCCTGTCTCTAAAAACCAAAAAATAAAATAATAAAATAAAACATGGGCTAACCATTCCCATCACAGCCATGATCAGAAAAGTCCTCCAAAGCCCCGTGTTGCAGAGGTGTCTACACACGTGTGGCGGACATCAGTGATGATAACACACAGGGCCATGAGCATATAGCCACTGGCAGAAATAAAGAAAAGCATTCCCAAAGATCCAAGAAAAAGAAATCTTCATGATAGGCGAACAGTCTGACTTTCCGGACACTGAGATCCAGGCAGGAAAAGCTCCAGCTTGTTAAGAAAAGCGGTTTGGAAAATGTGAGAGATAGGCAAGCGGACAGAGGGGGAGCAAAGATACCCTAGGCGCAGGCAGAGGGGAGCGCAGACATCCTGGGCACGAGCCGTTCTTCTTCATCACTGTCTTTAGCACCTTCCTTTTGTGCAGTTCAGAGGCACCTAGCAGACTGTGAACTGATGGATGAGAGCAATTTCCAAAGAGCCTCTCCGGAGAAGTCAGGGCACCAAAGAGGACAATTCCTGCTGTTTGTGGATTCCCTGACAGCTGGCTGCATGCAAATGAGCCTACTCTGGTCAGCATCACACATTGCTCAGGCAGGGGGAAAGAAGAGACAATAAATCACTCAGCCCGTGTTTTGTTTTTTTGTTTGTTTGTGCACTGTGTGTCAGATATTAGGTACCACCAGTTGTAAACTATCTCCAGTAAACCATCCTAAAAAATTGAGTCTGGTTATTGCTACTAGTTAGGCTCCATAAAGTTAGCACCAAGGCCGACTTAGAAAAACCAAGCCATTGTTCCTAGGAAACACACACATCCTGAGGCAGGGTCCTGTGAGACTTTATCAACCAGATAAACCAATGTAGTGTTAAAACATAGAATATTAATGGATATTAAACTATCTTTGGCTCATTAACATCAAACTCACAGACAGCAATACCTATACAGGCAGAAACTATGCCTTAAAGTTAAAAAGCATCCCCATAACGAGCAAGCCAGAGCGACTGGATCCCAGAGCTGGGTGATTTCAGAGCTGATGCACATCCGTCCAGGCTCATCCCACTGCTTTTAATGGCTGCGGCTGATTCTGAAGCCAGGAGTTCCTAGTGCAGCTGAATTTGCCAGCAGCTTCTTCTAGTATCCACCTCCTTCATTTTCCCTACAGATCTTTGATTCCCCGCCCCCCCCCCGTACTTTTCATCTCTAATCCTCGTAGTCAACAGTCGTTAGTGCACTCAACTGCACCAGAAGCCCTTCTTGAGAACCTTCATGACGTCCAGTATCTCAGGATGTCGGTTTTTACTGCGATTTCCCAAAGAGGCCAGGCTTATAAGACACCTTGAGTTGGAAGTTCTGGATCATAGCTGCCAGGGGTGGGGGGGTGGGGAGAGGTATCCAAGGGCTGTGAAGGGTGAAATGAGTTAGCCAAGCCACATAGCAAATCAAGCAGCAGAGCTGGGATTACAACTCAGGTCTCCTGCGTCTTAGGTTTGTTTACAAGCACCCACAGAACTACTAGTGAGTCCACAAAGCAGATAATCTGATGGCCAGTTGTGACAGATTCAGTTCTAGAGTGGATTAATTATGGGGGCTCTCTGGCCTGCCTGGGTGAGTAGAGAACTGGAACAAATACGTGGGGGGGGAGGTGTCAACTAGAGCTAGATGCTACAATAAGTAAAGCAAGGTGTACAAGAAATGCCCAGATATGAGGGTGAGAAGACATGAAGAAATTGTTACAGTTGGATACATTTTTATGAAATGTTTCTCTGTTTGGTTGGTTCATTTCTAATACAAGTTATCTTGTTTTCCTAGTAGTTGACTTCTCATTGACAGGTGAATAAGATAGACAGATACTTAAAATAACAACTCGAGCTGTAAAGCGCAAAAGAAATCCCATATACAGAGGGCTAAACTCAGTTGTTGTTTTTTTAACCTAAGGTATCATTCTAATCCCCGAAATATGCATCTCCTTCCTCAGCTTACCCCTGGAAGCCTACAGAGACTAAGCATGCCAGCACACATCCTAGAAGGAGCCAGAGCAGTATTAGGCAAGGTCACATGGTTTGGGAAAGAAAGAAACCATATGTGGGGGCTGAAAAGATGACTCCGTGGTTCAGAGCTACTCGTGAAGATGACCCAGGTTGGATTCCCAGCATGGGGGCTTCCAAACAGGGCGTCTAATGCCTTCTTCTGCCCCCTTTATGGGTACTAAGATTACATTGGTTCACTCATATCCGTAAAATAAAACAAAAAAAATCTCTAGAAAATTAGTTGCTGCATGCATTGAACACCAGGTCTCTGTGAGATGTTATGGTGTGTTGAAGAGGTCCTCAGTCTAACTGGAGATGGAGGCACAAACAGTAGTTATTTTAGCAGCCCAAGATAACACTGAGAGAAACAATACCTATTCTACTGTGTAGATCAAACTAAATGATAAAACTGAATAGCTTTTTTAAATAGCAGTTATTTATTCCATGGATATAACATATATCATCATTCTTATAGCACAGAGAGCGTAAGATAGAAATGGATATAAAGGTTCAGGGGAGAGATTGCTTTGGGGTGAGATAAGGAAAACTTCAAGTGGAAAACCAGGAGGAATGGATAGGGTTTGCATGCATCCAATGAACAGAGAAAAATTTACCACAAAGGGAATGAGATGCAGAGTGTAATCCCTCAGTATCCTCCTGGTCCTTCAGGTGACAGCCACCTCACCTTCACCTGGACATCAATCCTCTTCCCTCCCCATAGCCTCCTTCTACAAGTCAGTCAAGCCTACTGTCCCACCGTGAGCCAGAGTCAGATCTCCAGCCCTTTGATCCACCTGGAAGGCTTTTCCTGGCTGTTCCTTCCTATGGCTCTTACCTGCCCCTCTAGCCTCTTAAAACTTGGAAAGATGTGACTGCTTTATCTGCCACTTCCCCACTGGACTGTAAGCCTCCTGAAGGCAAAGGCTTCTCTATACTTCAGGATCCCCCTCATCCTGGGGATGATGTCCATTATATGACAGGGAATCGATGAAGGCTTTAAGATGACAGATGCTTTCCCGAACATGGGAGCTTTGAAAGTGTGATTTAGGAGAGAGAGGAAGTGAGTTGATTTTTACAGATTTAACTAAAGGTAATGACAATCTATTTGTGCATAAATATCCATGAAATGGTGATAATATGTTAATGAAACTAAGCGCTATTATTATTTCTACTTTTTCTGAATAAAGAAAATGAAACATAGAAAGGTAAGAGCCCTCTTATGCTCTACCTAAGAAGTGGTGATTGTATATAACTCAATCCAAGTTCTGAGTCACCTCTGTGCTGCCTACTGGAGCAGAAGCTTCTAAAAAGACCCATGATATGAGGACACAGGAGGCTGTACAAAGCAGCCAAGAAAATGTGATAAGGAAGATAAAGGGACTGGAAGAATAGTATTTGCTTGGCATGATGTCCATTTCCTGCAACATGTCCTTCCTCGTGCCCTAATATTCCTCCCGAAGATGGAGCTGAGTCAGTCTGGGCTGTGACAGTGCTGGCTGGGTTTGTAATAAACTATGAGTAAAAAAAACCTAACAGGTACTGAGAGAAGGCTAGGGTGCTATTAACACGCGGAACCAATGTGAAGAGGCTCTCTCCAGCAAAGCCGAGAATGTTTTGTCAAACAGGATAGATTGATGATGCATTGACTGAAATAGAAAAGTGTTGTTTAAAATAATATAAATAAGTAAGATAGCTAACTGAAAATTCGATGAAAAGCAAGGCATTTGCTTAATTTCAAGGCACATCTCACCAAAATATTCACTAACTGCAAAGATTAAAGCTGACTGAAGAGTGACGAAGCCAGACTGGCACCATTCGGATCCGGTAAACAGCATCCTTACCGTGACACCGAGTCATTCAGATAGCTGCAGTGTCAGCATAGCGCTTCTTCCCAAAGCTCTGCTTCTGTGGTGTCCCTGGCAAGCATGCAGAGCCGTCTCCTAACAGGAGTAAACATCAGATACACCCAGTTTGAAAGACGTTTTATAAAGTAATTAATTAACTAGTATTCTTCGCCCTTTCCCCATCATCCTGTGTGTGTGTGAGCACGCGTGTGCATGCATGCACTCACACGCACACATGAGTATTTGTGTACATCTGTGTGCACACATGCATATGTGTGTATGTGTGCGCTCCTACATTTGCAAATGTGTGTGCGCACTCACACACACACATGAATATCTGTGAGTATCTGTGTATAAACATGCATATGTATGTATGTGCATGTGTGTGCTCCCACACTCGTTTGCGAGTGTGTGTGTGTGCTTAGTATCAAATGCAGGCCTTGAACATGCTAGGCAAGCATGCTTCCTCTGAGCTACACACAGTGCCACGCCCAGCTGGTAATCTTCAAATCAGTCAGAGGAACAAAAGCCACAGAAACTGGAGAAATCTATCAGAAAGAAAGAGATGACAGGAACAGGACTGCTGAATGCAAGGCTTGGTACCAAACAGGCCTCTGTTGCTATGGAGAACATTAGTACCAAAAAAAAAAAAAGGAAGAAAAACGGACGGTGGTAATGTATCAATTTTAATTTCCCATTTGAGATGGCTGTTTGTGGTTGCCTCCGGGAGCAACTTTACTCACAGGAAATACATACTAAAATAACAGAGCATTCCAGACATTTGATTAGCAATTTATTCCAGAAAAAAGAACCCATAACTGTACCGAACTTGCAATTTGCCTGTCATGTTATGATTATCTTAATCAATATGTAAATTTAATTCTATTAATGTTTTAAGTGATGTTTACAGATATTTGAAGGCAGCAATTTCTATATTGTAAAGTGAGAATGTGGTCATTTTGGTTTGTAGGTTTTTGTTGGTTTGCAGCTGCTGTTTTGAAGGTGTTTTCTTTGGTTCACGGTTCAGAGGTTTCCGTGTGTGCTATGAGCTCGTCACGTGTTTCTGGTCCGATGGCAGCAGCCTGCAGCATGGAACAAGGGCATGCAACCCACTTCTCCAAGGCCCCTTGAAAACTATGTACCCTGTGGCTACCACGAGTCTTGGAGATCTTGCGGGTATCATTCCACAGGGCCAGTCCCTTCACCAGCTCCAGCGGGTCCTAGATGGGGTAGATGCGAGGGTGGGTCAACCCGAAGCCCCTGGGGCACCCTCCCCGGGCAGGTAAGTAAAATCAGCTCCCCTACATGCAAGTCCTCAGGGTTGGTTCCCCCTGGTCTGTGGTGAGAGGTGGGGGTCATCTCTCCAGCGTGCAGGGGCCAGCTCTTTGCTGTAGTGCCCAAGGAGAGGCAGGGTCAGCTTTTCCAGGACCAGCGAAGGCATGAACAGCTCAGCATGGCCCTCTAATTTCATCTCTCACAGTTCCTTGGGCCTCCAGAGGTGACACACGCCACAGATATCTACACAGACCCCAGCTGGAGCTGGACTACGGACCCAGAGGTGGCTCTTGGCAGCAGCTTAGACCCAGTAGGCATCCTGGCTCTGATGGAAGGACTGGCAGAAACCAGAGGCCTTGAACCACACCAGTGACTCCCTGCAATAGACATTTGCCAGTAAAACTTATGGGGAAAAGAGGTTTGCTATATGGCACACTGAAGCCTCCTTTGCCACCAGGACGAACGAAGAGGTGTTAGAGAAGCAGGAAAGAAGAAGCAAAGAGATTTTTCTGTTGTTGTGTTTTTTGTTTCCGTGTTTGTTTGCTTGCTTTGATGTGTTTCCTTATGGCAGGGATGAGGGGAGGATGGGGGAACCAGGAGATGAACGGAATTGGGGTGCATGATGTGAAACTCCCAAAGAGTCAATAAAGAAATTATTTTAAAAAAAAAAGAAAAGAAAAAGAAAACTGTGTACCCAAGTCATTCTCAATAGATTTGCAGTTTTCAAGAGATAACAAAACATGTTCTGCTATGCAAACACTATTAGCGTGTGCTTTCCAAGCACCTGCAGGCCCACCGTCTCCTCCCAGCATTCTGTCTTTCTCCTCTTCCTTCCCTCAGCCACGCCATGTAGGGTCAGTCTCTGGAAGTTGCAGCACATTCCCAGAAAGATCTCTCTTAGTATCTATCACAAATTAATATACTCCCCCTCCTTTAGACTGTGTTCTTTGAAATGGAGAGTTATAGTACCAGCATCTCTGTCTCCTTCATATGGGCTGAGATGAACAAATGGGGCTTTGAGGTTCAGGAATGCGTGAATGAACAAACCTGTACCATTGAGGCATAGACCTTCAAAATGCTGCTGAGAAGCAAATTAAGGACTGTGAGAGGTCCTTCTGTATATGTATTGTTTTTATTGGTTAATGAATAAAGCTGTTTTGGCCAGTGGCTTAGCAGAATAGAGCTAGAGGAGAAAACTAAACTGAATGCTGAGAGAAAGAAGGTGGAGTTGAAGAGAAGGTGATTTCTTATGAAGTGGTTAGAGACAGAAAACTTAGCTTGTACAATTTTGAAATTCATGGTGTGTTCTAGTTTTCTTCCTGTTGATGTGACTAAAACACTGATCCAAAGCAGTTTGGGGATGGAAATGGTTATATCATCCTACACTTTACAGTACATCATAAAAGGAAGCCCCAGCCAGAACTCGAAGCAGGAGCTTGAAGCAGTAACCATGGAGGAATGCTACTTCCTAGTTTGTTTCTCCTGCTTGTGCTATCTTTCTTAGACAACCCAGGACTGGTGTGGGAGAATTGTCTATATTCTGTCAATTATGTTTTAAATAAACTGGTCAATTTAAATGATTGGCCAGTAGCCAGGCAGGAAGTATAGGCGGGACAACCAGACAGGAAGTAAAGGCAGGACAATGAGAACAGGAGAATTCTGGGAAGAAGGAAGCCCATTCCTCCCCAGTCCTGTCCAGACACAGAAGAAGGAAGATGTGACCTGCCCTGCTGAAAAAGGTACTAAGCCATGTGGCTAACATATACTAGAATAATGGGCTAATATAAGTTATAAGAGTTAATAAGAAGCCTGAGCTAATGGGCTAATTGGTTTATAACTTATGTAGACCTCTGTGTGATTTTCTTTGGGGTAAAACAGCTGTGGGACCTGGTGGGAGGAGAGACCAGGCAGGACAGAAACCTCAGTCAACACAGGACCACCTGCCCAACCAGGGATGGCACCACTCAGAGGGGGCTAAGCCCTCTGCCATCAAATATCGTTCAATGCAATGTCACACAGACATGCCCAGAGGCCAGTTTGTGATGGAGGCAATTCTTCGATTGAGGTTTCCTTCTTCCAGATGTATAAAGTTGACAACCAAGATTAGCTATCAGACAATGGAAACAGAACAAAGAAACATTCAGTTGCCTTCTGTGTTATAAACAAGGCTGACTTCACAACAACCAATACAATGCAAACCCAAGGCTTCTACTATGTCCTAAAGTCCTCATTTGTGCTTTCTCATTGCACAAAACGTTTTTCCTTTTTGTTATTATTATTGTTTTTCTCTCACAAGCTTGTAAGTGTTGGGCAAATATTCATTCTGTTTTGTTTTTAATTTGTATTTGTTTTAAAATGTATGCATTCGGGCAAGGCTTCAGAAATGCTTTTCAGTTTTTGGAGAGATGTGGAAAATAAGTAGACTAATCACTTCCTCATGCAGAGGCTAAAAATAAAAGATAATTTAATCAGAATAAGATTGCTTCTACACTGCAGTATAAGGATGATGCAGGGAAGTGATGTCACGCTCATCACACACTGATCAAGATTCTCACACGTGCCTTATGGCTGCAGAGAACATCCTCCTCCTCTGGTAACTCAACCAGGCCAAGGACTGGTGTCATCCAGAATTTAGAAGCGTTATGTGGTCTTGGGAAGATGTCAAGGCATGCTACCACGCTTCCCCAAGTTCTCCTGGAAAGCGCTTTGGGGAATGTTGTTCCACTGAAAGCCAGCTGGCCCGCCCAGTCCAACCACTGAGTCCTGGCAGTGTGGCCAGCTGCTCCTGCCCACTCACTCACCCATCAGTGACCACAGGCCAGCAGCCTGGATGAAGGCTCGCTGTCATCCTGTACTTTTGTCCTGCTATGAATATAGTAAACATTCTAATTGTTCTTGGCAAGGTTTCCAGTATGCATCTCATCTTAGACCCCCAGTCTTCCCAAACGTCTTCCCAACATTAGGCCTTTCCTTGCTTCATGCTTGGTCCTTTCCCTTCTTGTTTATAACTTTTTAAGCCAAAAAAGAAAAGAAAAGAAAAACAAAACTCTCCAAGAAAGTTCTCTAAGTGGCCCCTGGGGACTCTAGTCAATGGAGCACTTCTCAGTTTCCTGCTTGTCCAGTTGTCCAGGCCAATTTTAATCTGTGTCAGAATCTCCCAAGTGCATTTAGCCATTTCTCGTTTTAGACTTCCTGACTAGAAGGTCACACTTATCTTTCCTTTCAGGGTTTTGAACTCCTCAGTTTCCGGATAGCTAAGGATACAACCCTACTCACAAGTGACATCCCTGCCTTGTCAGTGAAGAGGAACCAGCTATGGGGGTCACTTTCCCAGCACTGAATTCAATCAGATATGAGCAATTATTTCTAAGCATTTACTTGCTCCAGGTACTTGAATATAAAGGTCTCATTTGCAGCATGGCGGGGAGACTATTAAACCGATAATCCAATGCAATGGGATAAAAAAAATCAAAGGAGGCACATGCATCGGATACCAGTACCACAAAGTGCTGTCTGAGAAAAGTCACACACACTGGACTCTATAAGTAAAAGTCAACCAGGCCAATGTAAATAAAGAGAAGTCTCCAGGCAGAAGGAACAGAAGCTGCAAAATCCTAGAAGCATGAAGCGATGGCCCATGAGGTCACAGTTTCTTCCCTTATGAAAAGCTGAAATGAGGGGGCTGGGGATCTGGCTCCATGGCTAAGAGCGTTTGCTGCTCTTGCAGAGGACCCAGGTTCAGGTGTCGGTGCCCACACTGGTAGGCCACAGCCTCGTGGTGATACACAGATGAATAGAAATGGTTTAATTTAAAAAGATGGAAGGGTTAATAAGAAGCCTGAGCTAATAGGCCAAACAGTGCTGTAATTAGTATAGTTCGGTGTGATTATTTGGATCTGAGTGTCCAGGACACAAACAAACAGTCTCTACTTACACATCAGGTAACTTCCAACTCCCTATAACTCTCCTTCCAGGTCTCCTCTGGCCTCCATTCACACATGGTACACACACATACACTCAGACACACACACACACACAAATCTTTAAAAGAGTGAACATAATTGTCATTCTTCTTAAAAACTTTTTGCCTGTTTTGTTTGTTTCTAAAGTAACACATAGTTATTTCAAATGTTTAAATTATACAGAAGTATATGATCTAGTGAGTTAAGAGACTTTCAATCCAACATCTTCAGAGATAAACTGAAATCTCTCTATGGATATGCACCTAGACCGATTTTCCTTATGTAAAGGTCAACCCAGAATCACGAATTGTACCATTTGTTTTTGTGTTCAAAGGTCGTACTACGTCCTCATCTTTTGGATGTTTTTTATCTATTGTGAGAGTAAGTGGCAGTGTGACATGGTGACCAAAACATAGAAGCACCAGAGTCAGAGAAAGTAGCCTCCCTTCCTGTGTGACCTTGAGTGAGTCACTTATCTGTCCCAGGCCTCAGTTCCCCTATGTACTCTAAGGATCAAAAAAATACATATCTGCTCCCAATAATTGTTATGATTATCTTAAAATTAGCAGTCTCTTCTTCGTGTATGTCTGTGTGTATATGTGTGGACATAGTGTGGCACATGCGTGTGTGGGGTGTGTCCAGGTCGGGAGGCATGAACCTGTGAGTGCTGGAGGGGGCCAGAGGAAAAGTCAGGTGATCTGCTCTAGCACAGTCTCTCACTGAGCCTGGCCCTGTGCTACCACAGACAAGGCCCCAACCCCCACCCCAGTTCTCCTACCTCGGATC
This sequence comes from Neodon shergylaensis, assembly GCA_025134845.1. Classification (NCBI taxonomy): domain Eukaryota; kingdom Metazoa; phylum Chordata; class Mammalia; order Rodentia; family Cricetidae; genus Neodon; species Neodon shergylaensis. Next base: position 12,685,028 of record JABTXL010003523.1, on the reverse strand, counting down.
CCTCTGCACTGGGGTTACAGGCACACAGACAATCCAGCTTTATATGGGACACAGGGTAACCCCTCTAAACATGAATTCCTCTTACCATAAGGTGTTCAACTGGGGCTCTATTGATATATTGATAATGTTTGGGTCACTCATAATGTATTACATGCTTTTGCTAGGAAGGGCTTTTTTTTTTTTTTTTTTTTGGTTTTTCAAGACAGGGTTTTTCTGTAGCTTTGAAGTCTGTCCTGGAACTAGCTCTTGTAGCCCAGGCTGGTCTTGAACTCACAGAGATCCCAGGGCAGTTTTGAATTGCCTTTACCCTTCACTATATTTGGGCTCCTGTTTTTTCCCCAGCTGAGTACTTAATAAATGTACAAAATGTAGCCAACTCCCCTTGAATGAGACACACGGTGTAGCAGACAGAGTCCTGTATAGTAGCTTCCTTTATGTGTCCTTTGGTTCGGTTTCTGTAGACAAGGTTGCTGAGCACAGCTGAGAAAGAAGGAAGGAGCACCAAGCTTGAGTCAAACTGAAGACCTGAACTGGGCAGAAGCCAGGAAATGAATCCAGGCCAAAAGCATCCAGAGACATCCAGACAAAAGCATCCAACGTGAGCAGAGAGGTCAAAATGATGCCGAGACATTAGATTCTCCAGAAAGACTGTGATCAGCCTTCTCCATGGAGATGCCTCGCTATCTGTACAGCTCTCATCAGCTGGGGCTACGAATGAGTCATGTTCACATTTACTCCAAAGCCATATGCTTCTCTGCCCATCTTGCTGACTCAGGGGTTCGTGCTCCAACTCCCAATGTCTCCTAGTCATCCCTAGGAGGCAGAGTCTGTGGCTTCTTCCTAAATCCCAGAATACACTTACTTAGGTTGACCTGGCCTCCTTGTCAAAGTTGACCAGCCAGTCTCTGGCTCAGCTGATAGGAAACCCCAGAGAACCTGCTGTGCCACTGCCCTCCACCACTCCCACCCCACACTCCTCCCCCCACCCCCACGAGACTCTTCACAGTAGCCTGTGAGGTCAGAGAGGAATGTCCTCTCCCAAAGCTGCAGGCAGCCCCCCTGGGGAATGTGTTCTTGTGTTTGTCTACCTATGCAAGGTCTGTGCTCTTGGCAAAAGCCTACCCCACTGAGTGCAGGAAGGGACGGAAGATAGAGATCAGCCATTCCCTCTTGTGTTTTCTTCCTTTATCTCTCAAGTCACTGAGGAGCAAATATTGACCAGTCATTGCGATAGACTGAATGACAAGGTGGTTCCAGTTCCCAACGCCCTCTGTGTCTATGTCCTTTTGCCAAGGGACTTTCAGTTCACCGCCCTTGAATCTGGGTGGGCTCCATGGTGGCTTTGCTCAGGTAGGCATGGCTAACGTGACTGGGCAGTCAGTTGCAAGGCTGTGCCTCAGAAGCCCTTGAACTCCCACTAATACTCTATGCTCCTGTGATGTATCCCAGAACTGTAGGCTTGGGCTGCTGGTTAATAAGATACAGCCTCTGGCAACAGCCAGCCCAGCACCCCAGGAAAGCTGCTACACCAAGCAGTGCCTAGCCCTGCAGAGATGCATCAAGGCCCTGCTCCTTGTGAGTGAGCCCAGGGAGAGCCTCGGAACCGACAGCTTACGTGAAAATTTGTCAATGAATCAATAGATATTTTTCTTACATAATGTGTCCTGATATGGCTTTCCCTCATTCTACTCCTCCCAGCTCCTCACCACCTCCACCACCTCCCCTCCATTCTGTCTCTCGATAGAAAATAAGCAGGAGCCCAGTGGTGACACAGGCCTTTAATCCCAGCACCTTAGAGGCAGAGGCCTGCAGATCTCTGGGTTTAAAACTAGCTGGTCCACAGAGTGAGTTCCAGGACAGTCAGTGCTATACAGAGAAAACTTGCCTCAAAAATTTTAAAGAAAAAAAAAGCAAAAAGAAAAAAAGCAAGAAAGAGAAACAGACTTCTAAGGTGTAGTAATAAAATATAATGAGATAAAGCAAAAGCTAACACATTAAATAGAACAAAACAAAGGAACAGAAGGAAAAGCCAAGAAAAGGCCCAAGAAACATAAACCCACTTGTTCACACATTCAGGAATTCCATAAAAACACAAAACTGAAGCCATAATATATACCCAAAGGACCTATAGAGTATAAAGAAAAAAACATAAATAAAATCAAGTCTTAACTATCAAAAGAACTGCTTTTCTTTGGTTCTTTGTCTTATGTTGGTATGCTTTATTCTATTCCAGTTTATATTTTATTTTGTGATTGTGTTTTTAGATACCTGTTTGTTTTCTGCTGAGAGAGAGAAAGAAAGAGTGTGGATATGGGTGAAAGGGGAGGTGGAGAGAATCTGAGAGGAGTTGAGGGAGGGGAGATTGTAATCAGAATATACTGTATAAAAAATCTATTTTCAATTAAAAATGAAAAAAATCAGGAAAATGAAATAGGAATACAGAGGTGATAACAAGCTGCCCCAGAACCCGAAACTCTGGCTCATCATGTTTATGAAAACTCTGAAACTAAAGAAAACATGAAAGGGAATGTGACTTCTTAACACTGACCAGCTTCATCGTGCTGGGATATTCCGTACAACTCCAGTCTCCTGATGGCTACCCGGGCTGGGACCTCCAGTGATGATGTGACCTCCAGTGATGATGTGACCTCCAGTGATGATGGCTGCCCAGGGCTGTGACCTCCAGTAATGATGGCCGCCCAGGGCTGTGACCTCCAGTAATGATGCCAGAACCGATGGAGAGAATGTCAATGGTATGTGAAGGGTGTCTCCTGACTCAGACTTCATTTCTTGGCTCCTGTAAACTCTCCTCTTTTACTGTCTCCCTCCTACACTGTTAACAGGTACCTTCTAGAGAGCCTGGACCCAAGAGGCAGATGAATGGAGAGGTGGCAGCTGGGCAGACATAGACAAGCTGCCAGGAGTGTTTGAGGGGACTTTGCGGACAGAGCTACTACTGTCAAATGTGGCTCCATACTTGCCTGCCCACAAGTCAGAGCAAAGCTGCTCATGCCTTGCAAATGACCGTCACAAGTCCATAAGCAATTAGAAACCTAGGAACTGCCAACCAGAAAAGGTGTAGAAAAGCCGTGATAAAATAAGTCATTGATAAGAGATTTCTAGCTCTGTTCATCCTTTTAAGCAATGAAAGATAAGGCCAATCATAGGCTTAAATTGATAACCGAATGTTAGGAATATTTTCTAATAGAGCCTCTCCACTGGCGCAAAGGAATCCAATTAGACCAGATTAAGCCAAATTAAATGCCTGAGTTTAATAGATGGTGGACTCCCAGGTGGCCGAGGTGGCAGGGACCACGGCAGGGAGAAGACAAAGGGAAGGCACACAGGCAAACCCAAGACCACGTGTTCCTTCTCTGGGCACTGCCTAAATACCCAGAGGGATCAGCACTTGGCAGGCTGGGAGTTGGAGTCTGGACCAACACCTAGCCTCTTGGTTCTGCTGGGCTGAGAATGGGGATCTGGGTTCAATTAGGCCTGGAGAGGTGGCTCCTGAATGGCTTGCTTCCTAACAATCTCTTTTGGATACTTCAGTGTTAACAGTTCTATAAGGCTTGTACTAGTTCTGAGTGGCTTGGGGCAGGAGAAATAGAGGTTTGGTACATCATATGTGTGTCGGGGGGGGGGGGTCTGGGTCATTAATTTACATATTAAAGTCAGGGCTCTGGGTAGATTTGTCATTACTGGGAATTAACCTCCAGTATTAGTTACTGTTCTCAATGCTGCAGCAAGATTCCTGACAAAGGCAGGGAGGAAGGGTTTATCTAGGCCCTGTAGTTTGAAGTACCATCCAGTCCATCACAGCAGGGAAGGGGGGGCGGGGGTTGGTCCTATTGCATCTGCAGTCAGGTCGCAGAGAGCTAACGCGCTAGTGTTCCACTCATTCGTTTTTATCCAAGGGTAGGACCCAACTCATGGGAGGATGCTGCCCACATTTAGGGTGGGTCTTTTCACCTCAGTTAGCTCCTTCACAGGTAGGTTCAGAGGTTAGTCTCTTAGATGATTCTAGATCTTGTCAAGTTGAGAAAACCATTATACAGCTCCATCTGGATCCCAGTAGGATGCTATATACTTACTCAAACCTTTTCCCATCATCTGGAGAATGAAAAGCAGCTATGGCTATCACTTTTCTCCTATCTAGCATGTATAGTTCCCAAAGGTCAGAGCAACATAAAACACAGAAACTCTAAGCCATGACTGGACCAGCAAGCTGGAAAAATGTGAGCTCCCATCAGCATTTTGGACGTCCAGATCACGGGGGAATACCACATAGCTTCTGGACTTCTTCTCAAGGATGCACCTCAGGGCCTCAGTGTCCTGCCCTGTGAGTGTTTGCTGAACTGGTTCTCACCATCTCCCAGGGGCTCTTTTGACCCCAAGCTGTGCTTTGCTTTTTCAGGAAACAAACTGGATGAAAGTCCAGGGCTGGAACTTCCTCCTCGGTGTGTTTGACAAGGCCTGACGTACTCTAAGCCCTTTGAATCCCGGAAGTCCAGAACACACCCAATCTGATTGATTGCAGCGTCCAGAATGCTGTAGCGTAGCTAAAAGACAAAGCAAAGAGCATTTCGACATGAGGGACCCACTGACGGATTGCTCGGTGAGTAGACCAGTGTGGAGTGTGTGTGTGTGTGTGTGTGTGTGTGTGTGTGTGTGTGTGTGTTTAATGGCAGAGAAATTCGAGACAATCAGAAACTAGGCATGTTTAGATGTTGGCTAAGGTACAAAAAAGTCTGTAGTTTTTCTTCAGTCAAGTTTAAAATAGAGCTTTCTCAAAAAAAGTGGCAGTCATAGCTGTCTCTCATTCTCAAATTGATGGGGAAAGGTTTGGATGAGTGTATCGCATCTGAGTCTGATTCAGACGGGGCTGTTTGAGAAGTAGCATTAAGGCACACAGCAACAGTGCCAACATCGCGTATCGGCTAGATATGAGCACACACAGACTATCTACAGTGCATTTTAGCTCAGAGATTAAATCAAGGAAGGAGGAATTGCCTCCCCGTCCCTCATCCCAACCCACATTTTAATCCAACAGTTTAAGAGTTGCTATCTTAAGCCCTACAGGACACAGAACAGACACCCTTTCTGTCAGCCTGGTGGACAGTTCGCCAGTGTGCTTGCTCCAGTCCTGAGAGCTTCCTCCCAAATACAAAATTGATCAAAAGTCCAAAGACACAACAAGGTCATCAGCAGTAGTGGCAGAGATTTGACCTAGGAGACAGAATGTAATAGGAATAAAGGAAAGATATATTTATCTCAAAACCAAAGTAATCGAAAAATTTCAAATGTCTTACCCCAGTAAGCATTGTTGGGAAGCTAAATTTGGTGAATTCAGAAGCCAGGAATTGTAGCCATTGTAAGTCAATAAAATCATTCAAATATTTTACTAAAAACAAGCCAGTAAAGCGAGGGAGTCTGTAAAGAAGCCTTACGGCCAGCAGAGGGTTGCTGCCTCCTGCTTTCCTTTTGTTTAACCAAAGGGTGTCAACCAAAGGGTAAGGAGAGCACAGGCTTGGGAGAGAGAGAACTGTAGCTGCTACTATGCTAATTGAGTTCAAGAATCACGTGACTGGTGAGGCAACCGCCTAACTGTCTAGTAGATTGTAGCACCAGCCCCAGTGAGCACAAGAAGATATGCTTAATGATGAAACATTCCAATGTTGTGCTTGCGTGATGATACTGAGTGACCAGCCCCCGACTGCACCCCATCCTCAGTCTCCTCTGCATTGGTGGTTAAAGATAATCTTCTAGAGAAATCCATTCTTCTTTCTATGAATTTGTTCCCTATGACATTTTTAAATCTTCTCCTGTCTCACTATGGATGTCTGGTAATGCTTTTCCCTGGAACAGGGTGGTAAGGTGGGATAGGGATGGGATTACATTGATGCAAAAACCTGGTACTGCCCATTATTTTAGAAAGAAAGTCAATGCCAAGATAGCATAATAGATTAAAGGGAGAGAGAGATAGGGAAGAGCACTAAGTTTTTAAAAAAGAAAAGAAAGAAAGAAAGAAAGAAAGAAAGAAAGAAAGAAAGAAAGAAA
>JABTXL010003523.1:12631349-12678958 GCA_025134845.1 Neodon shergylaensis | reverse complement strand
AAAGAAAGAAAGAAAGAAAGAAAGAAAGAAAGAAAGAAAGAAAGAAAGAAAGAATTGAAAGTCTACCACTTTTTTTTTTTGTAGGTAGCAAAACTTATCTTCAAGTCAGCACTAGGGGCAAATGTTTTCTTTTAAGCAGCCCCCAAGGCAGCCTGTCCCTCACCTCTGTGGCAGTGCAAAGCTCTACTTCCTGGGGTGCTAGGTGATGCCTTACCCTATTCTGAGCATCCCGGAGGATGTTTGTGCTTGCCCATGACTGAAGGCGATGTCTATGGGCCCATTGCCACCAAAGGTATCCGGGAATCAAGAGGAGGCGGATATCCCTTCAGCCTGAGCTTCTAAACTCTCTAAAGCCACAGAGTATTTATTTATTTATTTGCAATTGTTCCATCTTTATCAAATGTTCAAGTTGACTTCCTGATACAAGCTTGGCTTGTACTTGGGGGAACAATGCTCTACAGTGGGGAACATGCTAAAACGAGGACATGGATTTCAGAGGAATGTTTTGGGAAAGAACACCTTTTATAGAGACCCCAAAGCTCCCACTACCTACCAAAATATCCATCCCAAAAGGCCCTAGCTTTGCACAAAGCACAATTAAACCTCCTTTTCCCCCTTGGTTTTCGAGACAGGGTTTCTCTGTGTAGCTTCGGAACCTGTCCTAGAACTTGCTCTGTAGAACAGGCTGGTCTTGAACTCACAGGCATCTGCCTGTCTCTGCCCCCCGAGTGCTGGGATTAAAAGTGTGCACCACTACCTCTTGATTTTAAGTTGTAATTCTTTTTTTTTTTTTTTTTTTTTTTGGTTTTTCGAGACAGGGTTTCTCTGTGGCTTTGGAGCCTGTCCTGGAACTAGCTCTGTAGACCAGGCTGGTCTCGAACTCACAGAGATCCGCCTGCCTCTGCCTCCCTAGTACTGGGATTAAAGGCGTGCGCCACCACCGCCCGGCTAAGTTGTAATTCTTAACTTGGTCCACAGCAATGGATTTGAGTATTAATCTCAGTGGGTCAAGAGCAAAGTCAAATAAACAAATAAATGGGGCAAAGATGTATATTTATACGATTCTAACTAAAATGTAGAATTTTCTTCAACTTTGAGTATCCAGTACTACTAACAGTATCTAGGCCTGTATAAACAATTAAAAACACAGATTTTTTTTATATAACAGTGTTATTGTAGATGTCAGAGTATTGCTTATTCTCAGCCTTATTTACATACTTTGGTAATTCTTAAGACTTGCTATTTAGCATGTGCATATAAACATCCACCTAATATCATAAGCTTAAAAATATTTTTATAAATATACATATATATCAATGTAGTTCTGTTTCTTTGGAATTCTGTGGTGTTTTCCTTTTTGCATTTGAAAATAATATTCTAAGTGAGATATTTTTACTGAACTTTGAAGGCGGGCTTAGTACAAAAAAAACCTTGAAACTCTCATTAGGGCCATGCTTCTGTGAGAGAAAGAACCGCTACGTGGGGCCCCTCAACCTCCAGCAGTCAGGTCAAGTCTGCTGTCAAGTGATTGCCACTAAAGGAAGCTGGAGAGCAGCTTTTAAATAATCCTGAGGGTGTTAGAGCTTACTTCTTAAGTTTTTTTTTAAGTTCTGATTTTGGAAAGGAAAAGAGTTGGCTCCAAGCCTGATGCCTGTGAGAGTCTCACTGAGACCTAAGACTATGCCACGAGAAATCTTCCTCAACCCCATGAGCAAGGAAGTTGATAGCATCAAGTTCTTCCCAGAGGAAATGATTCAATCATGTAAAAAATAAAACAAAAAATAAAGGAAAGAAAAAAAAATGACCACTTTCTCCCTTCCTCTTAAGAAGACTGTAGGGACCAAATGGAGCAAAGGTTTCGAGCTGTCACCAAATGTTTGCATTTTAGGTACTCACAAAGAAGCCAAGTAGGAGCCTGTTAGAGCACGCCTCTGGCTCCTACATCAGCCCATTTGCCTGTGCAATCAGCTGCCAAAATAAGACCAGCTGCTCCTCATCCTGGTAACCTGGTTCACATGCCATCCTGAGCATCTTAGCTTGCTGGCTCAGCCTGGCTCACCAGATGTGACTAGCACGGACCCCAAGGGCACTGAGGTCCATGGCTTCTGGGAACCTCTCCCCCTCTGAGAGACAGGAAAGGACAGGTGGAGTCCGGCGTGGATAATGTGCAGTCCATAGTGTCTTCATGCATCCTACATCTCTTAGGCCTTTGTCTTAGCGCTGTAAAAGACGAGGAGATGGTAGACTGTACTGTTTCCTTAGTACTGTTTCTTACGATTTAAGAAATCCTACCACAACGCTTCAAATACCAAACAGATCTTTAATAAATACAGGTAACGCCTTAATTTGAGGGGCAGTGTTTTGAAACAATAGCCACCAGTGAGTGAGGACCCACATGAAATCAGTTGCACCAGCCTGGCACAGAAAGAGCACCAAGAAACTTATGCAGCTAAATTCAAGTCAGGCCTCACGGCTTCTTTAACTCCTAACCATCACACCATCATGTGCCTTTAAAAAAGCCCATATGAGCATCCAGGGTAATAACAGTTTTTCCTAGAACAATTAAATTTAGTCTTTTGAAGCATTCGAACCATGTAAAGTCAGAAAGAGCAACTGGGCCAAGTTCAACAGCAGCATTTTATAATGTTTACAGTTCAACGGCCTAGTCATGCCACACGCTGCTGGCCTAGACGACTATGCTTTGCTTTGCTGTTTGGTGAGCTATTTGCTTGTTTGCTTTGTAATAGCAGCATTTAAACAACAGAATCTGCTTTCAAGTGTCCATCAGAGACATTGTCCTAGTGCTGGATAGGACATGCCTTTGTGTGCAAAAGTGAAAAGATTTTTTTTAAGTCTCAGAAATGTCCTAAATATCCTGGCCACAAACAGACTAATTATTTATAAAGGGAATTTAAAAAAACATAATATGTTATCTTGTGAATTAATGGTCCAGGGGAGAGAGAGCCTGTACAAATAAATTCATGTTGCGATATAAACTCAGCATTGAGTTCTTCCCTGGGATGCAGATGTTGCCGGGCTGGGATCTATGAAAGCTCAATGGGTAGGAAAAGACAGTTCAAATACTTTCTACATGTCTTTCGCCAGAATGAATCCTTTTTTGCATCTTGATAATATTAGGAAGTCATCGATGCCTCTCGAACCGGCATGTCAGCTCTCTGAGTAAGTTTAGTTTGATTATATTGATTAGCTATTTGCAGACATTTGGTTCTAATGGATCGTCTAGCTGATTTAATTACCTGACATTTCTAATCACAAGTCTGCCCATAGTCTAATGAGGTCATCTTTAGCTCTTTGAGTCTTAACTCTAAGTAAGAGGTTGGGCTTCTGTGCTTCTCATAGTGTGTCCCATGAGACCTCTTCAAAGTCCCCTCTGATGAGTGGGAGTGGGTGGGAAGGGGAAGTAGGACAGACGCAGAGGAGCCAAAGTCAAGGTGATGAGATTTCACTACCTCTGAGCAGAAACAGTGAGGTTTTCTGATCACACACACACACACACACGAGTAGATAATCATAGGATCTTCTTTAACTTTTAGGGAACTCTACTTTAAATTTTGTTTGTGTTTGTGTTTGTGTTCAAGTTTGAATAAATGGTACACAATGAAAGGTCCAGGACCATTGGCTCTAAAAAAAAAATTAAGCTGAGTAGATAGAAATAGTCTTAGCATCTCTTTTATTTATAGACGTCTCCATAAAGGATAAACTTAGTCTGGATCAGGGATGTTGCGGAGTTTCCAGCACATTGGACATAAGGTCAAAGATAAAGATTCTACCCTATGTTGTTATAAACAGAATATCCTTCTTTATCTGATCATTAAATTAAGGACAATATGATGTATTGCCTGGACACAATGGAACTCAGGAAATGGTTTGCTTGAGGCGTGGATCCCTCCAACCTATGATCTGACCAGAGTGGCTGAGGCAGCAGAACCACTGGCCATTTCTCTGTCTGGAAGAACGTTGTCCATTTACCACTTGTTCCAATACAAATACTTTCTATGAAAAAATATGGTAAATTAACCATCTCCCAAGTCCTGCAGCCGATAACTCAAGGGCCAACAGAAGCCGTAACTGTGCTTTACTTGAGAAACCTCCTTCCTTACAAGTTGAGTTGGGGACTAGAGAGATGGCTCAGAGGTAAAGGCACCAGCTGCTCTTCCAGAGGACCTGGGTTCAATCCCCATCACCTTCATGGCGGCTCACAACTGTAGCATGAATAATAAAAACCCAGAGACTGATATAGGGATTAAAGCTGAAAATCAGAGCAGAACAATAAGCCACTAGAGAGACCTGTTACCTCTACCAATGCTCAGACTGAAGGGGAAACCCTCAGACTGCCTAGACTGTACTGTGTCTCCGCCAAACCTCAGCCTCCACACTCCAGTGCTTGTCCCCTCCCCTTTATATTCCTCCCTCCACCCAGCCACACTGCTTCTGTATCCACCTCCCTAGTGCTGGGATTAAAGGCGTGTGACTCCAAACACCGGGATTAAAGGTGTGAGCCACCACCACCTGGATCTGTTTCTGGATCGACTTTGGGTAGCCGTGAACTCACAGAGATCCTTCTGCTTCTGTCTCCTGAGTCCTGGGATTAGAGATGTGTACCACCACTGCCTGGCCTCTCTCTCTAGTGGCTTAGCTTTGTGCTATGATCTTCAGGCAAGCATGTTTATTAAGATACAAATAAAATATCACTACACACAACTTCTGGAACTCCTGTTCCCCAGGCTCCGATGCCCTATTCTGACCTCCATAGTCCAGGTGTGCACATAGTGCGTGTTTGAAGGCCAAACATTCGTACATTTAAAATAACACACTAAATAAATCTATGGGGAAAAAAAACTAAGTTGAGATGAAGCTTGTAAGGGACAAAAATGACAGATAATCTGCTTTGCCACACAGCTCCATTGCTGGACCTGAGGACAATGAGGTATTAACCCCTAAGAATGTCCTGGCCTCCCAAAGCTTTTCCCAAGAAGACAATGTAAAAGATGTCATACAGGGTTTTGAAGGCCTAAGACATCAAAAACTGCAGTGACCCCCAAGAATCCGAGGTATAGAAACTTGTTCTGTGATTTTCTTATCCAGAGTAACCATGGGGAAACCATTCTTCCCATGCTTCCACAGTCTCCTATTCTCACCGCAAGGCTGCCTGGGAAGGCTGTCCTCAGGTGATGGAATCTGATGCGTCCATTCCTTTCTTTGTCTTTATTCCCTTATACAATGCATTCCCACTGCAACCTCCCCTCCCTCCTCTCCTCCCAGTGACCCCCCAACCTACTCTCTCCCCCCCCAGATCTGCTGCCTCCCCATCTCCCTTCAGAAAAGAGCAGGTCTCCTAATTATATTAACTGAACATGGCATAACAAGATGCAGTAACACTAGGCACAAACCCTCACATCAAGGCTGGACGAGGCAACGCAGTAGGAGGAAAAGGGTTCCATGAGCAGGTAAGACTGCCAGAGACACCCCCACTCCCAATGTTAGGAGTCCAGCAAAAACCCCAAACTAAACAACTACAGCGTGTATGCAGAGGGCCTAGCACAGACCCATTAGACCCCAAGATGGCTGCTTCAGTCTCTGTGAGCCCCTGTGAGCCCTGCTTAGATGATTTCATGGGCCATGTTCTCTTGGTTTACTTTCCCAACTCTTGCTCCTATAATCCTTCCTCTCCCTCTTCTGTGTCTTCTGAGTATCTCAAGCTCCACCGAGTGTTTGGCTGTGGGTCTCTGCATCTGCTCTCTCCAGCTGATGGGGGCAGCTGATGAGAATAGCAAACTATCATTAAGATACATTTCATTGACTTCTGGGGGTGGGGGGGTCAGCACTTTTGGTTCCACCCTAGATTATCTTTGCTTGAGAGCAGAAAACCCCACTCTACAAGGAAGCAGCCAAATCTAGCTTGCCCGAGGACCCTGGGTTCCTTGTGGGGACTTTGTTTCTGTTTTGCTATAAGCAGACAGGAGAAATGATAAGAATATACAGCTTAATCTGAGGAGCTATTTCTAAATCAAATAAAAGAGCTGCAGGTTTATTAAGTTTTATCGGCATGAACTAAGATTTAAACAGATAAAAAGACTTTCACTGTGTTCTTGGATGGGAAATCTAGATACCATTTTACCGGGCGATGGTGGCGCACGCCTTTAATCCCAGCACTTGGGAGGCAGAGGCAGGTGGATCTCTGTGAGTTCGAGACCAGCCTGGTCTACAGAGCAAGTTCCAGGACAGGCTCCAAAGCCACAGAGAAACCCTGTCTCGAAAAACCAAAAAAAAAAAAAAAAGGTTAATTTCTTCTAATTCATATAAACACACATATAATACAGTTTTGATTAGGCTTCTGACAGGGGTGTAAAAAAACCTCCAAAACCTCATAATTAGATAAATATTCATATGGAAGAATAAATGTCCAAGAATAACCAAAGAAATTATGAAAATGAGAAAACAGTTGCTCAGAAAGAGCAGATTAGAAGTTTGATGTCTTTGTAATGTAGATGAGTGTGTAGGTATATGTCATTACTTCCTATATGACCATGATCTTTGTGAAGCATAAAATGCTCCATAATGTACAGAAAGCTAAGAGTGCATTTGAGTTAGAACTTCTTCTTCTTCTTCTTCTTTTTCTTCTTCTTCTTCTTCTGATTTTGTAGTTTTGTGAATATATAATAAGACATCTTAGGGATGGGACCCAAAATTAAACACGAAATTCATTTATATTCCCCATAACTCTATACGCAAAGCCTGGAGATGATCTCACACAAGATTTTTATCATGCCTGTGTTTTGACTGAGACTCATCATTTAAATCAAGCGTGAAATTTTCTGTTTATAGCATTAAATCAGAGCTCAAAAAGTTTTGGCTCTTTAAGTGTTTTCAGTTTCAATTTCAGATTCTTTTAGACAACTTGTACTGTGGGCTTGTCGTGTGCACAGGTCGGGGGAACAACACGGTGGTGATGTGGTGTACTGTAGAGTATGCTTTTAGCCGTCCCACACCAGAAAACCAAATTCCAAAACTAGATTCTGTTGAGTTGCTTGTATCTGATAGGACAGTGTGTGGTCTGAATGAGAATGGCCCCATAGGCTCCTGTATTTCAATGTTTGGTTCCCAGCTGGTGAAGTATTTAAGGGGTAGGAAGTGTGGCCCTGTTGGAGGTGTGGGAGTAAAGTTTTGAGGTTTCAAAATCCCATATCAGGCTGGCTCTCTCTCTCTCTCTCTCTCTCTCTCTCTCTCTCTCTCTCTCTCTTCCTCCCTCTTCCTCTCTCCCTCTCTCCCGCCTGCTTGTGAATTTAAGCTCAGCTTCTGTTCCACGGCCATGCCTGCCTGCCTCCTGCCATGCTTCCCACCATGATGGTCAGGGATTCACCCTCTGAAACTGTAAGCAAGTTCCCAATTAAGTGATTTCTTCTCTAAGAAGTTTTGGGCACCGTATTTCTTCACAACAATAGAACAGTAACTGAGATAGACAGAAACAAACAGGCCAGCTTCAGTTTGGGAAAAAATTTGCCTGGACTTTTTTCATAGCCAGCCAGAGGAGACTTAATGTTTAGTTAAGAAGTCATCCCAAACTGTGTGCCCCCCCCCACCCCAGCCACACAGTCCTTTACAGTGGCAGTCATCATGGCAGCAGTGTTCTGAATTATGGGTACGCTATCTATGGAGGTGCTCATAATTTTCCTCTCATTTTTTTCCAGTACAATAAAGTCTACAAGAGCCTGAAGGAGTTGGCTCAAAATGGAGAGAATTTCTGCAAGCAGATCACATCCGTCCTTCAGCAAAGGTACAAAATGAGCATTTGCGACAAGCAATCCTTCCTCTGCAGTTGCAGCTAGCGACATGTCTGGAGGGGCGATTAGAAGCTGCGCCACTTTCCAGAGCACAGTGTTAGATTTTGGTGCTGGAGAAATTGGGTTGAATCATGAGTCTGCTCCGTCGCCCATTTATCACCTGGCACCGTAAAGATCAGGAAACCACACAGAGGGCTGCTGCCTAGGAAGACCCAGGCAAGCCTCTAATCCTCAGACTAAGTTTAGCACGCTCCCAGGGGCCCACTCTGACATCTGATGTGTATGCCCATTATTGTACTTTTCACACTGGCCTCAATTATTCGTTTATGTTTTCTCTTATGCTACAAAGACAGGGGCTGTGTCTCACCCATTGTATGATAAGAGCTTCGTAGAGCCAAGTCTTCGATCTCCTTGGTCATTTTCTAGAGAATGGATGGATGGATGGATGGATGGATGGATGGATGGGTGGATGGAGGATGGGTGTGTGGGTGGATGGGTGGATGGATGGTGGAGGGATGGATGGGTGTGTGGGTGGATGGGTAGGTGGATAGATGGATGGATGGGTGGATGGATGGATGAGAAGCCACAATTTTTAATGTTAATATCTCCTCTTAACACCAAGTGTGACTGTGAACAAAGCTGCCCATGGCACTAAAGTGAGAACAGTTAACTCAGGCAATAAAGGACAGGGAGCGCGCTGCTTAAAATGAAAGAACCAGAGGAAAACGTTGGCTTATAAGGGGGCATTTAGGCTTTGGCTCTACGGTAGCTATCTCTATAGTAAATATTCTAAAGCTACTTTTCCAAGAGAGGTTGTTGTGTTTTAAAGGGAACAGTTTCAACTTTAAAATATTATAGCGCTGGCAATGGAGCTCTGGGATCGAGTGCTTGCGCAGCAGGTGTGAGACAATGGTTCAATCCCTGGAGCACCACGCACGCAAGCACACTTTATATATGCATCATATAGAAAAGAGATCATGAGTTAAGAGCATCCCTCATTAGCAAATCAATATCAAAAGAGCACATTAGTTTTATCAGAACAATGAATGACCGGGAGAGCTCTAAAGACGTTTTTGTGAAGAAAAACATGAGTTTGTCAAATGGAATAAAAAAGAAAATAAAAGTTCAAGTGAGATATATTTCCATTCTAATAGTCAAGCTGCTTTGATTTTCCAAGAGAGAATGGGAGGCGGGGTAATCTAAGACAATGATTCTTCTATGAGAAATGATTTTTATTACTCTCAAAGGAAATTGTTTTTAAATAAGATCAGCTAACTATTCTATAAATCTAACTCTTGACTCAGATAAAAGTCTCTTCTCCCCGAAAAACAGAAAGAATTATATACTGATTAGCCATGCAGATGACTGAGATAGTGGTCACCTGGTCTTGATTATTTGGTGTCCAAGAGTTCAGAATTAGTGCCAGATAGACAGCCATGAAGACAGGAGGCTCCAGGGTGAACTCACAGGACTCGAGAAGGCTCCGTCTCACCACTCTCTTCCATTCTAGATGTTCATCCACGTCTTCACTTTCCTCTACAGCCAGAGCCCTGGCTTCCTCCCTGTGTTTCCCTTGGGGTCCCTTGCCAGGACCACCACCTGCCCTCTCAGTATGTGAAAACCGCCATCTCCACATCCTCAAGAGGCAAATGTGGAACCCTTGGACAGTAGAGATATCTCTCTTCATGGTTTTACTTCCTGATGGACCAGGTTTAGGATCTGAATATCTATTGGATGCTTTAGGCCAAAACTGCGACACATGTCTGAGTCAAAAGCTGCATAGCATCAAATGCGAAGAATGGCTATAAACGCTTTAGTAAGACCTCAAATAATGCTGAAAGGCCACGTGACAGACATTTTGTAAAGCTAACCTGGAACAGCCAAATTATTTCCCTCAACCAAGATGCCACTGCTGGGGTACTTGATAATGACTGGCTCCTGATAATTGTTCATTTGAAGTGACCCCTCCTACGTAAGATGCCAGATCCCTGGGTTGGCTCAACTGTCCAGTTATTGCAGCCAGCCTGAGGGATACATATCCAGAGAACCATTTCTAGTGGACATACGTACTTTATTAATGTATGGATGCTTCCTCATGGTGTACTCCACATTCTTATGAGTCAGTTAGCAAAGATAGATGCTGCATCATAGCCCTGGATGGGGCCAAGTGAAGTGATTCGGAGGTCGCTACCTCTTCCTCCTGTTCTTGAACCGACTCCACAAGGACCAGTGATTGCCATGCACCTGGCCCAGTCCACTTTCACTTTCCTCGTTCTATGACGTTCCTAATCCTATAGCCCACAAAAGGCTGGCTCTTGTTTAAGGCGGTGCTGCTTGCCTATAATCCTAGCGCTTGGGAGACTGAGGCAGGAGGATTGCAAGGTCGAGGCCTGCCCAGGCGTTGTAGTGAGGTTGTAGCTCAAGCAAAACAAAACAAAGCAAAAATAACAAAGAAACAAACAAAAACAAAACCGGAGCTGGTCAAGTGGCTGAGCAGGTAAAATGCTCACCACTGAACCTAACTAGCTGAACTCCATCTCCAGCATACAGTCGGAAGGAGAGGATTGATTTCTGAAAGGTGCACACACACACTTGAGTAAACACACACACACACACACGTGGGGGTGGAGAAAGAAGCAACTGTGAAAAGCAAAGAAAGAATAGTTATTCATCGTGGCTATTTTGAGGAGAGCGAATACAAATAAGGACATCCAGTGACCCAGAAGGTCATCTCCAGGGTGACTGATGTGAGGTTGAGCTAGAAGTTTCTACTTCTGGCTAAAGGTACACTTAACTAAGCATTCCTGTCAAGGCGTGGTCATGCCCACCCCTGACCCATCAGTACCTCAGCTCTAGTTATGCGCTGTGGTCTAACAAACTGAATTGTCTGAACTTAAAACTCTATTTCAAGGGGACAAGCACCCCTTCTGGTGGGTACCAGGGTCACAGCCTTTTCCTTTTTCCAGTCTAAGACTTTGGGAGATTTCAATTTCTCAAGGTGCATTGTTTCAACCGTGCACCAATTGCTAACCAAACAGAGGGGTACAATTATCTTCCCTTAAGAGTCTTCCCTCAGCTACAAGGCCAGGGCGGTTTTCTCTTAAATGTGCAGGTGTATTTCATACAAATCAATAAGACATTCCATTTGCATTAGATACAGGTGGGAAAGCCTCATAAGACAAAGGCAATAAGAGCTGCAGCAGAGATGGGTGCTGACTCTACACACAGACTGGAAGGAAGTTTCAGACCAGAGGCCTGAGATAAAGATGATCCCCCACAATGAAGCACTGGCCCGTGAGGAGTAGATTTACCAGAGCCAGCCCCGGAAGGCAAGGATGCGCCCACACAATGGCACACTGAATGGATAATGTGGGGTGCTGGGACAAGGGACACAGTAAGGAGGGAGGGTAAGGATCATGGGGAGGGGAAAGAGAGGCAGGAGGGAAAGTCTAAATCTCCAGTTCTTTACAAAATACTATAAAGTCTAAATTTCATCCTAAAGGAGTCTCTGTAGGATCTTCAACAGGATCAAAGTCACAGCTGGACAGCGGTGGCGCACACCTTTAATTCCAGCAGAAGAAGCAGAGGTGGGTAGATCTCTGTGAGTTTGAGGCCAGCCTGGTCTACAGAGTGAGTTCCAGGACAGGCTCCAAAGCTACACGGGGGAAACCCTGTCTCAAGAAAAAAAAAAGAGGCTGGGCGGTGGTGGCGCACGCCTTTAATCCCAGCACTCGGGAGGCAGAGGCAGGCGGATCTCTGTGAGTTCAAGACCAGCCTGGTCTACAAGAGCTAGTTCCAGGACAGGCTCCAAAACCACAGAGAAACCCTGTCTCGAAAAACCAAAAAAAAAAAGAAAAGAAAAGAAAAAGAAAAAGAAACAAACAAACAAAATAGCATCAAGGTCACAATAGAAAATACCTTGGAGATAACAAAGACCCAAAATATAAAAACAATCCCTACAATCCCTATCCCTTCCTTTCCAACATACTCGAACCCCCTGCTCAGCCAACTGCCCTTGTGCGCAGTGGAAATTACAGGGCTTCAGGATAGTAACCTAGGACAAGACTAGGTCAATCAAACTCCTAGCGCATGGAGCCTGACCCAGTAATTTATGATGTCATGTTTAATTAGAGTCTAATTATTAAACCTTGGTACCTCACTCGAAATGGGCAGTCTCGGGTGGGGCAAATGAGGGTATATAAAATTTACTACCTAGCAAGACGGCGGGCTGCCCATCTCCTATCTAATCAAATATAATCAAACTCATATGACCCAGGAGACAAGGCCAGGTAATTGCTTTCTAATGTTGTAAAATGTCCCCATTCTCCTCCAACCCCCACCCACAATTTGCCTGATACGTTTCTACTTTTTTTTTTTAAATCTGTTATGGCCCAGTAAATACATTTATCCCCCACATCCTGGACTCTCTGTTCCAAGTTCTCCGTATAACAGATGCATTAGAGATAAGGCCAGGGCCTCAGCCAGCAAGCTGAGAGATTTCTGCTTGGATTTGAACAGGAGTTCCTCTGGGAAGATGCAGCTTTGAGCATCTTAATAAGAAGGATGCAAGTGGATTGTATTTCTGTCTTCATCCACGCTACTCCCAGTCAGATTCTCTTGTGACACAGGGGAACTACACAGTTGCAGGACAGCCACCCAAGGTCTCTGGTCACCTTTAGGAAGTGGGTGGAGTTTATTTGAACTTGAATCTTGCTCTCTATAAAGCCCAGGCTGAACTGTAACTCACTATGTAGACTAGGTTGGCCTTAACGCTTGGTTCTCTTCTCCCAGCCCATACAGTGCTGGGATTATGGGCATGCACCAGACACCCAGCCTCTGGTAACTTTTATGAACAACTTATTTGTAAGAAGAGCTGTGGCTACCTTTTAAAGGAAAAATGATAAGACTTGAAGGGAAAACATCCATTTACCCAGCCCCAACTGGAAGTTGGTTCTGGCTCAAACTGTGAGGTAGAAGACAATATGGGAACAATCTATTAAGATTACTAAAATCCTTAATTCCTACAGAGGAGGGCACAGTCGTCTGCTTCCCTCAGCAAGAGAAGACCTTCATTCAGCTTCAACGAACTCTTCATAGACACAGAGGAAACTAGAGGGCTTTAAACAATTATTTTGCATAACTTTATTACAGCGGGACCCTCTGAACTGAACACAGCCACATAGTCTCACAGCTTAACCTGTGCTGCATTGAAAATACCAGATCTGAGAGCACGGATTTTACAGCCTTCGCCGTGCCAAAGGCATGGTTTATTTTAAGATCTAGGTCAAACGCTGGTTTTTGACTTATTGGTTGGTTCTCATGACTAGTAATGAAAATATATCGACTTGCCTTGCAGGCTGAGAGGAAACTAAAACGTAAATGGGTTGAAAGTCAAAGTGTCGTTTCCCTGGCTCGGAATCATTAAAATTCACTGGAATATTTTGAGCTAAAGTATATACCCAGCAGATGGGATGTACATGCACACTATCAGTTTCACACATGAAGAAGCCGTGGCCTAGACAAGCCTCTTCATTCATGTTAGAAATCATGTCTGTAGAGTGGAAGGAAACGATGGGAGAGGGGGAGAATATCGAGTTCGCTGTGCTTCCTGTCTTCTTCCTTGGGCTGTTTTACCCAAGAGAAAGAAAATTCCAAGACCTGATGTGAGCTTAGCTCTGCCCCTCTGGATTCCTTTTGCACATGTATTGCTTTGTGACTGGGGAACGTGATAAAGCAGCTCCCTTCAAAAGTGTGGGTGATGGTGCCAGGCTGTGGTTGTGCATGCCCAGCACTTGGGAGGCAATGGTAGGCAGATCTCTGAGTTTGAGGCCGGTCTGGTCTACAGAGAAGATGCTCAGAGAAGCCCTGTCCTGGGGGATAAAAGAGGGGGGAAGGAGAGAGAGAGAGAGAGAGAGAGAGAGAGAGAGAGAGAGAGAGAGAGAATATGAAACCAGTCTCTGTGCTGCATCAAGAAAATGCCAATGTCCAGTCTATTTGGTAGGTAGCCTGAAAAGATTGAAGGGTATCTTTTTAGGATGCCTGCATATACATACAACACACTGCACACACACACACACACACACACACACACACACATACATCACAGAACACCACATGGTAGTCTTTGCTTCCATTCACACACACACACACACACAATCATTCAGACTTACAAAAATGACAGACATCATTATATTTGTCTCTTAGAACATGACTTCCCATGAGAATGACAAATCCAGCCATTGGATAGGAAATTGGTCATTGGCTAGGAATTTAGCCATGGACATCTGTTGAGGTAAAAGCCACTGAGGGCCTGAAGGACAATATCCCATACCACGTCCTCCTTCCCCTCCTCCCTGTTTGTCATTGCAGTCCCTTCTGATGATCAGCCCCCTGTTGGGTTGCCACAAGTGGGCTCTAGAAATCAGGAGGCAAAAGTGGATTGATACAGCCTGCTCTGTTTGGCTGATTCTAAAACCCTCAGGGCTCATTAATAAGTTGCAAGCAGAGAGATAAAGAACACAGTTTGACTGGTCAGAGACACTGGGTCCGACTCAGCCTGGCCTCAACAAGTAAACTGATGGTGTTTGAGATCAGAGTCCTCCTCCATTGCCTCTTAGCCAGACCATCATTCTCCCCACTCACCAACCAATTTACAATACATGAGTGCCTCGGAAAAGGACCCGGGAGCAGAGAGTCTTAACATGTGCACTGGGATACCTGGCAGTGGCCTTTCTAGTGGCCACACCGTGGGAGCTTCAGTGAGTCACAACGCCGTAATTAACACTGGAGTGGCACTAGAAGTTTTAAAATGCGCTTTTGTCTGACTCCCCTGGCAATAGCCACAGTCATTCTCTACATCGGAGTCAGGGGAGGGGCGTGGTTAAGTAGCTCAGATTTGGAAGCTAGCTGTATCACGCCCCTCTCACGTGTCCTCGGCAGAGAAACCAATCAAACTCCAGGCCTGGTGCTCCCTCCTGGAAATGGTCAGAAAGATTGTGTCCACATCACACAAGTCATTGTAGGTTCAACACAAATAAAAATGAGCCAGAGAGACGACTCAGCGAGTAAAGGGCAGGCTGCCAAGTCTAACAACCTGAGTTTGATTCTCAGACCCACACGGTGAAATCACAGAACCAAATCCATCAAGCTGTCCACTGGCCTCTAAATCTGTGCTGTGGTGCCCCCTCCCCATGCTAAATAAAGGCAATAATATTTTGGAGGAAAGAGCTACAATGCTTACAATAGTGACTTGCATAGTATAACGTCCCCGATAAAGGGTGGGTGTTGCTGTTTTGTGAATAAACAGAGCACAGGTCAAGTGTCTGCGGAGTCACAAAGTAGACACCCTTCTGCGTACGGAGGGCATTTGTTTGATACATAATTGTCATGTGTGGGAGACGGCTTTTTAATTTGGAGACTCACAGATTTGCCCTGACACTGATACTAATGCAAGAAATCCCGGCTTGGCTAACGAACCTCCTCAGGTGGGTCTCTACCTTCTTGATAGAACGCCTGGGAGAGTTAGCTAATGTGGTACATGCCTATAATCACAGCACCCAGGAGGTTGAGGCAAGAAAATTAGGAATTCAAGGTCACCCCAAGCTACACATCAAGTTCAAGGTCAACCTGAGATTGTGGAGAGGGGGTGGGGAAAGAAGAAAGAGAATGCATAGAGGTGGATGTTCAGGAGCAGAGACGGCCAGACTTAGAAACTGCCAATCAAGCAAAGAGCCTCCTCCTGACACCAAAACCCCACCTTCTTTCCCTATGAATCTAATTGATGTTACTAATGCTAGGAAAGGAGTATTTCCTTGTGGTAGTTGCCTCTCTCACTTGGCCTCTGAGCCCCTTCGTAGAGCCTGTGAGAACATTCTAGAAGTAAAATTGAATTGTGAAGGAGAAGTTGTCCCTGTCAGTATCCCCCGTCTTGGCTTAGAAGTCCTTATGGGGAGACAATGGCATAGAGGACTGCACTCTTCACCCTGGGCTATTGCCCTCTGGATACCTAATAATCCATTATCATCATCATCACCACCATCATCATCATCATCACCACCACTATCATCCTCAAATTATTAATATTTACTATTTGTTTTGTGTCTAGTACTGTGAGTCAAAAACTATGCATTCATCAAAGGTAATGCTCTGTAGGGGTGACTCGGGATAAAGGCACTCATCACCATCAAAGGCCTTGGTGGTGACCTGACTCTGATTCCCAGGCTCTACACAGTGGAGGAAGAGAACTGACTCCTTCGAGTGGTCCTCTGAGCTCTGAGTGTATACTGTGGTGTGCTCACACTCATGTACAAACAAATAGATATATTTTTTTAAAACTTGAAGTGGATAGAAGTCATCTTTTAGAAGGAAGAACAGATGAGGGGGGAGAAGGAAAAGAAGGTGTGTGGGGAGGTGAGGTGAATAAGGAACATAACCTCATTGTAGCTAGAGATGAACCTATAACGAGGAAGTGGTAAAATAATTTTAAGAAGAGATAATTTGATCTCTCCAAGAACCAATGATTTCCTGCTACCTTGCCCTGCATAGAAAGTAATGGAAGAGCCCCTCAGGTTTCTACCATAATGCTGCTTGAGCCGGGCACCTACCTCTAATCAGTTTCTTGGGAGGTAAAGGCAGCAGGCGCCCTCTGAAGCTACCACGCAGCTATCTCAATCATACATATCATTTTATTTCCAGCTTCTACTTAGGACTTCGAGCTGATGGGCTTAGTGATGACTATGCACCTTAGTAGCTGTATCAGGTGTCTAGGCTTATTCTAATGAAGTGGCAGAGACTGGGTGGCATGAAGGACAAGACTCCCTGTGTAATAGCTCTGGAGACCGGAGCTCTGATGAGATTAAGGCTTCATTGGTTTGATTGGTTTGGTTCCTGTTAGATACCTCTTCCTCACGAAGACACTTCATGCTGTCTCACGTCCCCTCCCAGCTTCTGGAGATTTGCTGATAATGCCTTGGCTTGTAGATCTTCCTCTGGTTCCCGCTTTCATGTTCATAGGGTCTTTTCCCACGCACACGCCCATCTCTGTGTCCAGTGCCCCTCTCCCTCCCCACCCTGTTTATAAGGACACATCAAATTCTGTTTGGGCCTCGTCTAAACTTGATCTCCTTCACAGAACCTAGTTCCAAAGAAGACACATTCACATAGCCTATGTGTGGTGGTCAATATTGTCAACCTGGCAGGACCTAAAATCACATAGGAGATGTACCTTTGGGCATGTCTATGATGGCGTTGTCAGAGGGGTTTAACTAAGGTAAAGAGACCAACGCATGCTAGGGTTCTGGACCAAGTAGACAGGAGAACACGAGCTGAGTACCCGGGTTCGCTCTATCTGCTTTGTGACTGCAGACACGGTGTGGTCAGCTGCAGTATACCCCTACCACCGTGGACTGTACGCTCAAACTGTGGGCCAAAATGAAGCCTTCTCTGTTGACATTGCATTGGTCAGATGCACAATAAAAAAGTAACCAAGATGCTGGGGTTCAGTACTCCTTGAGGGAGGCGCAATCCAACCCATAGCATTGGTGGAAAGAGAGTTGTAGAGTACTTTCTCCTTGGAGATCCTCTTTGATATTCTTAAGGGTTTGCCAAAAGACAAGAGAATCCTTACATCAATAGATATCTCTTCCTCATGAAGACACTGCATTTTCACCCTGACCTTTTATGTGTCAGAGTGTGTGTATTTGTGTGTCTGAGTGTCTGTGTCTGAGTATATGTGTGTGAGAGTATACTTGTATATCTATCTATCTATCTATCTATCTATCTATCATCTATCTATCTATCATCTATCTCTCTATCATCTATCTTTCTATTATCTACTTCTCTATCATATCTATCTACCATTTATCTATCTATCTATGTATCATCTATCATCTGTCTATCTATATCTATCATCTATCTCCCTATCATCTATCTCTTTACCGTCTATCTACCTACCATCTATCTATTTATCTATCTACTATCTATCTATCTATCTATCTATCTATACCTCCCTCCCCCACTCCATGTGTGTGTCTTTGTCTATGTGTGTTCTTGCTAATTCTGACCAATATATCCTACATAACAAGTCCTTTGCTCATAGGGCCAACCTGGAGATCAACTACGCCAAAGGACTTCAGAAACTGGCAGCCAAGCTGAGCAAAGCACTACAGAGCACAAAGAAAAAGTAAGTATGATGACAAAGGGAAGGCAAAAATCTTTTGTAAAACAATAAAAATGAAAAAAAAATTCACTTTCAGCTTTTTCCCATATGCATGGTAGATACAATCCTACCAAGCATGGCTTCCAGATCTTGGGGATTTATTCTGGGCCAGGCACTGTCTCAAATGCTTAGTGAATATTCCTATTTAATCCTCACAACAATCCTTGAAAGTTCTTATGATTATCCTCCTTACGGATGAGGACTTGAGACTGAACAGCTGAAATAAAATTCCCATCATGCAGTTAATGAGCTGTTGGACTCATCCTGGGCCTTTTTATGGCTCCTGAGCCCACAGTTGGCTTGATGATGCCATCTAGGGCGGAGTGTGAAGCCAGAAGGTCTTAGAGGCAGGAAGTGTAAATTATGTATTATCTCTATTCTGTGACTTTTGACAAGGGATCTTGGTCTCCCTGTGCCTCCATGCCTTCCTGTACAGGGAGCAGAGGAGTGTGCATTTGAGTGTGTATGTGGGTTGTAGCATGACGTGCAGCCTGAATGATAAATGAAGCAAACTGTGTGGAGGACCCGACATGTGAGGGCAAGCACACAGTATGTTGCAACAATAAAATTGTCCATTATTGATAACTTGCTATGACGCTGCGTCTCTACTACTGTGTGCAGATGAGACTCTGAACTCGCAGTGTTCTTGCTGAGGGTCCCCGTGCTGATGATGAAAGAGGGAAAATTCAGGGGGGAAAAGGGACCAATTTCTCACTCCTGCCTGGGCACCATGGGGACAATAGCAAGTCGCTTTGAAACTGCTCCAGTTCTTGTTCCACTTTTATTTTTAGGGTGATATCTTGGTAGATTACAAATGAGTCCGTGCAGTAGTGTGGTTGGGTTTAGACTGACTTCCGCTTAGACAGCCCAGTTTAAACTCTAGTTATACTACTTTTCAGGCTAGTGATAGGGACAACTCATCTTCTGTCTAAATGTCTCTTTAAGATGAAAATGAAGCTGACATGCCGTGGCGCTGAAGTAAATCTGCTGAGGCAGGAAAATTGCCATGAGTTTGAGGCCAGATTAGGCTACACAGAGAATTTCAGGCCAATGCGGCTGTAGTGTAAGACCTTTTTTGAAAGAAACATAAATCATGATAATAAATATACTAACATAAAAACAGAAATAAAACCCATCCCCTACAGTTGCTGAATTAAATGCAGTAATGCAAGCGTGCTTAACAGACCACAGGATGAGGAGGGAAACTCCCTAAATGGCCTTTTAATTTTGATCCTAATGATTCAGTTCCCACCATGGCAACCTTAGCTTCAGAATGGCAGACACGTTCACAATGGCCAGTGAGCCCGCCCTAGTGTGGTATTTAGTGATAAAATTTAGGTCAAAATCTGTGTTAGATGCTTACACAGAGATCCCAATGTCTTATTTCATAAGGTTAGTTTGATGAGGCTCAGAAAAGTCGAGTGAGTCTTCAGGGATCCCAAAGGAAACCAGGGACAGGGATGTCTGCTTTTCAGACCTGTGTTCTGGGCTCTCTGAGGTCACATGATGCAGTTCCTGTCATGCTGTGCAATCACCTGGGAGGGTCTCTTTAATGAATGCTCCTCATAGCCTTAATAAACACAATTATATTCAATTATATTTGGGTTAATTTACACAAAATAGTAAACACTCATTTGCTGTTGGAGTTAAGTGTCGCCTGTAGCCCAAGCTGATCGCAAATTCTTTACGTCAACTCAGATAACCTGATCCTCCTGCCTCCACATTCCAGTTGCTTGGGATTATGGGGATGAGGAGCCACTTCATCCAGCAGCAGTTATTTTAAGTATAGGGTTTGGTCCATCCAGTTTAACAGATGTGTGTACTATCTAACTAACCACGACCAAAGTCAGACATTTTGCACACCCCAAGTCGCTTCTTCCTGTTTGCGTCTATGCCCTCACAACCCCTGACCCTCGTCATGTGAATGTAGATTAGTTTTCTCCTTCCTGTGGTTTCCTGCACTAGAAACACACAGTAGGCACTCTCTGGTGCAGGTTTAGATTGTCAAAACCCTGGCCTCTGGTCTGGTTTTCCCATTGTCCCAGGGCAGGATGCAGACTAGGCCACTGGAGGCACACTTCTGCTCCAGTCTGATTCCGGAAGGGATGCCCCTTCCTCCCTTCCTCTCCATCAGAAGTGGCATGGGCTCTGTCCCTGCAGTTAACTAAGACTATTTGTCCTGACTTCCAAGGACGCCTGACAGATAACTAAGAGCTTGGCCTCCTGCTATGGGAGAAGAGAACATCAGGCTTCCTTGTCCTCCCTCTGCCTCCGGGACCGGGAAAGATGTGAGGCTGTATTTTTAAGACTGTGCAGGATTTGGACTCCAACCGCAAGATCAGCACGCACAATGAGCCAGGGACTTGGGCTCAAATCCCGTGTCACTTACATCCTCTAAGGCTTGGTTTATTTATCTGTAAAGTGAGGGACTTGAAAAGCTTTTCTGTGAGGGTCTTCTAAATTCCTCTCCCTCACCTGTTCCTTTCCTTGGCCACTTTATCTCCCTGATTTTCTGCATAGATAAAATAAAAGATGAAAATCTAAGTGGGAAAAAGCGGTGTGTATAATGTCTGCGGTGCAAATAAATATACTGGCTGAATTTAATCTCACGGAGAAATTGAAGCTCCAGCAAGGGAATGAGTATGAGGGGAAGCAGTTTGTGGACTGTAATGCTTGATTTCTCAGTGCTCACTAGTAATTGACACCCCACCCCACCCCCATTTGTGTCTCTAGCTGTCTCAGCACTGCCTGGGCCTGGGCCTCAGAGAGCATGAAATCGGCGGCAGACCTACATCAGTGAGTGCTTCCCGTAATGCTGGTCCCGTACCCATTTCCACCACCCCACGCCCACACCTTTGCCCTTACTCTGAAGGGGGGTGCCACACATTTAGAGTGGGCGGGGGCCAATATTCCACTTCAGACCTGCATGAAATAGATTAGCTATGACTTGCAACTCATCTACCCCGAAATGCATTCGGGCAGAGGATGGGAACCCAGGACGAGACTGGGCACCCTTATGTTCTGTTTCCAGAAAACTTGGCAAAGCGATTGAGTCGGAAGCAATAAAGCCAACGCATCAGGTCCTGAGTATGCAAGAAAAGAAGAGAAAATCGGTGAGTCAGAGCTTCTCTTTCCTCTTAGAAGGAAGATTTCTAAGGCTGGGTATAAATCAGTGGCAAAAAAAAAATAAAATAAAATAAAAAAATAAAAAAAAAAACACTTGCTACGTACCCATGCTCAAGGCCCTAGGCATAATAAAATGTTCCTAAAAAACAAATGAAACACTCCCTGGTAAGGTAGAGGAAGGTGAATCTCTGTGCCTTCCACATATGATATTAAATGAAAACACAAAATGAAAGAAATCTAATGAGTAATAGGATCTCAGCTAGAAGATCCTTCCCAAAATGTTAACAAGAATTACTTTGAGATGGTAAAATTAGAGGTTATTTTCAATTTTTTTGGTTCTTTTTAAATGGTCTCTTCTATTTTGTAAACTCTATCACTGAACTCCACCCAAGTCCCATATGCATAATTTGTTCCAAAAGATACTTTTCTACTTACCAAAGTGAGATTTGGTAATAATAGCTAAAACTCTCAAATAGTCTTAAGACTAAAGGGAGGCATTAGGCATGCCTTTCAAGAACAGCTGGCTGTCTTGAGCATGTCTTCTGCTCCGGGCATGCACCCTTTCTTCTAGGACAATTTCACTGTGTGTTCTCCCCCTCCTTCTCAGCGTATCACAGTGGTTAGCCGCTTTAGACAATGCTTCCAGACAACTAGCGTAGCTGTTAATGCTGCTGTGCTCCCGTGAGGGGGGCTCAGGGTCAAGCACAGGTACAAAACGCCTGAGGTTTAGCAGGCCATCCTTGCAAAAGGAAAAGATAGTCTTGGAGGTTGGTGGTGGGGTCAAGTTGGTTATAAGTCTAAAGAGCTAAAGAAACTGGGAAAACTCAGATGGAAGAGGAACAGAAATAAATGAAATATAAACACATTAACTAGAATCAATGTTTGTGTGTTTGTATATATATATATGTTTGTGTTTCACCAGAATGGATGTCC
The DNA here is from genome assembly GCA_025134845.1 of Neodon shergylaensis. NCBI lineage: Eukaryota > Metazoa > Chordata > Mammalia > Rodentia > Cricetidae > Neodon > Neodon shergylaensis. Next base: position 12,656,881 of record JABTXL010003523.1, on the reverse strand, counting down.
TATCTAAGGTAGTAGAGAGAAAGTGACAAAATTTACTCGAAATAAATATAATCATCTACTTTTGCCAGCAACTTTAGAAAAACTCAAAGCAAGTCTGTCTTTCACTAATTATAAAATACTTTACATACTACATAATAATATGATAACTGCATTTAATACCATAAATTAATCAGTGCTATTATAATTTATTACAACACATTGGGTAGCTGACATCATGATCCTTCAGTCATCGGTCCCCATTATCTCCTTCCTGTTCAGAGGGACGGAGGGAGAAAGAGAGACCCAGGACCTAGCTTGGGCTTTTGAAATTACAAAGTTCACTCCCAGTGACACTCCTCCAATGAGGCCACACCACCTAAGCCTACTCAAACATTCCACCAACTAGGGACTAGGTATTCGGAAGTAAGAGCTGATGGGGACATTCTCGTTCAAACCACCCCAGACTCAGATCCATACGAGGCTCCAAACCATCACAAATTCATATCCATACGAGGCTCTACTCTCATGCTCCTCCCACTTCCCAGAGTCCCACCTCTAAATGCTATGATGTTGCAGGAATAGGTTTTGATCTCTGAGTTTTGGTATCCATAGATATTTAATTAATAACAGTGACTAAGTAAGAAAGTAACATTTTTTCATTCTGTTTGTCTTTCCAATAGCTTGATAATGAAGTTGAAAAGACGGCAAATCTTGTTATTAACAACTGGAATCAGCAAATCAAGGCAAGTATACATAAACAGCCTTTACATAAATGCAGTTCTGAGGATGGGACTTCTTTACTTTTGGACACACGTACTGGTGTGTCCTAATGCTTATCAATGCATCTATTGAGGAGAAAACAATTCACCTGAGTTATTATATAGATAATCATTCAACTAATCCAAAGCAGAGGATGACTCGAAATATGGGTACGGTTTATGGTTAATATTTACATGGCATTTCTTATGTGCCAAGAGCTGCCTGTTTGTATGTTCAGTCATCGTACCAACCAAGGTATCACGTGACTTTGGACTGTCAAGGTTATTTCCAAGGGTTTGAAACTGGCTAATGATTAAACCACAAAGTCTTAGAAGTTCTTGGGCTCTGAAGTCATTGCTTTTTTCCATCGTATTGTGTTGGCTGCCTCTCTGTGGAGTTTGACATGTAGGAGAAGTAACAAACACTGTTTGGGTCTTTTATTTGTACAGGGTGCTAGTGTCTCTACCTTGCTATGGAGAGGGCATGGTAAGGAGTGTGCTGATGTCAAAGGGAACACGTGCTAATTCTACAAGAGCACACGGGCGACACTAAGGCTCGTTCCTCATTTCCAATTACTTGAAAACTTAGCAAGCACAGGAAACAGCACACGAATCCTCTAGATAAGTTTTGATTTGATGTAAGAAGCTAGAGAACTCCATTGCTGGTTCTTAAGCTACAGAAACAGCAGATGAGGTCCATACGTACAGAAGATTAGTCTAGAATAATCCTGTGTAGGAGTTGCTTTGAGTCAGAAGGATGAGAGACTGAGCTATCTGCTGAGAAAACCCAATCATGTCCTTGAAGAAGATGTGCATTCCAAGAGTTGAACCCTTCCTTTACATCTCGTATTGTTAATGACCCCAAAGAACCTTCACAAGTAAACAGCCGCTTATATCAAATAACCAGAGATGCCCTCAGAAGCAGCTGGCCTCAGGCTTGTTTCTGAAGCTTCTGCTGATATCAAAGACTCCAGAGACCAAGATGAGAACTGTTCTAGACAAACAAGTTCCTACCCTTGTGGTAGGTGTACTGATAAAGAGAGTCACAGTAAGAACCCATCTCAAAGTCCAAAAAAAGCATCCAAACACTTGTTGTTTTTTTTAATTTTGCTCTTGATTTTCTGAGTTTCTTTTTTAAAAAAAAAAAGCGTTGTTTTGAAAAAACAATTATCTGTAAACTCTGAGTTCTCACAGGAAACAATAGATCAAATACAATAGATCAAATACAATAGATCAAAGGTTGGAGACAATGTTCTTTAACTGTTTGTTTCAAAGAACAAAGAAAAAACCAACTCCTATTATTCCCTGGTTTCTATTAAGTTGTTTTTCTAAATCAAATGATTTTATTGTTTTGTGAAGAATGACAAAGTCATTAGATCACATGAAATTCTTGAGTTGTAATCATTGCCTCGCTCGCTCGTTTCAATGCAAGAAGAGGCTTCACCTGTCAGTCCTGACCAGCAGCCTGCTTGGGAGATAAAATTGCAAATTCTGAAGGACCAAGTACTCTTGACTCACGCCCATTTATCATCAGGCATGTGACTGAGCTAAAAGAGGGGCTACAAGCGGCTTGTGCCTTGAACTTCCTTGCATAGCATCTTCACAAGTTTCAAGGAAGGACGTAGGCGTAGGCATTACCACTGATTCCCTCGACCTCCCTGCCACCCCCCCCACACACACACACATTGTTTCATTTTGTAGTCTGAACTCTCAGTCTGGGTTTGGTGGTGCAAGCCTGCATTTTCAATGCTGGAGAAGCCAAGGCCCCAAAAGAGTGAGTTCAAGGTCAATTAGCAAATGTCTAACTCTCTTGCATATAGTACCCAATATCGTGACAAAATGTACAGTGGTTCCTTATCAAAATATTTGCTGCTGTAGCATTTGGGGCAGATATTGAGATAAAGGATGGGAACAAAGAAGTCAAATCTCACAGTCATTCACAAACAGAGCTCATTCCAAAATGGAAGAGCTTTTCTCTAAATGGCCATTTCTGCCTCTTTCTGCTTTGTTTCCTTCCCTTACTTGTATGCTTCTGTCTCTAGGCTAAGAAAAAATTAATGGTGAGTACCAAGAAGCATGAAGCACTTTTCCACCTTGTAGAAAGCTCCAAGCAATCCGTGTCCCAGAAGGAGAAGCAGAAGGTGAGCTGTCTTGGTAGCAGGAGCACGCTGCTTAGAGATGTGGCTTCCTGCCCTCTGCAGGAATACAGAGAACTGGCAGGCTCCTCCTCTGTAGGGATCTGTAGGTTGGTCAGGCATGAAAAGGGACTTCAAAGTCACCTGTGGTTCACATAAGATTTTTGAAATATATCATGGACATGGCATATTAGACTTGCGGTGTCCACGATTTTGATAGAGACTCTTATTTTTTTTTTAAAATCTCAGCTCCCTCTCCAAATAAGTAAATATATATTCTTTATGTTTATGGGCTACTATATATAACACTTAGCATATTACACTAATATGCTGTGAGCAGTATAAAATGAAAAGTAGAAATACTTATAAGATGAGAGAAAGATAAAATGACATTTTAGAATGTTAGCTAACCATGATATGTTCATATAACTAGGAAATAATCATCAAGTAAGTATGCAAATAAAATATATCCTCAAGGGAAAAGTATGGATCACAGTAAATATATATTTACTTTTCCACCATTCGTCTTGGCAATTTGAACTTTTAAGAAAGTAAGTAATTACATTTTACATCAAGTTCCTGTCATATCTTCCTACATCACCCAGATTTTTCTCTTCCCTCTGAGCAATCATGTATTCATAACCATGAGCAGAAGAAAATGTCCACTGAGATGAGGTTGTTTCTTCTTCATGTTTCGTTTCTTAGTGGAAGTGATCAAGAACTCCTGGCAGAAATGTTTTAAAGACTTTGGTGCACACGTCATTGTTAACTGAAGCCGGGTTATACCTGTAGATCCACATAGCCCAGACATTTGCTAACGGGCCACGAGTTCCGTGATGCTGGAAGGGAAGGTCTTTGTGAGGCCCCACTGCAGCTCCCTCCTGTGGCAGGACCCCCTCCCCATTCTCCCAAGCCTCTTCAGAATCCATAACCGTCCATGTGTAGGTCACAGCACTGAGTCACAGGTTAAATAAGTGTAAACTTGACAACTCCATTCTTAGACAAAAAAATGAACACAAGTAATATTGGGCTCTACCTCAAAAGATCATCTAGCCCAGCTCCTGTAGGGTGTGCTCCGTATTGGAGCACACTTTCTCTAATGTGAAGTCCTCCCAAGGAAAGCAGCCGGCACCATCGCAATCCTCAAAAGGGAAAAGGAAACTGTCATGGCCAGTGACGATCACTTCATCTGAAAAAATTGTCAGCTGCGTAACTTAAATGCACCGTTAGCAAGATTTGGAAGGTCCTTATCTCTTTACATGCCCGTCTTCGCAGTTCAAAACTGTGCTGGATAACAAGCAGCCATGGAGGAAGCTAATTCATAATATGTAAAGATCTCAGCACTAGAACATGCCCAAGCCTTCCTACCCTCATCAGAAGCTATTCTTCCTTGATGCCAAGCAACAGCAGCAACAGAAAAACTGGTACACCTGAAGAGTGCATTTCTTCTTCCTTCGGTAGCAGCTTCCCTGGGGGTGAAAGCAGTGCCCTCCCCCACCTTCCTACAGTGGGCCTGTGATCATGGCCTTTGCCTGTGATGACATCATAGAACCCTCCCACAGTCACTGCTTAAATTAGATCTTTGTTGGTGTTGTTTGTTTGTTTGTTTTGTTTTTAAGTGAACACCAGACCTGGCCTTCATTTCACGTGGAAGTGCTCTATCATCAGCACCGCGGCTAGGCAGTTCGTTTTGTTTTCCTGCCTAGCAATCCCAATTCTCCCCAGAAGCGGAAGTGAGCCTAGACCCCATCCTCTTCCCACATCCTTCCTTCCCACCCACTCCTAGAGGACTTAAGTCACTACTAACTTTTAACGGCAAATGTGCAAGGGAGAGCCCAGTTCATCCCGTGTTCTCAGACTATGGCTCCCTGCCTCCCAGACACTTGCCCAGTGCATACATCTTACTGAACTTCTTTACAGTCAGAATTGCCATGGTTCTAGAGGTCGGGAGCCAGCATGGTCAGATTCTGGTGAGGGCCAAGACGTCAGTCATCTCTTCATAGCCTCATAAGGCAAGGAGAGAGCTCTGGGTTCCTCTCATAAGGTCGTTGATCTCATTCAGGAGGGTTCCACTCTTGAGACGCTTCTCAAAGACTCCAGTTTCTAAATGCAATGGTGTAGAGAAGTTAAAATTCAACACTCCAATTTGGAGGCGCTCGTCCACTTCCTCCAATGCACCTTGGGAGAGAGGAAGAGTCAGAGGGAAGTTTTCATGACCCTACCCATCTCTCTCTGTCTCTCTCTGTCTCTCTCTCTCTCTCTCTCTCTCTCTCTCTCTCCTACACTGAGATTTATCTGAAGGGTTGTCTGCTCTCTGTCTCCACTTCCCTGTTCATTCCTCAAGCTACCCCACAAACTTCTTAGAAGCACTGTAAATCATTTATCTCCCCTTCTGCAGTCAGCCTCTTCTTTTAACTTTATCAGTATCCCATTCTTGGTCCCCTTACATCTCTGGATATTTTAGCTTTGCCTCCTTTATGGATGTCATTTTTTTCCCACTTGGCCCTTATATATTGCTGTACCTGAGGATTTCTTCCCAGGGCCTGTCTGTTTAATTCATTGTTGTGTCTCCAGTGTCCAACAAAAGATTCTCAATATCAGGCACTCAATAAATAATAGATTTTCAACGTATATACTCCCAAGGCTTCAACTCTCATTTCTACACGGACAATGCCTAAATTTATGTCTCTAGCCATATCTGTCTCTAAACTGTCTCCTGGCACCTCTAGAAATCATCTCTTTCTACCTAAGATAAATCTTTTCCCCTGCATCTTCTGGGTCTCTGCACATCTTTAGCTGGCATATCATTCCGATTCTAGCCCTTAAACCAATTGCTTCTTGGATGTGTTGACATCCCCATTTGTTGACATCCCCATTTCCCTGATACCGTCCACCAAGGCACACTCGTCATTTGCCTGGATTACTGGAACTAACAAGTGGGCCCCTTTGCCTTTAGTGTTGGCTCTTACTGTCACTTCACATGCATGGTGACTTTCCTGAAACTAAAGTCATCTACATTCATTCTCTTCTGAAGAGCCTCTTAAGGCTGTCTAGTGACTTCACAATATGGGTTACCCTCTGATACGTGGCCCAGCAAGGCCTTCCCTGACTTGACCTTGCCTCCTGTTCACCATTGTCTCTGACTGTTCTTTCTAGGTCCTCGGAGCTCATCAATTCTTTCCCATATCAGGGCACTATATTGTTATCAGGTTAAAATTCACAAGCTCGTGTTTCTGCAGATAGATGTGGCTCATTACCCCTGAAATGCAAAGCTGAATGAGCCTGGTATAGGTCATACATCACAGAGCAGCAGTGTATTGTCTGGAATAATAAAGAGACTAGTCTTAGTATTCAGCCTCTTGAATGGATGTTCTCCATTATTGTAACATTAGTCAAAACGTCCTTAAACATAAAGAGGGTCAGTCATAAAATAATAATAATAAAAAAGCCTGTCCTTGAAACTTCTAAACTGCTAACACCAGGAGGGTGCGTGAGAGCCACCTGAGGACCTGCAGCTAGCCCATTACAGAGCTAGCTAACGACTGACTATCTCTACTGGGGGCCCTAGAAGTTGCTACTTTATTTATTTATTTTTAAAGATTTATTTATTATGTATACAACATTCTTCCTCCATGTATGCCCGCACGACAGAAGAGGGCGCCAGATCTCATTACAGATGGTTGTGAGCCACCATGTGGTTGTTGGGAATTGAACTCAGGACGTCTGGAAGAGCAGCCAGTGCTCTTAGCCACTGAGCCATCTCTCCAGCCCCAAAGCTGCTACTTTATAAATACCAGTTCATACCTAAGAACGTGAAAGTTGCGAATCGTTCGTGCAATCCAAATCCTCATTTCTCAGAAATGGAACTGCTTGCCTGGACATTTCCATTAGCCATTTCAGCAGTTGTGGTTCGGGGAGTTCGACATTGCCTTGATTTCCCAAAGACTTAGCAATCAGAAAGCAGATGTCATGGAGGGGACTGCTTATGAGGGGCAGATCCTTGGAGAGCAAAATGAAAGGAAACCATATGTCTGCCTGTCTTTAGTGAGAAGCTAACATGGGGACGGATCTCAGGCTTAGCGTTGTAACAGGGTCAGATACATGATGCGCTATGTATCTCACGTGTATTACTGTATTGAATCCTCCCAACCTCTCAGTGAAGTGGGCGCAGCCATCCCCATCAGAGATGCAAAGCAGTCTCTGTAGCCCATGAAAGTGAAGTCACTCCTGCAACAGAAATGAGACTTCCGATCCATGGTGCCTCATTCCAAAACTCTGCTTCTAGCTGTATAATGGTGGTTTGGTTCCCTATCATAGAAATAGGTTTGAAATTTGTATGGGTCAACAAGTCTCTACTACACTGGGAAGGAAGGAGAAAGACATAGGATGTGCCAGTAGATTGCAGGTGGAGTTCTCGGACCTACTTTGTAAACTGTCAAATTCAGTCATTTAGCCTTAATGTGAGGGATGTGGACAAATCACTTCACGTCTGGAAATTCAGTTAGAATCCAATTTCTTCAAGCATAAAACTGGAGGTATATTGAGAGGACATTCAATGTCCTTTAATAGTTTCAAAAAAAAAAACCTCCAAAAACCTAGGTTTTGTCTTCTGCGGTAACTATCATTTATAGGGAGCTGAAACTGAGGGACGGACACTGGGCCACATGTGATTGATGGGATTGTGTGACTCTGATATTTGACTTTAGCTCCTCAACAAACTGAAAAAATCCACTGAGAAGTTGGAAAAGGAAGATGAAAGTTACTACCAAAAAAACCTGGCCGGCTATTCTACTAGACTGAAATGGGAGAGCACGCTGGAGACCTGCTACAAGGTACGTCCGGCGTTCATAGTTTTCCTCTCCCGATGTCGTTTGTATAACCGTGGGAGTGAAGACTGGCTCTGTATTCATGAGTTCTGCCTTCTTTCTTAGCTCTGATTGGCTCTGCATTCTCGAGATCTGCTTTCTCTCCTAGCTCTGACGCTCACTTGTAGTATGGTGTTAGACAGTCCGCCTTCCCTCTCCTTGTTTCCATCTCTCCACGAGCACAATCACCAGTGAGAGTTCATGTGCACCATTAGCCAGAGTTTCTGCTCCTAATTCTCAGTGGAGTCTAAGCTAACATCAAAGAAGTTCTATCCAAATAGAATGTAAATTAAGACTTAGGTGTTAGAGATTCAGAATGGAATTTCAGCAGGCTCGGTGTTCATGTATGGAGTTTTCTGCATTGGGCATTTTGTTGAACAAGTAATATATAACAACGAATAAGATACTAACTCAGAACCTTAAAAGTGATTGTTGGTAACACAGAGACACACAGAGGAGGAATTCTGAATTCTGTGGGGTGGAGCGGTTACTCTGTGGTTAAGAGCGCTGGCTGTTCTTCCAGAGGCTCCTGGTTCAATTCTCAGCACCTGCATGTCAGTTCACAGTCATCTGTGATTCCAGCCCAGTGGATCTGACACCATCTTCTGGTTTCTGAAGTCACTGCATGTGTGTGGTTCACATATATACATATATGCAGGCATCATACCCACACATAGTTTTTTTTAAAAAAGCTCTTTTTGTAAAAAAATGAATTGTGTCAAATTGACAACGATAGGCAAAGATGTGAACACACAAATTGCAAAGGGAAAACTCAAAATCACAGCTAAGCACATGAAGAGACAGTCATGTGTCAAAATTAGGGAGTAAGAATATCTAGTATTAGCAAGGATGTTAGAAAATAAAAACTCTTGAAGCTCTGTAATGAGATATTTAACAATATCTGAGAAAAGAGAAAAGTTCCTTGTAGGGATCCATCCTGAAGAAAGGTTTAACCTGTACTTCAATACTGAGGTACAAGAATGCTTATTGCAAGATAGTTCATAATTAGACGGTGAGAAAACATTGCACTCAGTCTTCATGCCTGTCCATAGAAAACTCTTAAAATGTGCTCTAATTTATAAAGTAGGCCAATTTCCAGCTATAAATAAACCAAGCCTATATTTAAATAGGAATTAGCCTCAAAACAATGATATTACGGAAAAACAAATCACTTATACATCCACGTAGAAGGGTTTCAACTCACACTTGATGCATATCGAGTTGATAATGTCTGTAAACAGAGTGTCCCAGACCTGAACCAGGGAGAGGGAACGCCTGGTGGGAATACCGCAGGACTGCAATATACAGCCATTCCGCTTGTGAGTGACTCCTGAGAAACTAGTACAAGCACTTCCGGTCCTAAAATCTACTTCAGATATAGAAGCGCAGCTTTGCTGGACTCTGCAAGTCAACACAAATATTACCATTGTCCCAGCTAGGTTCCTATTGCCATAATAAAGCAGGATGGCCTAAAGCAACTTGAGGAGGAAAGAGTTTATTTGGCTTACAGGTTATAATTCATCATTGGAGGACACCCAGCATAAACCTGGAGGCAGTAACTCAGGCAGTGACCATGGAGGAACTCTGCTTGTTTTTTCTCTCTAGGGCTTGCTTCATTATACAGATCAGAACTACGTCCACAAGGGTGAAACCACCTACAGTGGGCTGGGTCTTCCCACTTTTATCAGTAATCAAGAAAATGCCCCCAAAGGTTTGCCTCTAGACCAATTGGATGGGCGCATTTTCTCAATTAAGATTCCTTCTTGCAAGATGACCCTAGCTTTTAGCAAGTTGACAAAACCAAACTAAACCAAAAAGTAACCAGCATAATCATATGAAACAGTGATCAACTCTGCTTGGTAAGAACTTGAATATTTTTGTTTCACTTTTGTCTATGTGTTCTAAGTTTTAAAAAATGTTTAAAACAGTTACTATAATAGTCTCTAAAATGTATAGTGTGTGTGTGTGTGTGTGTGTGACTTTGAGATAGTGTCTCAAAGCACAGAGTGCCTGTTAAAATTAGCCTCTGGATGATGCTAGGAAGGGTCCAGGTAACTTCTAGGCGTACTGTAGCTTGAAGTCCCTGCTATGGAAAGAATAGGATACATCTTCTGTTTGAAAGCAGATCAAATGAAAATGCAACCCCTCCGAGATCCCCTGTGAGTTCCCTGAGGCCAGAGCAGCAGAAACTGAAGAGAATAATTGAAGAACGCGAATTATACGAGCCCAGACAGGCTCTCAATCTGCCATCCCTTGGTAACTCTCTGACCATGCTTCCTTCCCCCGTGCTGTCAAACAGCTGGAGGCCCTCCAGAATGCCTTGTCTCTCCATCAACCATTTCTGTACAGAAAGAACAAGACGCCAGGAAGCAATAACTCATTAAATGAGATATAGATTTTTCCCCTTTGCACAGAGGAATTCATTTCTGCCTCTTCTCGTGAGCAAACACAAATCATTTTAATGATTTCCCTGAAATGTAATTAAAGCTGTTAAACATCCCCATCTCTACAAAAGGACACCAGTTATTCTAATCTCAGATTGATGCTTTGGTTCTGCGCTTATCGATGTAAAGAAAGAGCGACTCCCCAGAGTGCCGTGTGTTCGAAGCCTGACTTTTATTCCCCACCCTGCATCCTTTGCCTGCATTGCTAGACTGCAACAACCGATTCCTAGGTTTTTTAAAAGTAGGATAAGGACCTTTTTTATTCCTTTTAAAGGTGATCCAAACCAATGAACTGCATTTGTCTTGCATGTTCGTTAGGAGAAATTTTAAATCTTCCAATCTATTTGATAGGCTATTCCTCTGTGTCTTTAATTCTTTATCGGGAAGGCAGAAGGACAATTGGTCAGATTCAATTTGCTGATGCCTGTGATTTTAGGGGAAGTCTCAGGAGAGACTGGCAATTGCAGAGGCACTGGGCTCTCTTGACTAACAAAAAACGGTGTAGCTATCTAATCAGGTGGCTATGAGGGCGCAACCTCCGGCTTCCCATCAAAATGTCGGGGATGAGGGGAGGATCTGTATTCCTGTTGGTACAGAGGTGTTTTGTTGCGGTTGACTGTTTGGCTTCTTCCATTTGAAGACACATTAAAATGGTCTTATACCAATAAACAAATCATAGCATACAATACACTGGATTATCACTCCCCCTTAAAGACACAGCTACAATATGGGTGGACTTTAAAGATACATTTGATGATTCTTCCTGCTTGAGACCTACAGTGGTCAAGTTCAGAGAGGGAGAAAGTAGAACGCTACTGTCAGGGGCCGGGAGGAGCAGGGACAGACAGTCATTACTTCACGAGTATAGAGTTTCCTTTTTTACAAGATGAAAAGTATCGGGGAGATGGTGCTGATGAGAGCTGCAGAGCAAAGCAGATGTTCTTCAGAGTAGCGAGCTGTACCTTTCAAATGAGGCTGCTTCTATTATGTAAACTTTATCTCAGCTAAAAATGTAAATTCAAACTGCAAGCGTTGGTGGCTATGTCCAACAGATAAATAATAGCACAAGGATGTAAAAGGAACACCAACTGATCAAGCCAGGGACAACCTTTAACTTTGTGCTGCCCCGCCTGCTTACCAAAAGCCTTGATACCCAGTCATCCTTCTTCCTTGGGGCAACGGTACCCACTGATTTTCCCAGAGCCTTGACCTTATTGAAACCACCTGTGGAGAATGTTGACCCAGACACCTGCCATCTCTCTCAAAGCTCAAAGGCCTCTGGGCATCTATTCTGCAGCCTGCACTGTTCCAACATGGCCTATACATCTCCCCTGATCACTTCAGCTAGCCTCGGTTGCTGAACTTCTCCATCCATCCTGAAAGCCACAGACCAGCAAGTGAGAGCCAAGGGTCCAGTAACTTACTTGCTCTAGAATGTTAATAGCCAGCGAAGCTATCCGCATAACCTTAACAAGGCTAACAAGTATGCGCTCCTCGCTTCCTTATTCACCCTTGTTAGCTAAAAGTCATAAAAACGCAGCTGTGGAATTTTTGTTATCCCGTGTGAAACGAGGAGGCCATGTTCTTACCTTTAGTTGATAGACTCTGATACCCAAGGTCTAATAAAGGTTAGCATTAAGAACTCATTGTAATTAGAGATTCCACTCTTATCATATGGTTTCATGAAGACTAAAGATGATTCAGTGGTTAATCACAGTGCGTCCTCAGGCACACATGTGACATACACACATATGTACAAACAAAACACTCATATGTCGAGTCCAGTGTTGGGGCGACATCTGATGGGGGTCCAGCCTCAATGGTTTGTACGTTCTAGGGTAGGGGATGTGTGGATTGGAAATATTAGGCAGGAAAGAACAGAGACACAAAAGCAATAGACAGAGACACAGAATAGAGTTGGGAGGGCGACCCGGTGAATTCTGAATCTGCCAGAGTGTATTTTCCATACGCTTTAAATACCCCAATACAAAAGCGGGGGGGGGGGTCAAGAAGGCAAGACTTCTTTACCCTGATACAAACAAGGAGCAAACAAAGTAACTACTTCTTCAATACCCAAACATCAAATTACTATAACCTGAGTCAAATAGGATACATCTTCTGTTTGAAAGCAGATCAAGAAAGGGCAACCCCTGCAGCATCCCCTGTGAGTTCCCTGAGGCCAGCGCAGCAGAAACGGAAGAGAATGAATGAACATTGCTTCTTGTGTGCCTTGCTTCTATTGTTAACAATTTTGGAAGTATTTGGTGTCTAGAAGCATTTCTAGGAGACGGAGATGGTCTTCCTGGGAGTCAGTCTCTTCTAAAACATCAAAGGTGCATCTTAATGTTCTCATTTCTCTTTTTCTCCTTTCTCGCAGACAGCAGGTAACTTGTAGCATCTGCCCCCATGCTGTGTGCAGGCAGAGGAACACAGGGAAGTTTAGGCATTAAATCCATCTTCAATGGCAGTATTAGGACAGACAGCAAGCCAGATCCCTGCCCTGGGATTCTCCTTGCTTTGCAGTTTGGATGTACCGTAGTGAAAGACAAATCAGGACAGTTTGCTCAGGGTATCTCACGATGTGGGAGGAATGACCAGCTCTGTGGAGCAAATGCTTGATCTTTCCTCATTTTTTTCTTCTTCTCTCCAGAGCATGCTGGAGCTAGAGAAGGAAAGGATTCAACTTTTATGTAATAATCTAAACCAGTACAGCCAACACATCTCTCTTTTTGGACAAACGCTGACCACGGTGAGTAGCAGAGATGGATCCATTCCTGGTGCGTATGATGGAGGGGAGAAGGGTAGAGGGAAACGGTTCCTCACCCTCCCCACTCTCCTCTGCTCGGTGTTACAGTGCCACACTCAGATCCACTGCGCCGTCAGCAAGGTTGATGTTGAGAAAGACATCCAGGCTCTAATGGAGGAAACTGCAATCCTGTCTACAGAGAACAAATCTGAGTTCCTACTGACTGACTACTTTGTAAGTATGAGCAACAGGAAGTGACCTTCACTGGTCACCTTGGCCATGCATTGAGAAGCCAAGTGAAAACAATGCTAAAGGAAATGTCTTCTTCCTCACCCCCAAACCTAGTCTCCTGTAGCCCACAGCTGACCTTTGAACTCTTGATCGCACTGCTTCATCCTCCCAAGGACTGGGATTACAAGCATGTGTCATCGTGCCTGGATGGAACTCTCTCCTTTTGTAAATAAATGTTATTTTTTCCATAGAATTATAAATAATCATAAAAAATAATCTGTGGGTTACATACAACTGCAGCGATACTCCATTGAAAGGCTGGCTGAGTTTGAGAATCTCGTTGGGTCTTTGTCTTGGTCGGTCTTGCATGATGCCAGAACAGAATACAACAGACTTGGTAACTAACAGAGATTAGAAACTTAGGTGGATTATGGTTCTGGAGGCTGGGACGTCCTGGGTGGCTGAGTCTGTTGAGGACCTTCTTTGATGCATCGTAACAGGACAGGAAAATGGCATCACATGGGTGAGAGAGCAAGGATTGAACTTGCTTCTAGAACAAACTCTTCCCCATGATAATGATATTAGTCCATTAACAAGGAGAGTCCTCATGTCTCATCTCTGAAAGTCAATCTTTTCAGTACTTCAGCTTGAGGGACTCTTCCTTCCTTCCTTCCTTCCTTCCTTCCTTCCTTCCTTCCTTTCTCTCTTTCTCTCTTTCTCTCTTTTCTTTTTCTGTTTTCTTTTTATCTTTTTTATTCTTCTCTCATGTAATACATCCCAACTGCAGCATATATATATATACATATATAGTTACACACATATACACACATATATTTACACACATACATACATATATACATATGCACATGTATAGATGCCATCATACTTTGCTCTTATTTGTCCTTTACCCCATGTCCTTTACCCCATGGCCTTACCTTCTTCCTCCTTATCATGCTTGCTATTCTCCTACCTCCTCCAAAGCAGACTTCCCTTCTGCTTTCAGGCTATATGCGTTCCACTGCTCTCCTTATTCTCCCACCTCTTCCTCCCCTCTCATCGTTCCCTTTCAATCTCCACTTTCTGAATCTGTATGTGTGCATGTGCGTGCGTGCGTGTGTGTGTGTGTGTGCATGCACACACACATTTAATTTTTTTGTTTTGTTTTGTTTTGTTTTTCCAGATAGGGTTCCTCTGTAGCTTTTGGAGTCTTACTCTGTAGACTAGGATGTCCTTGAACTCACAGAGATCCACCACCTGTCTCTGCCTCCAGAGTGCTGGGATTAAAAGCGTGCGCCACCACCACCCAGCACACATATTTAATTTTTGCAATGTGAATTTCCCATCTCTCACCTGGCAACACATAGCAGCCTGTTTCCCTCTGGATGAGTGGCTTAAGATTACCCCAGGCCATAGCACTCATAGAGGAAGCACAGTTCTGTGTAACTGGTCCCAGCAGAGACTTCTCGTCAGGGTCTGTGTGTTAGAAGTCAGAAAGTGCAGCCCTTACTCAAAGGAGAAGAGAGTCCTGAGCATGGGGAAAATTGGCACTTTTTAGAGATTCCTACCCTTGAAAAATTAGGACCAAACTGCCTGAGACCTCTTCTTAGGCCATTTGAGGGTTTCTGCTATAGGTTGATGTTTATTGCTGAAAACGGTTCATTTTTCTCTCAGCAGACCAAGTCCTCTTGCTTCTGTTACTCGCCCTCAGTCTTTTGGATGTTTGCATTACAGGTGTGAGCTACACACTCAGCTTCTCAGAGTAAATTCTTTGACCTCCAGGAGCTAGCTGATCTAAAACAAATAACAAAAAAGAGCAAAACCAAACTTCTTCCCCACCCCCAAGCCTCTCCTGGCCTTCATGCTTGGAATGCTAGGCCCCAGGATCCTAAATTTTTCTTTTCTTTTTTGGCTGTCAAGGAGTGAATAAGCTCAGGGCCCTTCCCGTACGTGGAAGTCAAGCGTATGACCCTGAGCTGTACACACCTTATACCTAAGAGTTGATGACTTCTGCTCTTTCCTGTGCTATCTGCTGGGACTCATCCAGGTACCAAGCTCGCTTCCGGCTCTTACGGGGCTCTGATCTGCTGAGCCAATCTACTCATTCCCTCCAGCTGGATTCGATATACAGCCGACCCAGAGCCAAGAACCAGTACCGCTGCTCAGAGTGCAGGGACGGAGGGAGAAGGGAGAGGAAAAGAGCTCTGACTCCCGACAAGACTAACCTTTCCCCCACGCCCAACAGTCACCCAAGCAGCCTGCTGTTTCTTTATTGAGCCTTTTCTTTCCTACCTCGGCAAAGGTGAAGGGTGCTGCTAGCAGCCATGTCTGCTCACCTGCTCACCGCAAGGGAGGCAGTGGGACGAAAGGGGAGGGCGCTCTTCCCTGCCAGCGTCGGTTAAGCAGGTATTTCTAGACACACCTGCATTTTCTTCCAAAAGGCAATGAAAATGCCTCCATCACCTAACTTATGAATAACATAAAGGTATTCTGGGGGATTCGAGGGTTCCATTGCAGCATCAGGAGTTAGGATGGTTCATCTCTAATGGGCATGCTCATGGGAATGTTTTTCTGAGAAACTTGGGTGCCCTAGAATTCAACCATGGTGGCTAAATCTGTCTCAGATGACTGACAAGGATTGCCACGCTATCCTTAAAGCTAAGCATTCCAGAGTCTGACCTCGCGGTCATTGGCAGTATGAACTGGCTTTTATCCAGTGCTGTGACATTTACTCAGACAGGAGCAAACGAGGCCAGAGAGTAATCTGAGCTCCTACCATGGAAGGCCAGTAACCAGTGTAAAGCTACTTGTCAGTTCTGTAAAATCCCTGCCCGAGGGATTGCAGCTTGACACGCCTCTCTTGGTACTGCCCTTCTCCTGGTCAGTGTTTGGGGAAGAAGGACAGAATGTGGAGACACCCCATGTCCCCAAGTTGGTTTGTTCAAAGCAGAAAGGAAGGGGAAAACAGGGATGAAAATGAAAGGTGTCTTTTCCTCCCTCCAACATTTCGCGAACCCTCAGATGGGCAAATGGACAGAAAAACTCACCTGCTGTTTGCTTACCAGCTGTAGCCACAATGTCCCCGCGGGGCTGGCAAGATAGCAGGCAGAGTGAAGGCACCGCTGCCCTGCCCGTAAGCTCATTCCAAAGAGCCACATGGTGGAAGGACTGAACCAGCTCCCACAAGCTGTCCTATGACCTCTGCAAATATTTGTAAATAAATAAACGTAATAAAGTTTTAAAATGCCACTGTCACCTTTGTCAATAAAATAAGGCTATGCTGGGACATTTGGCTAGGACTCTATTGAAGTGCTAGGAGGCGTCATTCCTGGTAATGCACGTTTAAATGCAAGGTGTCCCCAGAAGGTCCGATGCGGGAGCCACACTGTGATGGCATTCCTCCAACGAGATCTTAGGACTAGAATGAGGTGTCCTTAGGGCTTAGTCAAGTCTCACCTAACGGTACAACAGCAGCTGAGGCCTCTACTCCAGGCAGCTCCAAGAAGCAGTGGTGGAGAAATGAGGTCGGAGTATTATTTTTGTGTTTAGGGGCTGAATACCTGCCAGTTTCAGCCTGAATCTTCTTTCATATCTTGGTGTCACAGGTACGATGAGGGAAACACAGAGTAAGAGGTGGATGTAATAAAGACACAGGGAAACCTCCATTGTATGATACAGAAAGAAACTCTTTTTATCAACCTCATATTTTTATGGGGATGATGCTCTCATTCTACATCCTGCGTGACCCCCGCTTCGTGGAGGTTTCTCTAAAGCCAGGTTCTCCCCGCTCCCGGAGCAGCTCTCTCCTTCCTCTGTGGGTTGCCGTCCACTCGTGTTTAGCCACCTCCTGACCCACCAGCTTGACTATTTTCTTTTCACCCAACCCGGAAGTAATCCACATGAGAACTTATACACCGCCAGGTCTTGTGACTCATGCCTGTAATACGAGCACTTGAGAGGCTGAGGCAGGAGGATTATTGCCGTACGTTCAAGCCCAACGGACTGAACCAAACAGTGAGATCCTGTCTCAAGATGAAACAAAGCAAAATGAAACCACATAAACGTAGCAGCTTCTGCACTAACCTCTCATCTAACCGATACAGGCCCCGTTTTCTTCTACCGTTCTTGCTCTTTCCTTTCTTTGCACTGTTTCTCCTGCAGAATGCCCTTGGTCCTCCTTTCACCTCACAGTCTACAGCCTTGGTGCGTGCACGCGTGTGGCCTTGAGTGGCTGCTTCTCCCGACGTTGTGCTTGGGGAACTAGCCAGGTAGCGCGCACCATCTGGGGCTGAGCATGCGTCCTAGCTCTAGTACTCCTGATAGCTAGCCAGCGCAGCATCCAGCGAACGCTTGCTACGCTCCTGACGCAGTCCTAAGCTGAGGCATGCAGAGTCCCGCGGTGGATGATTAAAAGACTTGAGTTTGAATCAATATCAATTATGTCATGAAGCATGAGGTATCCGGCAGATAATTTATTTATCCAGAAGCTGAAGTCACCATAGAAAATCTCTTCCCCCGAGAATCCTTTGCTTTATTAAATAGAATGCTCAGCTGTGTGCTGATGAATTGTGAACGGGATGTGACCTTATTAATCAGACCTAAGACGTGGAACAATGTGCGTGAACCAAATATTACCTTCATTTTTCAATCTCGCCCTCTCTGGTGAGACTGAAAAACCATCAAATATGATGAATAAGAACAAAACCAGCAAATATGGTGTAAGAGTAAAAACCATCAAATATAACGAGAGTCTCAGAAAAACTCTAAGTAGTGACTCTCGTTTGTTTCCCTTAAGTTATTAAATGTCATTTTTTCCCCTTCCAAAGGAAGAAGATCCAAAGAATACAATGGATAAAGAGAGACGGAAGTCATTGATAAAACCCAAATTGCTAAGACTGCAAAAAGACATCGAAAAGGCCTCAAGGGACAAAGAAGGTGTGTGATTTTCATGCCCCAGAACCGTGGCTGGCCTGGAACTCATTCCATGGGACAGACCAGGCTGGCCTCACACTTTTCTCCTGTCTCTGCCCCTCGTGCGCTGGCACACACGCTGGTGTCATGCCTGGTGTGTGCCAATGTCGTTCCGTGCAGGATAAAGAACAGTATTACATCACACTCGGGAGCTTTACTCAGAGCTAGGGTTCGTCTGCTTTTGTGGAGCAGGGCAGGGATCCTCTCTTTAAAGAACTGCATATTAAATCTAAGTTGCGTTGAATCAAAGGGAAAAACAATTTAAAGTCAGGTGTGGGGCTGGTGGGATAGCCCAGTGGGTAAGAGCACTTGCCTTGAAAACATGGCAAGATCCCTAGAACCCATGTGAAGGTGAAGGGGGAAGAGCTCTGCCAGGTGCCCTCTGACCTCCACTATGCTCTGTGGCACGTATGTTCACATGCCTTACACATACACATGCACACACACAAACACATGGTAAATAAAAAAATTTAAAAAAACAACTTAGTGTAGCATGATTAATAAAAACCGAGAGACAGAAATTGGGGTTAAACATGAAGGTCAGAAAAGGAAAACAGCCAGCCACTGGCTCCTATCTCTACCCCACTATGAAATGGCGATCCTGCCTCCTGGAATTTCAGAATGAGACTGTGTGTGAGAGCTTTCTCCTCCCGTCTTCTATTCCTCTCTATTGCTGGGATTAAGGTGTGCATCACTATCGCCCAGTTTCTATGGCAAACTAACGTAGCTACTGGGATTAAAGGTGTGTGTCACCACTGCCTGGTCTGTAAGGCTGAGCAGTGCGGCTGTTTTGCTTTTTGATCTTTAGGAAAGCTTTATTTATTAAAATACAAATGAACTATCCACAATTTAGAGTCAGTTGTGGGAATATACCCGTAAGGACTCAGGAAGTCAAGACAGGAAGACTGTTGTGGGCTGAAACGCAGGCTGGGTAGATAGATCATGACTTGAAGGCCAGTCTGGCATAGAGTGAGACCCCAATCTCAAAACACCAAAATAAGGAAGACAAAAAAGTATAAAAGGACACTTTGGTCAATTTATGAGAATTTTGTAAGTAGTTCACTGCTCTGCTTTAGGAATATATAGTTTCATTGTTTCTCAAAGTGACTGGGATGAGAGACGATTTGTGGGATCTAGACATGATTTGGGGGTTTCATTTCTGTCCTTTTACTAATGTTTGAAATGTTATAACAGTTATTCACGTCAAATCCTATACTCGGGAGTCAGAGGTGAAATATCACGTGAACTAATTCCAAGGCAGGACAGACAACAAAACATCCTCACATTCACAATCCAGTTTCTTGGCATGGATCTCAGGGTTTCTTTTGACGTGACGAGGAAACCCAAGATAGGAAATGCTGCAGGCCTAAAAAGAACACAGGGGAAGAACCTAGCAGGATCATGTAAATGTGAGGATTATTGGAATAGGCCAAAGGAAACTCAAAATCTTATCCTTTAAGCACCGGCATGTCTCCAATTTCATCCAAGAAGAGTAGCAATAAATGAGTTGTATGTTCACTAATCATCTCCATTGAGTGAAGTCCTGTGACAGCTACACTGAGAAGCCCTTCCCCCACCCAATCCACCTCCATTTAGGAAATCCCACTGGAGCACGAATAATAAAAACCCAGAGACAGACTGGGGTTCAGCCTGAAGACCAGAAAAGCAAAGCAGCCAAGCCACTAGCGAGCTCTATGAAATCTTCAGACTAAAGGGGACCAAGTTCCTGTCTCATCCCACCTTATATTCCTCTCTAGCGCTGGGATTGGAGTCGAGCACCACCACTGCCCAGCCTCTGGGGCAGACTAGTGGGGCGGCTGGGATTAAAGGTGTGTGCCATCACTGCTTGTCCTGTATGGCTGACTAGCGTGGCTGTATTGTGTTCTGGTCTTTGGGCAAGTTTTATTTATTAAAATACAAATGAAATAGCACCATATCCCATGTGTATCACTTCTAGCCTTCAGGATCTCTTTAAAGGTGACTGTTCCCTGTTACCACCCGGCTAGGACTGGGTGATAGATGGCCTAGTATGTGCTTTCATTTCCAGGCCTGGAACAGAAGCTTAAAACACTCTCTGGCAACTCTTCCTTCGCTGATGCCAAGAGCCAGAAGGACGCAGAGGCCTTAATGGACGAGGTAAACGTTTGCAGAGTGCATTTCCTGAAGAGAGGGTTATTTTTAGACTATTTTTCAGCCCACTTACCCTGTTTGCGGCTCCTTCCTGCTGAATCGGAACAATTGAGAGGGAGAGCTGAGATAGCCTGCTCCTACACGGGTTGTTGGAGGGCTGTGGAAGCTTCCTATCTATCACCTAGAAATGTTTACTTTCTGTAAAAGAGAGACACAATTGTGTCCTGAATAGAAGTCTCCAAAATAGAAGCATCCGTTAGTGGAATCCTAGGCACTTTGACCCTGTCAGGTGCCCGTAATCACCAAATCGCCGGCTTGCCATTCACAGAAGCTGATTCTTGGTATTAGCTTTGCTGGCCGTAGAAACCTGGAATGTTACTGTTCTCATCTGCAAAATGGGAATACGGATACTATACCATAGAGCTTTTTTGAGGATGCATTGTTATCCAGAAAATGCCACCGCAGTGCTCAGAGAAGGAGCTCAAAAGCTGATCGACAGCTTGTTCAACTTTTTATTTGCCTTTTACGGTGGTGGGATAGTATATGCACATAGCCGTTTTGCTTTTTTACTTTCAGTATAATGTCCAATACATTATGAGGGACTGTCCTCTGTTATGAAATGTTCTTTGCACCGGGTGATTTTGCCCAGTGTAAGCTAATGTAAGATTCTGAGCAGCCTCAGGCCTGCTGGCCTAAGTGGGGGCGTTCAGCAGGTTGGGTGCATTACATCAGTTCTCAGCTAACGTTGAGCATATCGGGATGAAATCTCATCAAGAACAGGTGCCGCTAAAGTTATTAATAAGATTCTACTTTCCATTTTTTCCTTCAACTGACATCAGAATCCTCTAAAAACAAGAAAAAGATGTGGCTATAATCAGGAAGAGGGCATGGGGGCGTGGCAAAGAAGGGCATGGGGCGTGGCAAAGGAGAGCACAGGGGTGTGGCAAAGGACTCTCAGGAAGCGGGGAGGTATTTCAGAAGCAAACTTTTGGAGGACTTTGGGTGGGAGTGAGAAGGGGCTGGAAGAGGGCTTGTGCTGTGGTTTGCATGGTGAGACATGGACTGCTGTTAAAACAAGAAGAATTCAGGAAGGGTGGGCATTTTTAGTAATGTCTTAAAGGATATAAGAACCCAGAGAACTTTTTTTTACCTAATCTAACTTTCCTGAGGAAGTAGCTATCTAATAATTCTGACCAACTTGGGAGTTTGAGTAGTGGTTTGGTGAAAACTGGCAGATGCGGCCAACTATAATTTGTGGTGTGTGTGTGTATATGTGTGTGTGTGTGTGTGTGCATTTTAAGTATAGGTTTCCTTTAGTGGGAAGGCTGCTGCAGAAATGACCCTAATACTTTCTGTGAAAAAAAAAAAAAAGATCTCATTCTGTTTGCTTGGGAGTGGGGATCTGAAATACTACTGCAATGACCTGTGGGTATAGTTTACAGAAAGTCTTAAAACACACTGTAGGACATTTTGTGTGACAGCACAAAAATGTTCAATTAACTAATTCAATGCAAAGGATATCTACCAAAGTAGAGTCATAAAAAGCATGGCCCTCGTCTCTTCGGTTGTCTTTGTGTTGAGTTTTGCTCTCATTGCCAGCATTAGACATGCATTAGCGTCATTTGCTCACAAACTAGCCTACCTCACACAGAAGTAAAGAGACGAGTTAACCCCTGAGCTTGGGACTCTATCAGCAAGCATGAAGCT
Source organism: Neodon shergylaensis (assembly GCA_025134845.1). Classification (NCBI taxonomy): domain Eukaryota; kingdom Metazoa; phylum Chordata; class Mammalia; order Rodentia; family Cricetidae; genus Neodon; species Neodon shergylaensis. The sequence continues at coordinate 12,634,918 of JABTXL010003523.1, read as the reverse complement.
TCAAGTGGTGGATGCCAAATCCCACAAAACTCTTCACCTTGGGAGGAGAGGGACACTGGTGGTATCGACAGATTTCATAGTATTTTGTAGTATCCGGGTTCTTGGAGAGGTTAGGGTCTTGTTCTTTCAGTGTTTTTTCATGTGTATTCATATGTGAGCCGAGTGTGTGTTTCTAGACCTCTTTCCCTTTGGAAGGAATCCTGGGATTCCTTTATTCACCGGCTGTGCCCTGTTCTCTTGACATTTCCTCCCATGGCCACACGATGTGTCTACAGAACAGTTTGAAACTAGACCTTTTGCAAGCGAACTCCTACAAACTGTCATCAGTGTTAGCAGACCTGGAGCAGAGGCCGAAACCCAGCCACCCCTGTAGCGCCTGCATCTTCAAGTGGAAGGAAAAGGTAACGCGGAGATCACTGGGATGGCTTAGCTGGACTGGCCAGGCGGAAGGGCTTACCAGAAAGTCAAGGCAGAAAACCCACCATAACTTTCAAGCTGTACCTGTGCCCCAATTCTTGCTCTGGTGACTAAAATAAACTTATTTTTATCTCTGTTGAGCACACTGGCACTAAACCCAACTAAACACATCCTTTGGAATGAGACTCAGTCGCTCAAGTGAAGAACTCAGGATTTCTCCTCTCTCTTCAGACCTTAACTTTAGCTTTACAATGTGCTATTGTGGAACCTCCGACTAACTTGAAATGTTGGTATTCCAACAGACCTAGACTGTAAGATCGTATGGCAAGCATCAGGTTCATCTTAGCATAGTGGAAAAGTTTAACCCAGTACATAACGTGGCAACACCACACACACAGGTGTCCGTGCAGGGCCACACTCTGGAAATTGTTACGCAGACAGTTACTGCTTATAGCTAGTTTCGTGACATTCTGAAGGGAAGTATAACCAAACACCCAGCAACGAAGGGACAGTATTATTTCTGAAGAGAGTCATGCGTTCTCAATCATTTTATTGGTCTCAATCATTATATTGGGGACCCATTAAACTTGGGTTTCCAGAATTGCTGTGAATGTTTCTATTAGGCCCAGACATAAAGGTCCAAATTGGAAATGCAGACTATAACATACAGTAATCATCTCATTCTGAAACTACTTTGCCTTTGGAACAAAGAAAGTTGAAACACAGAGGGTCTTAGAAATAGTTTGATTATTTATACATCATCCCCATTTAAAAAAAAACACACAAACATAAATCCAAAGGAACTGACATACAGAGAACAGTGTTACGTGGATATTTATAATGTGGTTGTTTAAAATGACTTTCTTTTTATAAACTCTATTTGCACAGGAACACTCTCACACTTACGTAAGAATATCCCGGCCGCTTTTGACGACGAGATTAGAGAAAACTGTGAGCAAGGCACCTTCTGGCGGGCAGAATAGCTCTAGTTCTTCACCTTCAGGTAATCCAGTGCTCAAAATAATCGTGAGCTTGTCCTCTGGGTAGAGTTCATTGCTATATTTAAATATGATTTCTAAGCTACATTCACCCATATTTACTAAAAAGAAATTACCTCTCAGCCGAGAGTGATGAATTTGTTAGCATCTGTAGTTCTGTGTACAAACGTAGAAGGAAAGGTAAGAAGGCCTTACAAAAGAGTGCAGGCTGGGAACATCATTTTATAACATGAGAAGCTATGTATGCATGTGTGCACGTACATATATACATGTGCACGTACATACATACATGTGCACACATGTATACATACACACGGTCATTGTCCCTCAGCTACATACCACAATCTCAGCTCTCCAGTTTGTTTGTTTTATTAAAAAAGAGTTTTAGTAAGACCCAAGGCATTGAGGTCGCACAATCTACTCAAAAGCCACCAATGAATTTTTTGAGAAACAGTTTCCTAATCAACAAGGGATGATGAGACACACACGCTCAACTCTTCCCTTTCTCTACCTGGATGGCAAAGCTGGCATGTTTTTAAAAAAAAAAAATACAGCTACCACACGCATTACTGAATGCTATCGACCATGTGCACACAGAAAGCAAATAATTTTAAATTGCCATTGTTATTAGTATAATAACAGTAATTTTCCTCCAGAATTAATATTTCCTGCATAAGCTGAGTCTTCATTATATGATATGCATAGTTCATATACATGTTGGGTATATTATAGATACTTATTGGACCAAGGAAGAAATATTAGATAAAATTATTCATTTTTTTCAGAAAATTCAAATTATGCACCATACTGTTAAACAAAGAATTTCTGATTGTGTTCATTTTGCCTACTGAGTCACCATGGTAACTACAGCTTCATCCCAAACTCTAGCCTCTGGGTCCCGAGTCGGCAACAATCTCTGCAAGGCCTTGTACACCTTCCAAGCCAGGCAAGATGATGAGCTGAATTTGGAAAAAGGTAAGACTCGTTCTCATGTATTTTAATTGTTTTTTTCATGTTGAGATGCTTACTTTGAATAAAATTTGTTTTACAGGCACAACGTTAAGTTGTTCCTGGCTGAGGTTTTCAGTCATTCTTCACAGAATAGAGACAAAGGGCATGAAATTAAGGTTTGTGTAATGCCGACTCAAGGTCATTTCACGTTTCTAAGTATGTGCCGGGCACTGCTGGAAGCATATCGTTCAATTATTATTCACAAAACCCTCTGAGACACACATTATTTATTCCTGTTTTATAGCTGAGAAGAATGTCACAGAGAAAAGTTCCGTACTTAGACTAAAATCACAAGCAGGAACAAGCCGGGCGGTGGTGGCACACGCCTTTAATCCCAGCACTCGGGAGGCAGAGGCAGGCGGATCTCTGTGAGTTCGAGACCAGACAGGCTCCAAAACCACAGAGAAACCCTGTCTCGAAAAACCAAAAAATAAATAAATAAATAAATAAACAAGCAAGCAGGAACAGTGCAAAATTTGAGCTTAGAGCTCAGTCATGTCCTTAACAGCACTGCTATACTGGGGCAGGATGTCACTCGTGGGGATTCACTGGAGACAGAACTCCACCTTTTTGTTTTTCAGATGGGAGAATTGCAGAAAAGTGAAGTAATAGCTCCCTTAGTATGACAGAAAGTTCTAGAGTCTGAGTCCATTGGTGCCCAGGTTAATGTTTGTTCCCCATTTCTCAGAAAAGAACCTGGAGCCCCTCTAAAGGATCAGGTCCCTTTGTGTCAGAGTATTTCCAGGGAAGTGTTTTCCAGTAGATCATATAAACTAATACTCCTAAGTAAGTACAAATGTCCAGCCTCCACTTTCTGCACGTCTCTATGGTTGGATGTCCAAGCTAAGGCAGAGACCTAGAAATGTGCCCATGAAAAAGAATTATGCCATAAGAGAAGCTTATTATCCATGGCCATGGCTTCCAGAGCAATAGAAAATCAAGATGGAGAGTCGGGCAGCGGTGGCGCACGCCTTTAATCCAAGCACTCGGGAGGCAGAGGCAGGAGGATCTCTGTGAGTTGGAGGCCACACTGGCCTACAAGAGCTAGTTCCAGAACAGGCTCCAAAACTACAGAGAAACCCTGTCTCAAAAAAAAAAAGAAAGAAAGAAAGAAAGAAAGAAAGAAAGAAAGAAAGAAAGAAA
>JABTXL010003523.1:12619750-12631339 GCA_025134845.1 Neodon shergylaensis | reverse complement strand
AAAGAAAGAAAGAAAGAAAGAAAGAAAGAAAGAAAGAAAGAAAGAAAAAGAAAATCAAGATGGATGTTGCAGCAAATGATTCCATGTTTCTTGTCTCTTCTTTCTTTGTTTTTTTCAAGACAGGGTTGCTCTGTGTAAAGGCCTTGGTTGTCTTTGTAGACCAGGCTGGCCTCAAACTCTGAGATCCACCTGCCTCTGCCTTCGAGTGCTGGGATTAAAGGTGTGTGTACCACCACTACCCGGCTAGAGGGAACTTTCTAGTTACCACAGTCAGATTTAACCACCACAGGCCAGTCAGATTTCTCCTGGCTATCACTTCCCTTTTCTAAGAGTAAAAAAACACATTACTTAGAGACTGCTCAAGAAATCAAAGGTTTATGAAGTTTACATTAATTATCTTACTTGTATCCGTTCTCTGTTGGTTACAAAGACACCTATGCTTTATAGTCTAAGTAGCTCTTTTCAATGAAACATGGCATCAGATTTGTTTAAATTTCATCAAACAACCTACTGACCCGAGTAAATTCTTTGGAGAGGGAGAACTCAGAATCAGAATGAGCTCCTGTAAGAAGAAAGAGAAAACCATGATTGGGAAGATAGGACGGTACTGCCACCTGTCCCTCCAGACCAGGGCTGGGCAGGAAAGAGTAAAGGAGACGTCAGTGAGAACGGGCTAAAGAAAAGCAGATGCTGGACCCGGAAGTGGGTGTTTCTTCCTTGATGTGTGGGAAGCAGCCTGGTGGTCGGCTTTGCAAAGCTGTGGCAAATGCCTGAGAAAAACAGCTGAGGAGAGGGAATGGCTAGTTTGCCTCCTGGCTTCCGAGGATTTGGTTTGTTTGGTTGTCTTTCAGGTCTGTGGGGAGGTCAAAAATTTGAGAGTTGAATGTTGTAGCAAGGGAAGAAAGCTGCCCCATTCTCCATAGCCAGCCAGCTGGGAGGTGGGAGTAGGATGGGGGAAAGGAGAAGGGTGGGGAAGGGATGACCTTGACCTTCTAATGCAAGCCCTTCAGTGACCTTCCTGCAAACGGGCCATTCAATAGGAACGCATTAACGAACTCAGCAGCCTCAATATCCAATCATCTCTCAACAGCACCACTGTCCGGGCACTAAACCTTCAACTCACAGACCTTCAGGGGACGCTTCATATGCAAACAATAATATGCCCAGAGAGAGAAAAAGAATTCTCTCAAGCTAGAGGTTTAAGTAAAGTGTGCTGGCCCACCCACCAAGTTTACAGTTACTAAGACCATGGTTACTTTTTTAAAGGGCAACCAAAAATTAGATAAGAACTCTGTTAGGAGTTTGGCTTTACTCATTTCCTTCAAATGTTTATCTCCAAATTGATGTTTTGTTATTAAAGTCATCTAAATTACTGAATTAAGGCTAGATTTCTACGTGAAACTGCAGAAAGACTGAATCCAAATATGACATGGGGAGTTATCACAATTTCAAGAAAAACTATTAATAGAGACACACTTCCAATGAAATATTCTCAACTCTCATGGCCACCAATATGTATAACCCTTAAGGAATATACAGCAAGTTTGCTGGCAAGCCGTTCACTGCACATAAAAGGAGAAGCCAGCTGTGCGATTCTACCACGATTCTGATTTTATGCAAATCCTTAGCATCACTCCATAGTTCATTATTTCACTCTCTTTAACATTCTCAGCTTTTCATGCACAGCACTCAGCAAACTGTGCTTCATCCGAATCAAATGCAGAAAGCAATGTTACCAAGCAGTTTCTTGGGTACGGAACTGTTCTTCAAAGCTCTTACCAACTTTGTGTGGCATGTGTTCAGGCTGCCCACAACCATTGGTCTAACTCAGTGTGTGTCCTCGCAGGAGACATTGTGACCCTACATGAGAAGAAGGAAGAAGGATGGTGGTTCGGCTCTTTGAATGGGAAGAAAGGCCATTTTCCTGCTGCCTATGTGGAAGAGCTGCCTTCAAAGGCTGGGAACGCAGCCATGCAGTCATAAAACAAGACTGGACACCTGGGGGGCCTTACGTGTTCTGTAAATGATGTGCTACAAATAAAGAGGCACAGTTATCATCTTCGCAAGTTTTCCTTATGCAGTGGGTGGTAGAGACCTGCCTGCATTCTATAGTACTTGGTGCTCAGAGGTATTAGCTCAAAACAGAATTAAATAAAAGACAGTTGGATTGAATGAAGCACAGAAGTTTATGGGTTCCTAGAATTCCTAAAATCTAAGACCCTAGAGATGACCCACTCATGACAAAACAGAGATGGTTATCCAGAGTGACTTCAGCCACTTGCCCGAAGTGACATCATTATCTGGGAGTTCACAATAATAAAGATTTAGGTGCCTCTTTTGTTTAGCTTTGGGTGGTGACGAGAACCAGCAGGCCTATGAGGGGTCAAGCAAAGCCTGGGAAATAAGAAAGAACACAGACCAAAGCCAAATCTAGTAACAGACAAGCAGGATACAATATGATAGACACGGTTGGGAAGCAGAATAAAGGATCAGGAGCCAAGCTCCAAAGTCCACCGGGCTGGTGTAGCGCACCACGCCTGTTTCTGCTCTATGGGCTACCATACAGTTCGTGAACTGGGCAAGGGGCTGGAGATTGAAACACACAATGACAAACAGACAGAGACACGGGTCATCCTTGAAACAAGAATGCCCCAAGAATGCCCCCTTTATTGCATACCAGAGCCACTTACATAGGGATCCTTAACTGATAGCCACGCCCCAGCCAAACCCACCAGAAACCACTCTCCTGCCATCAGGAACTCCTGAGGATCTCGTGCTCAGAGCAGCTGCAGGCTGTCTCAGAGCAGAGGAAAACAAGTTGTTTACAAGAAATTCAGGATCTGGGGGTTCACTGCTCCCAACAGGCTGGGGGGAGAAGGGAGGGTGGGAGCGAGACCCTCAAAGGATCTCAGGGCAGAATGAAGTTTCAGCTAGAGCCATGACCTTCTGAGATAGCAACTTCCCAGCCCCTGCCCACCACCAACAGCTCTTAGAGTGAGGTCAAATACAAGCCAAGTGTGGCTTAGGAACTGAGGAAAAGCAAACAGGAAGGGCAAGGAAGAAGGTGGTGTGTGGGATTTCACGCCTCCTTTCCTGTAGTAGAACATCTTTCTTCTGCCAATTGGGAAACTGGGTCATTGTGGAGGCAATACATACCCTATGCAATTCTCCTGAAAGGAACTCTAATGCCAATAAGAACTCAGCTGGAGCAGAAAGTGGAACCTAACATTGCCCATCAAAATAGAATGTTTGTTGTTGTTGTATGGTGTGGTGCGCTGAGGGGTGTGTGTGTATGTGGGGTGTGTGTGTGTGTGTGTGTGTGTGTGTTGAGACAGGATCCCACCACCCAGCTCTGGTTTATTTGGAACTCACTATGCAGAGCACAGGCTGGCCTTGAACTTGTAGAGATCTGCCTGCCTCTGACTCCACCTCCCACGTTCTGAGATTACAGGCTGAAAAGGGATGAAAAAAGCTTCCTCAAATACATTTAATTAGAAGCTTGAGAAAGAAAGCAAACTCCTCAAAGGGCAGCAATACTTAATGGATGTGTTACAGTAGTCAGCCGCTTGCAGAGAATGGAGATCACACACTCTAGGGAATGAGAATTAGGATGTTGATGGAGACACACATCTTACTTCTCTGCCAAAAAGAATATGCTTCCAAAGCATCTATATTTGCATTCATTAAAATCCTCTCATTTTCCTGTGCCCTCCTTTTGTCGAGGTCCGGCCTCGACATAAATTATCTCTCAGACCAGCGGGGAGGCGTGAGAATAAAGACACAATTCACATCATTTTATTGGGAGGGAGGGAGTTCTCAGTGATCCCTCATGGAATCCTGAGTTCACATCCTAAAAATTCACCCGTGTTTATTCTCCAAACAGCTTTTATATCAAAACATAAAGGGAAGGGGAAATTCATTAGCATTCTGTTTCCTAGGTAGCGGGATTTAGGTCACGTCCACAACTATGGCTGCTCTGTCATGTAGACTGAATTAACACCTTTTCCCCAGGCGATCTTTCACAGTTACAAAGAAGCAGCAAGTGGCATTGGCATATCTTGACTCTTTGTTTAGGATGGTGTCAGTTTCTCTGGAAAGGCTAGGTGACCACCTTCTATGTGGCCAGGAGCAAACTGTGGCCTAAAAGTCTGGCCGCCACATAATGTAGAAATATGAGCCTGTATAATATGGCGCTACACCTTTTTCATTAATTCACCATTTTTTAAAGGGAAATTGTCAAATCGGGGAACATCGATGGTTAATGTGTCATTACATCCCTAACTAGCGCTTAACTAACACAATAATGTTTGGTACAGACAGCAAGCCTCAAGGAATGCAAGTACATTTACTATATGAAACATAACATAAAACCTAGGAAAGTACTCCAAAGTTGTTCTTTGTTAGTTGTTTTTTTTTTTAAATAAACCTTATTAATCAAAAAAACTCACAAGTAAATAAAAACATAACACAAAAATTAACCAGATACAAGCCGGGCAGTGGTGGCGCATGCCTTTAATCCCAGCACTCGGGAGGCAGAGGCAGGCGGATATCTGGGAGTTCGAGGCCAGCCTGGTCTACAAGAGCTAGTTCCAGGACAGGCTCCAAAGCCACAGAGAAACCCTGTCTCGAAAAACCAAAAAAAAAAAAAGAACCAGATACAAAGTCTATACAACTCAACAGCTAGAACAGGCATTCAGAATGGCGGCTCTTAAATTTTACACTTTCGCTGTCAAATATGCTTTATGCACTTATCCATCACCCAAAACAAAAAGCCCATGGCAGAGTTAGAACTAGAAAACAATTGGATTTATGCCTTGTTTCTTGACTCATGTCCATTCCCTGTGTTCAGCCCTTTCCCACCCCCTTGTATTTTGCACTTCCTGTAGTATATATACTACATAGAAAGAAGAGCCAGACACCGTCCACACTTTTCATCCTTAGAGGTGTGTTAGTGACGACTTGCAGCATTTAGGAAGTTGGCAGGCCGCCAGGCAATGAACAGTTTGAATTTCTATTTCCTTTCGCATCCCACTTTACTCTGCTGAGCTTTCATGGACAAAACATAAATGTGTAGCAACCGACTTCAGCTAGACAACTTTGCACATAGGAAGTAATGATAATGGGGGCCCGGAGTGAAATTTCCAGAGGGACCTTTCTTCGTACATCTGTAGCGTTTCGTGAGGATGCAAATGGTTTCCTTGTTTGGGAATGCTGCTGAAAAAATGTTATTGCAGCTGGGGTATATAATTTTTTATGTCTCCCCCCCTTTAGTATATTCCTCCCCTTTCCTCTGACTTTTTCAAGAGTACCCTGCAGACAGCCTGAGGAAGGGTAGCGTGTCCTGGACCCTGAGTGAGGAGACTGAGTCCCAAGCTCAGTTTCTTCTCCCAGGGTACCTCACCGGTCGATGAGTAGCAGGAGAGGTAGGTGCTCCGATCTAAAGTCACAGGTGGCTTCTCATTTTAAGTCCAGTGATCTGAGACTCATGTCATGGTTTTGGAACCTGACAGACGAAACCTATGTAAGTTTCAAAGAAACATGGCAAAGGGCATGTGCAAGAGTCCAGGCTCAGTCTGCTCCTTCCAAATACTCTAGCTAAAGGACAATCCAAATAGAGTTTGCTATGGCAGACTTATTTCAAAATGCTTTTAGCCAGTGAAGATTTTCCAGTCATACAAATTGGAATTTAGGATGAAGTTAAGAGTGTGTTAGGTGAAAATTAATAATACATACAAGTCTCAAAAAAACAAAAAAAAAAAAAAAAAACTAAAAAAAGCCAAAAGGCAAGGTTAGTACATTTAAGGACTTTTCCAGAACATGGTGTTGAGGTTTGGGGGCCTAGGGTCTGGGGTGCCTGTTACAATAAAGGGAACTAGCTTAATCCAATGCATATACTTTATTCCTTTTACCACCAAGTTGGTTTAGGGACTGAGATGAGGCTGAAATTGTTGGACCCCCCACTCTATGCCATCCAGTCTAGAAGAGACCACTTACTAGATGCTTGAACTAGGTCCACAAATGTCAACACTGGATGGCAGAATCTTACACAGCATGTAAATATAGGTAGACCAGTTAAAGCCAAATGTGCAGGTCTGCCCCAAACTAGAGTTTGCTCACTGTACTCTGTTAAAATAGTCTCATTGCGGTTTTACTTTCTGCAGTGTCAATCATCCATGGTCAACAGTCTAAAAACATTAAATGGAAAATTCTAGAAATAAAAAGTCCTACATTTTTAAACTGTATACTGTTACTGAGTGGTGGAGTGTGACAAAATGTGGCACCACAATGTGGCATCAGGTGAGCCAACCTTGCTCAGCGTATTCACACGGACATACTGCCCACATTAGTCGACGGAGAGCTAGCTTAGATATCATCAACTATTAGAGTATTTCAGTGTTGTGTTCGAGTAATAATGACGTGTCGCTATTACAATTGATCTATTTTGCTGGTAGTTACTACAGATGACTCATTTGATTGGCAACATGGGTTCAGAGACGCCTAAGGGGAGATGGTACATTAGGCTAGGGCATTTCCCAAGAGGACGGCTTGCTTTGAATAGGGGCAGCTAGCACCATTGTAGGGGACCCAGACGGAACAAAGGTAGAAGAGTGCAGTGCCACCCTCCCTAAATCTAATGCTGCTGCTGTCACTGCCCACGGACACTAACCTCTCAACGGAGACTCACATCAGTTACTCTCCAGAGTCCCAGCCTTCACCCTGAGATGGGCACTGTTATCATTGGTCTCCCGTTTTCTGGGGCTTCAAGTTTCACGGCCTAAAGAGCTACTGAGTTCTCGGCATCTCCTGTATGCACACCACTCTTGAACTACTCGTCTCCAACCATGCAAGCCAACCCAGTAAACCTCTTGTAATTATGTAATGTATTGTTTTTGTTCTTCTAAAGGACCAAAATGTATTATTGTTGTCAAGCTCTTTGTGTGTCTAACTTACAAAGATGAATGAATTCTACGGATATGTATTTCATTTAAAAACTCTTCAGTTGTGTGCATGCAAGCAGGCACACATACCGTGGCACGGGTGGAAGTAGGAGAACAATTGTGGGGAGTCCATTCCTTCCTAATATGTGGGCCATGGGATTAACCCTGGGTCATCAGGCTTGGACGCAGGTACTAGTGAGTTATTTCATCAATTTTTGTTAAGGGCATGTTTTACTTATCAATCTCCCTCTAAGATTTAATGAAAATAATTGCAGAAATATACCTGTGAGGGAGAAACCATTTCCCTTCAGCCCTCATAAATTCATACTGAAGAGACAAAGACTGGTTCAGAGAGAAAACTATCACATTTATTAGCACACGCATGCATACTGTACAGGAGACACCAAATAAAAGAACACCAAACAGGTTCAGCCTCACGTTTGCGCAGCATCTTCAACAGAGAACAGTGAGATCTGACAAACATGACAAGTTGGACTTCTGGCTTCCAAAGTTTGGGGAATTGTGGAGAATAAGTTTACAGGAATAAGTTAATGAAGCTAGCTTGCCCGTCTCTCCGGTGACATGTCTGAAGAGGTAAGCGATCTCTTTTGCGGTTAACTTCCATCTTTGTGGGTATGAGGCCAGATACCTTATCATTTTAGGTCCCGTGTCTAGGCAAATTCAGGGAGGGCACAGCCGTTTCTAACCCTGCTGCTGTTTAACTGATTTTTAGCCCACAACTGTTATGTCAAAGGGTATGTTTTGGGATGATGTATTCTAGTTTCTTTCATACCACACAAAAACACTGAAGAACCAGAGGGGCAAAAGACAAAAATTCTTTTAGGGTATATATACAATAACAAAGCAGAACAAACCTACTATCTCTACATCAATTATGAACCGTAGCTATAAAAGCTTTCCGAACATTAGCAAGAAACGCTGAAAAGTTGTTAGTCTTCCTGACCTTCTCCTGAAATTCTGCTAGGCACTCAAGAGGAGGTGAACAGTCGGACACTGGAAGAGAGAAGAAGGCACTTTAAATGAGGGGCTCTCTATACCATGGAGAAGGGTTTCTAATGTAGGCTCTAAGCTGGTCTCAACGACAATTACACTTTACTGAAATGCTGGGCAGAAACTAACACACTTGAGTTTCATAGTTATCTCTTAGTCCTTTCCTTCCTTAATCCCTAAGGACTCAAACTGTGAGACTCGGTCCCACCTCAAACCTGAGCATGGTACAGAGGACCGAGAGCCAAGTGACACTCAGTGCTCTTTCCGCCATCATTCACACACATTTTGTTTTAACTATTAGAAGTCATTTTCTGTGCAAACCTTCAGTTTGACTTGTACGTTTCTTGTCACAATATAAAAGAAAAAAAAGCACTTTTAATGCCAATTCTTTTTATCTTTGTTTTTTTGAGACAAGGTCTCTCTCTATAGGTGTGCCTGGCCTGGAACCCTATGTAGATTATCTGCTTCTGCCTCTTAAGTGCTGGAATTGAAGACAGGAGCCCACATACCTGGCCTTAATGCCAATTCTCAATAATTTATGATTTTTGAAAGAAATATCCAAGATTTTCACACAGCAACTGTTCTAAGAGTGGCATTTACAGAGTCCACTAACTAAATGAGGCAAAAGCTACAAGGTACAAAGAGCCTTGTGTCAGCTGTACAAGTAGACTATAGCAAATCTCCACTGAGAGCTGCCAAAAGAACAATCCCGCTCTTTCTACCATCAATCATCTCCTTTGTTCGGGAGGAAGGACTTGGCCACATTAGCTTTCTGGCTTTGGTAGAGTTCGCTTGAACAGGACCATAACAGAGGAGCAGAGGACTTGGTTCAAAATTCATTCTGGGAGCTTTAATATACTATCAAACACTGTGAGGGTCTTTAAGTTGTCTTTCCTATTCTATGATACTCTGATAAAACAGAGAAAGTCCTTATTCCAGCTCACAGTTCAAAGGTCAATCAACCATGGTGGGGGTGTCAGAGCAACAGAAGCATGCAGCAGCTGGCCACCTGATCCCCACAATCAGGAAGCACAGAGTGATGAAGTACTGATGCATGCGTGCTCCTGCTCAGCTCCACACCACGCACCTTAAGGTCTTCCTGCCTCAATCAACACAATCACGATAATGACTCACAGCACACGGTCATGGTGACAACACTAATATCCAAACAGCCTATGTACCAATAATACACAATTTAGAGAAAATTGAAAAACTAGGAAAGAGGGTTTGGGAATTTGCTCTAGTACTTGTTTGATTAAAAGACAATTACTAAAGAGAAAAATCTTCAAATATTTTGTGGATGAAGAGTATATAGGATGACAGCTTCGGAGCCGAGCAGCATGCTGGGCATCTATCTGCCAGCTACAAAGCTTTAAAATGATACTACAGGTGAGATCATTTTTATGAACACCAACAAATTCAAGGACTAGAATTAAGACGACACAAACATACTTGTACCTGCTTAGTGTTCACGCTGTTAGCGATCACACACACATTCCCTATAAACTAAAGGCTCTCTGACCTGCTGCAGAACTAGTTACTAACCTGCGTTGGGGATGAAACAGCCTTTAAAGAAAATATTTTGAGCAAAATAAATGACCGCATTTTGGTTATTTTACACAAAGTGGCAATGACTAAACTATTCATACTGCCAGTCACAGTTTCAGCTTTAAATTCTCTGCAAGGGCAATCAAATTTACATATAAAATACAATGAGCTTTGGCCCCTAATGCATCTATATGGCAAAACTATCTAACATCCTTTAGAGGACTGGACCCCAAGAAGAAACACTGAAAAGGAGACAGCTTGTGCAAACAGTAGTTTCCTTATATTATGAATCAAACAACAGTTGAGGGCAGTGATCTGAAACAAAAGCAAAAGATGGGAATACATACCTTCATAATCCCTGGCTTCATTTAGGCATAGGGAAAACATATATGGTCTCTCAGGCTTCTTAGGGTCAATACCAGTGAATATAAACTGCAATTTATCACCTGAAGAGAGTAAACCATTTAATATGAGAATTCTTAGAATGCCAAGGCTCTCAGTAGAGATAAACTCACACACACACTTCTTTGATCAGTATGAACACTGTCGTGTATCCACTTAACCAGTATCTCCAAACACAGAACTTACAAATTAGTCTAAATGACATTAAAAGCAGACAACAAAGGAAGAACAGAAGAGGTGGACATCAATGACATTAACCTTTTTTTCCTTCAAAAGATATTATCAAGAAAATGAAACTCACAAAATTATGGAAAATATTTGTAAATCAAATACCCACTAAAGCTTGAATGCACAGAATACACTTTTAAAAACTCTAAAAATTTGCAAACACAAAAGCAGAGACTTAAGCTTTTAAGAGATTTAAGATCACTGTAACCAGAAGAGTAAACAATCAGTGTCAGCTCCTTCCCCTTGCAGGGGAACAGTTAAACACAACACTGTGTATGTGTACACTACATGCACACGTGTAATATATACACACATACGTTTCCCAGACATAAAAAGGAATGAACTTCTCTTACATAACTACAGGATGGAAAAAACCTTAGAAATACAAAGCTAAGATGCAAAGGAACAAATATTGTACAATTCAACTATATAAAATAGCTTTAACAGATAAGATAAATTCATGGAAACCAAAAAATAAAGTCAAGGTTACTGAGAGCTTTTAAAAAATTTCTGCTTGGGGTAATAAAAAGATACAGAAATCCATGGTGGTTAGTAATGGTCACACAACACTTCAGATGTAATTAATGTATGAATGTATTTGGTTAAAACAGCATAGCTGGGTGGTGGTGGCACACATCTTTAATCCCAGCACTTGGGAGGCAGAGGCAGGTGGATCTCTGTGAGTTCAAGGCCAACCTGGTCTACAAGAGCTAGTTCCAGGACAGGCTCCAAAGCTACAGAGAAACCGTCTCGAAAAACCAAAAAAAAGAAAAGAAAAAGGTTAGTTTTATGCTACACGTACATTACTACAATAAAACCCATATTGTTAAATGAATTTATTTTGCATTTTTCTAGTTACTTTACTATCCAAAAATACCTTGATATGCTTCCAAAGAAGTAAATGCCTGGCTGCTACAACGTATAAATTCACACACACATTTTAGTTCTTCTATAGCATAAAAAATTAAGCAATCTTATTTAAAATTCCGAGTTATAAAAGGAAAGCTTCAGAAACTTAGGGAAGACTTATCTTACATCCAACTTCAAAACGAAGTCACTGTCAGCACACCAGATTTTAGAATGTTAATGCCAAAGAAAATTTGGTGATATACTCAGCTAAACTAAATGAAGGGTTTAACCTGGGCTTTTTTTCTTCCCGAGTATATACACGAGGGCCTTCTCTCAGAGTCACCAACAGGCAAGGAGACTTCTGTGCCCATTTGTGGGTTGGTGCGTCCCCCTGCAGGGCACCAGGCCATCTATCGGTTCTCTAGTGGACACCAGCTTGTCACCCTTTTATTTATCACTCATTCCTCTGGTTCAGTTGATCTGCATCAGCCAGTTAAACACTTTACTTTTACCAGTTTATAGCAACACACACTATGCCCTTCCCACCATTATAATCACACAGTCTGTAGATAGATAGATAGATAGATAGATAGATAGATAGATAGATAGATAG
>JABTXL010003523.1:12582956-12609621 GCA_025134845.1 Neodon shergylaensis | reverse complement strand
AGGAAAGGAAAGGAAAGGAAAGGAAAGGAAAGGAAAGGAAAGGAAAGACAAATGCATGATGGAGACACGTATAGAGGAACACCATGTAAAGACACGTGGAGATGGTGGCAGCCATCCAAAGACCAAGGAGGGGCCATGGAGCAAACTATAATAGTGTTGACTCCTTCGTCATGACTTCCACTTTCCATGCTTATGAGAAAATAAATGTGTGTTTATTTTAGCCACCCAGTCCGATGCTCTCATGGCAACTTTAGCAGGGGAACATGATGCCCTAAAAAGAATGCCTGCTGAGAAAGCACATTGAGCAAAGACATGAAAAGCCTTAGCAAGCTATGATGGAATAAGAAGATCCAGCAGATTGTGTTAAAGGGAAAAGGACATTGAGAAGCTTTTGCTTCTGTTAATTATCCTATAATCTACAGAACTGGCGTTCTCTGGAGACACAGGGTCTGTCTAAATTAACTACCTAAGATGAAGAACAAATCCGCAGTCAACTTCATCACAGACCATAGACTCTGAAATGTTGAATGAGCATGAAGTTTAATTTTTAATTGTAAGACAAAATGTATTTGATATCATTTATACCCTGATTTAAGGACATGACACTTCTGAAGAAAATGAATATCATGAATTATGTAGCTCAGATACTTCTTAGAAAAAGAATAAAGGGAAGTTATGTCCTTTCTCATGGCTCATTAAAGAAATTATGGAAATTAGAGAGCCTGAACATGCAAAACAAAAAAGCCTGAAGCATAGACGTTGGTTGGTCAAGGCAGATGCAGCATATGGCTTGCTTGAGCTCCGTCATTCTAAGCCCAGGTTCTACACCAGAATCACCCACTCGGAGTATTTTTATATGACCAATGCCCAGATCCCACCAGTAGAATTCAGCAGATATGGAGTGAGATAAGGTCATTCATTGCCCATGATAGCCTGAGGCGTCTAATTGCCAGCTAAGAATAATTCTTCTAAGTCCACGTATGTTTCTCCCTTATCAGAAGAACTATGCTCACTGTAAAGCACCCCCAAACATTTTTAATGGCCAATTTATTTCTTCCAGGGGAGGCAACAAAGGTCAGCAGAAACCCATAGGGACTGCATGCCCATCACACTGTTCTGTGGAATGATGGGATATCTTGAAGAGCCTCACAGAGACAACTGCAGCCAGTGAAGAGAGTTTCTGGTAAAGGAGGCTGTGACTCGCAAAGACAACTGTCTGAATGGAGGGATGAGTAGTGCATTACTGGCCGCACCTTCAGCACCTGTAAGAGTTGACTTTACCCCTCGCCAACCCTACTCGATAGAAAGAGAACCTCACTCTGACAGTGACCCCTAGGTCTCCACGCGGCACTCTCTTCACCCCAGCTGTTTTTTTTCGGGGGGGGGGTGCCTCTTATTTACTTCTGACAAGCAATTCTCAACAATCCAAATGGCTGAAAATCCCTGATTGGTGGAAGCCCTTGGGAGTCAGTTCCTTTGTCCCAAGTGCAGTTTTCCAAAGCTCGCAGCTGTAATCTGTAGTCAGTTAAAAGCAATATAGAGTCAGGGAGATGGCTCGGTGGTAAGGGTGCTTGTTCCACAAGCCAGATGACCTGGGTTCAAGCCCTCGAACCCTCCAAGAAAACAGAGAACTGACTCCTGAACTTTGGCCTCTGACCTCTACAACTACACCATGCTATCTGTGCACCACAGACACACAGACATACATACACTGTAATAATGATAATTATAATAATAGTTTAGTCCTAACACATTTCTATAGCCCAAGTAAGTCGAAGAAGTCTGCTTTTTTTTTTTTGGCCTTACACTCAAACATGTAAACACCACATCTCCCTCTGAGTTCATGTATTTGCTGTATCTTGTCTTTGCTCCATATATATCCTGACATTCTTTGATACTGAGGATCTACCTGATCATTTATTTCTCAAAAGCTATGATCAGAAATGAATCTGTCAAATCACAAGAGATTTCAAATAAGAAAAAATTGCTCTCTTGTTTTCCTGAAAGACACAGTAGAATAGTCAGAAACCCACAGTCTATCTGAAATTAAAATGCATGGCTTTGAGGCTTCTTTGACGAGGAATAATTATTTATGTCGTCTGCTAGCCAAGCATAGAGATTGCTAATGTCTGCCCTTGAGGGAAATGAACTGTGTGAAAAGTTCCAAGCAAACATGGTCCAACTGTTCATGGGAAAGGAGGAGGCAGAAGAAATCCACGGGTTTCTCTCCAGATTGCCCCCAAGTGCCCGGATCAGCACCTCTTTTCCCTCCAACTAAAGTCATAAACAGATGAGGTTTTGTGGGGAGGAGGAACATCATCCTGTCTCCATGGATGCTCGGCATCACGTGTCACGTCACAGTGATGGCTCAACACTCAACACATCACCAGGGTGCCGTATAAAGACACAGCTCCAGTTGCTTCAGGCATGGAACTGTGCCTTTTCAAGATGGATTTCCTTCATAGGGGTGGAGTACTCATTATTCAACATCTACAGAGAGACTACAGGGCTTACTACGATTTTCTATATTTTATGTCCAATGTTGGAGACCCCCGGAATATTCTTTCTGTTTACTTTCCACGTTGGTTTCCACTGAGTCAGGCTGTTGGAACCAAGATGATATGGGTAGCAGTCATAGGGGACTGGTTCAACCTTATATTCAAATGGTAAGACTCCTGACTTATTTTTTTCCTAAAATTTATTCTTAAATTTGTGATTTTCGATTAATGATCAGGTTTCAGATGTATGTAGTTTGACTTGGAATATATTCCAAACAAATTGGTTACTTTGAGACACCAGGTTCATAAGTAGAACTAACAAAAAGCATAGAAATACTTACTTTGACGGAATTATAGGTGATTACAAAACCCACTAACACATATGCTATGATTAACCAAGGAGTTAGCGGGACAGTAGTGTGATTGATGAGTCTAAGGACCATTTTGATAGTCCCACTCTAAGTACCCAAAGCACCCGTAGGACTTCCTTGTTTGTGGGAGACAAGGGTACCCAAACTCCAGATACTACCATCTTTTGTAAAGATGAGAGCCCAAAACCCAAGTTATATCAGGGTGTTTCAATCATGACTCTTTACTTGAGTTAGGTTTTACAAGAATGACAAGTCTCCACTTAGTTAACGGTTGTATTTAAGTACATGTGAAATTCGTCTGCCTTTAATTGCAGGATATTATTTGGGCATCGTCCTTACTGGTGGATCCAAGAAAGTCAGATTTACCCAAATCACTCAAGCCCATGTCTTGACCAGTTTCCTACTACATGTGAGACAGGTCCAGGTAATGATTAAAGCGACCTCACTTTACGGACACTATTCTAAGCTTTATGCATGATTAGCATCCTATAATCATATGATAGCTAGGATCTCAAAGAACGTGTCATGAGTGGGGAAGCTTAACACTTATTATAACAACTGCTAATGAGGAAGGAAAGAATTTTATGGATAGTTGAATTCTGCATTGTTATTTGTGAAAGATTATGTGTGGAGAATCCTATCCGAATCATTTATACTTGGGTATTTACTTTCGGAAGTAATGGTTTGGTATGAAACCAAATAAAAAACAACAACAACAAAAAAAAACAGTAAGCTAGAATGAAGTCCCAAAGAACTCCATTAAGAGTCTAGAAATGGCTGGACATGGTAGCACACTCCTTCAATCCCAGCACTCAGGCAGAGGCGAGTGGATCTCTGTGAGTTCCAGGTCAGCCTGGTCTACAGAACGAGTTCTAGGACAGCAAGGGTTTGGTATTTAACCTGAGAGGCTTTCTGCTGGGTGAAAAGTCATGTCCAATATCTAAGTAAAGTAGTTAAAAGCAAAACTAGCAGTATATAGGAAAGACATCCATTTTGGTGGTAAGGAAAGGCCGGTGACAGGAAACACCTGATGGCAGATGTTTCCTGTCACAAGTCACACCCCCGTTTTAGTGTCTTTGTGGGTTGAATTCTCCATTGTTTCGCCAAGATTCTCACTGCAATGGCCACAGCGTGCACATTCTGGTTTCTGCATGCACACAGCAGCTGTTTGTAAGTCAATTGGTGAACCACAAGCAGAACAACGGTAGCCTATTAGCTTAAGGAAAATAAATCGATTCAAGGTCCAGTAGAAGTGCTTTAATTTTCTTGTCAATTGAAAACAACACATGAAGAATGAATAAGATTGTGTAAGCGTTGTCTGCAACTGCCCATGCTCTTAATTATACCCGGATATATTGATTTGCAGAATTCAGTCAGCTTGAAAGTCTGGAGAGGGGGGGGAGTACCTAACGCATTCTCATTAAAGAAAGTTAATGTAGAATTACATAAAGTTATATCTGATTATATATGTTGTAAGTTCATAATATTCAGGACTTCATGGCCCTGTTCCATCATGTAGAATTGTCTGAGAAGTCACATTCCCTACATTTGACATGGCAATTTTAACTCTAACCATTATTATCCACATTACAAATGATCAAGAATGGGCTACTCCTCCAGGGACCAAGAGGAAAAATCAGATCTTTCTAGCAATTTTCTCTCTGTTCCTTCTTTTTTTTTAAAACAGTGTTTTTGAAGTCATGAATTTAAGCCTCAAATTGAGTCCACTTTTATCTACTTCTGTACAGCACATATTAACCTGTAACCAACGAGGCTTCTATTTCATTTTAGTGTAATTTACATGGCAAATATAACACCCTATTGTCTCATTTTTGATCCTGATGCTTAATTAACCACTTTCTGAACAAACAATGCTCGGTACAGGAAGTCCATCTGGTCACGCAATGGGCTCATCGTGTGTCTCGTATGTCATGGTAACAGCAACACTGTCAGCCAGATGGACAAGTCCTCTGTCACTCTGCACAGGTCAGCGTGCCCCGACTTCTGTAGCATTAACAAGACAGTGTTGAATATGGGAAGTTGTTTCTAAATATTCATTTTAATACATGTTCGGTTGTTCAGTGAAATGTGCTTATTCTATTCTTTCACAGCCCATGTAGCAGGCTGAGGGGAAATGAATATTCTGCTTTAAGATAATGTCCTAATTAGCTCACAGCTATTACCACTTTTATAATTGAGTTGGAAATGTTTATCTGATTAATGACTTGCTAAATACGCCTTTGGGATTCTGAAATTCAACTATTATTTTGATACCTCATAAACAAGCCATCTAAAATTGCATAAGGAAACATTTTTGTGTGCACATTCTCTTGCCTTAAGATTAACTTAAAAATTTAAGAATCTTCGTTGCTCTTGAATGCGTTGATTTATCTAGTGAAATTATGCTTCCTACTCTGAACACCCAATGCTTTTAAGATCACTAAAATATATTCTAGCTGTTAAAATCTGTGCAGTCTTTTTAATTAAAACACTCTAGAGGCAAAATTAAATTCGCTTGCTAGATTTACTGCCGACAGATATCTTAATGTGGAGATCCTTTCAGAACTTTAAGATAGCACACCATGTAGAAATTGGCCTCTTTCCTCTGTTCTTCCTTTGAAATTCTTTGTAACTAAAGCAATCTGAGACATCACCTTAGTCATAGATTGTACAGTTTTGATTAGAAGCAGAAACATGCAAAAAAATCCTATCAAATGTTAAAATTCAACTATTAGAAAAAGACTGCATTGAATGCCAAGATCTTCAAATGTTATGTTGCTGACAAGCAAACCAAAATTTAGTTATTGAAAGAAAAACATGTCAACCTTTTAAAAAATCTAGCATACAACCATTACCAGTATAGAAAATTTCTTCTAAAATGAAGAATTGAAAATACTATTCTACTTCTTAAGAGTAGCGCAGAATAACGTAAGCAAGGAGTCTATGTGGGTCATTCTTCCCTCAAATGAACAATTCTGGAAAAATATGTTTGTTCTAAAAAATATCCTTGTTCCTTTTTGATATTTGTAATGGCAATATTTTCTTCGTCTACCAAAATTTAGTGAGTGGGGCCTGAAGAGATAGCTCAGAGGTTAAAAAGCATTTGCTGATCTTGCATGGGACCCAAGTTCAGTTCCCAGAACCCAGATGATGGCTCACAACCATCCATAAGAGCAGTTCCAGGGGATCTGACAACCTCTTCTGGCCTCTAAGGTCACTGAGAGTCTGTGAGATTACATACAGAGAGGTCATGGGCTTCTCACCTAAGTGGACGCTGCCTCTCTAGTGTTTTCTTCAAACAAAGAAAAGCTGAGAGCGGAGAGCAGCGAGGAAGCACAAATACCAGGGAGCAAAGATCTGCATGGTTTATTCGTGATTGTTCTGGATACTGCTAATTCCTCCCCACACACGCCTGAATCTTCCTTGCCCCCATATTTTACTTTTAGGAGTCAAGTCTTTCAAAATCAGGAAAATCAAATTCTTCAACTTCTGAAAAACTATTAGATACATGTGCATTGGCTCATCGGACCAATCTCTGTGCCTCACTTTAGAAAATTAATTGTGGGCTGTACTATTACACCAACAACTTCTCAGCAGGATTTTTTTTTCTTCCTCATGGAATTCTAGGCTTTCAGTGGATAGCCCTGTCTTTCTGATCAAGCTCAAAGACTGTGAGTCTGTCTTCGCTACATGTTGATAGCCTGTGGTCTCCTTCAACACAGTCTGTAACTCTTCTCAGGGGTATTATACATAAATTACTTTAGGTGATGATGTATTAAATAGGCCAATAAATATGGGTGAAAACATACCAGTTGATTGTAGTAATGGAAAATAGCATCTCTAACACCTAATCACTGGCTGCTCTCCAAGTGTGTTTTTAGAAAATGTCATGTTGGTTTTATAAGACACATTAACTAGCGTTAGGCAACTGATTCCTTAGGGGGAAAAAAAAGCTCAGGGCGAAAGAAGCTTTTACTTGAGAATAAAACCATCCCATGTTGATTGGGGAACTGCGGGGAGAGAAGTAGGAGAGAATCGTTCTTGTTCTTTTCTTCACTGTTCCTTGTCCCTGTCCCTGCATGAGGCTACAGCACACTGCGTTTTGTCTGCCCACCCCCGCCACCTGCAGATGTAAGAGGCCTGCTTCCCTCCAAGCCTTTTTTGGAAGTTTCCTGTTGAGTCAATAATGTCCGTCCTGAATCTTCCATCCGCTACACTCTGAGCCTGCTTTCACCCAGGCCTGAGGGTACCGGGGCATCAATAGGCTGGGGATTCTGCTGCTGTGCCCAACTCTACCAGGCATTCCCTGTATGTTGGTTGCCATGGAGGAACTTTCTTCAGCTACCCTACACAGTTATCTGTAGATGACATGCGATCCTCAGGGGGGAGGAAATGGGATGAGGTGCGGCTTATTTTCAATAATTAATCTCCAACAACTCTACCCCCATCTACCGTGAAGCCTCTGAGACCCTCGTGAGGAGATTTTTCTTTCCATCTAGTTGAAATCTTCTGGAGGAATCCACGTGGAGGCAATTTGCTTTTGTGATTGAAATTGCTTCGGCAGCAAGAGGAACAGTTCTGTACAGCCTTGGAGAAAATGCCTGATTTTAATCACGATGTAGAAGACTTCGGCTTTCAATTTATTCACAAGAAATAAGCAAAATTGAGCTCATTTGACTCACTATATCCATCTATTCAGTGTCTACGCATCTGCATATTCAAGAGAAAAATGTCAATAATATCCCAAGCTGTCAGGATGATACAATCTAGACGAGAGGCTTAGAAGCTATCCCAATCAAACATGTATTTGAAAAGAAATGCAAGGGAATTTATTATTGCTAAAACTAGCTACTAAGAAGAATGTCGAGTCACTTTCTTTTGATAGCCTATTGATTGGGCTTCTCCCTTAGAAGGTTAAGTTGGTGCCATCTCTGTATGCATGTTCCCACAACAGAGGGCCTAAACATGTCATAAGACATTCTTGAAATCCAAGAACAGATTCTAAACTTTTCAAGTCCAAAATTTTTGAGACAAAATGGACCCACACACAAAATTCTTGTTTAAAAACATTTTTTAAAAAGTTTTGATTCTAATCCCAGCACTCGGGAGGCAGAGGCAGGCGGATCTCTGTGAGTTCGAGACCAGCCTGGTCTACAGAGCTAGTTCCAGGACAGGCTCCAAAGCCACAGAGAAACCCTGTCTCGAAAACAAAACAAAACAAAACAAAACAAAAAATTTTTGATTCATTAAATATATTCAAACTACTTTCCCTAGCAGTTTTTTTAATTGAAATTTTTAGAATGATAAAGATACTTGCTTCTGTATAATATTGTAGTTACTGGCTCATGTGACTACTAAACTCTTAAAAATGTGCCTAATACAGCTGAGGAAGGATGTTGTCTTAGTTAGGGTTGCTGTTGCTGTGATGAAACACCATGACTAAAAGCAAGTTGGGGAGAAAAGGGTTTGTTTGACTTACATTTCATACAGCTGTGCATCATCAAAAGAAGTCAGGACGGGAACTCAATCAAGCACAGCAGGAACTTGGTGGCAGGAGCTAATGCAGAAGCCATGGAGGGGCGTTGCTTACTGGCTTGTTCCTCCTGGCTTATAGAACACAGGACAGCCAGCCCAGGGTTGGCACCACCCACAATGGGCTGGGCCCTCCCCCATCAATCACTAATTAATAAAATGTATTACAACCAGATCTTATCTTATTCTCAATTGAGGCTCCCTCCTTTGAGATAACTCTAGTTTGTGTGTCAAGTTGACATAAGAATAACTAGCATGTGGGGCTGGAGAGATAACTTAGTGGTTAAGAGCTTTGCCTGCTGTTTCAAAGGTCCTGAGTTCAATTCCCAGCAACCACGTGCTCACAACCGTCTGTAGTGAGATTTGGTGCCCTCTTCTGGCTTGCAGGGACACATGCAGGCAGAACACTGAATAGATTATAAATAAGTAAATCTTTTTTTTTTTTAAAGAATAACTAGCATAGGTATTATAAAATGTTATTTATTCTTAGTTAATTTAAGTGTGTGTCTAGTAGCTACTGAATTGGGTATTACAAACCCAAC
Source organism: Neodon shergylaensis (assembly GCA_025134845.1). NCBI lineage: Eukaryota > Metazoa > Chordata > Mammalia > Rodentia > Cricetidae > Neodon > Neodon shergylaensis. The sequence continues at coordinate 12,600,678 of JABTXL010003523.1, read as the reverse complement.
TCCACCGTGCTTTTCCTTGAAAAACAAAACAAAATTTATATTGTTTCCTATCCCTAACTACATTAAAGTGAAGTGGGGGGGGTGGGGCTCTGTAGCATGTCAGCATTGGTCTCGGCAGCATTTTCTAGAGGCACCTCTGCAAAGGCCAGGTCCCTTCCCCCTGATTCCATCCTGTGAGCTCTGGCCACCTGGGTCTCCCTGAAGCTTTGGTGCTCCAAATTGAGGAGGCTGGGTTCATCCTCCCTGTACCATGTCCTGGGAACCCAAAGGCATCAAAACTGTGTGTTTTATCCATAATTCATGGACATATTCTGATAACTGGATGACTTTATAAACAAGTTTTCCTGGTTTAGGATACATATATGTCTGATAGCAGTGCTTCTATGGTCATTCAGAAAATAGTAACAAAAGCTTCCCAAGTATCACGTTGCCCTGAAGACTTGGTCCTCATCTTGGTCTCCTGGTAATTTGTAGGCAGCATTTTTGGATGATTACCTGAATCTAATGTTGCCAAGGAACTAAAGAACCATTCATAACTGTCCCCTTATCTTTAATGTCATCTGGTGACTCCCCCATGAAGGTCAGGTAATGCTACTTTGTTAGTGCTTTGAAGTCATTATCCTGTTTCCACAAAAAGGACTTGAGTGGTAGAAAGATCCAGATGCAGCTCCCGTAACAACACATGAGAAAGTTCTGAGAATAAAGGCTCCATTTGGGGCTCCACAAAGGACAACTGGAGTTTATGTCAGATACGAGGCTGGTTTGTGAAAAGTACTAATTACTGCCTTTGCTGTCCTTTGATGGAGATCGCAGTAATGATTTCAAAGGAACCACATCGCATTTCTTTAGGCAGCACAGAAGTGGTAGGGAGAAAACTCAAAAGTGGAGTTATAAAGGTTAGCGTGAAGCCAATTAATTCTGCTCTGTTGTGAATTCTTAATTTCTTGGGGTCTTTCCTATTCCACCAACATTTTGCCACATGATGTCTGAATATAATTCTGCCTTCAGTTCAAAGACTGTGTTGCTGCCCCCTCAGAGGCTGCTGGGAGATGAAAGAATGGCAGCTGGGGTCCTGCTGGGTTAGGTTTGAGGCACAACTCAGGGGTTACATTGGCTCCCAATGCCCATCACCTCATTTCCAGTGCTGGGATAGATGAGGGCTGAAGCCCTTCCCTGGGATCATCTGGGAACCATGTAGGCAAGAGCAGGTGACATGTGTACCCGAGAAAGAACCCACCCCAGATGAAGACAATAGTCCCGCTCCCAGCTCTCTCTACTGCAGCACACTGTAGGTTCAGTCATACTCCAACTCCCGTTGTAAAATGGAATTTCCAGGCCTCGGGCTTCGCTTCCTAAACCGTATTGCCCAGGCTGTGTTCCGTGACCCCACACCATGCTTTTACTGAATGGTGTTTTACCCACCACTGCCTGTAACACACGCTGACATCTCCAAGTTTAGCAATTCCGCATTAAAAGCATGTAGTCCTTGGGTTTTTTTTTTTTTTTTTTTTTTTTTTTTTGTTCACAATTATCCCTAGCTCTGCCATTAGAACATCTGGGGAGGCAGGTGAAGGAGTAGTGGGGCTGTCAATCTTTCTTATCTAAGGACTGCCTTGACTTAGCAAAGGAGAAGCAAGTATTCAGCCCGTCCTGAGCTGTTGCTGTGCATCTTATTCTCTTGGCTTTGGTCTGGTCGTGCTTTTCCCATCCCGGCCAATCGAGAAGCACAATTGCAGCTCAATTTGTGCGGCCCACACAGCATTAGGATACAGGGGGTAGATGCCAGCAATTTCAAACTGAGCTTATGGGGGACATTTCAGATTCAAACTGTAACCCTTCCTCAAATTCCTCTTTTGTTTGCTCTTGTGAAGCACCGTCTTTGTGGAAGACGTATAGGGGTATTGTCATTTCTCTATAAAAAGAGCAGGAAAGATGATATGAAAGGCTGTGTAAAATGTGTTTCATAGATACTGTTTTAATTTTACTTAATGAGATGAACAAGGCTATAAATTCTAAAAAGGGCTGAAATCCGATTTGAAATTTGCTCTTTTGTTAAACAATTTCAGATCTATATAATACATTTTGGCCTTTCAAACATTTCAGGCCAATTAAAATTCAAGTTTTATAGCTATGAAAGGGAATACTTGAAGATGTGAAATAATTCAACTGATATAATGAGGCAACACTATTAACATGAGTATATTCATAGACTTCATGCCCACTGATTGTTCTTATAATTAAATTGCCAATTCCATTCTTCCTTGACACCTTAAGATGGAAATTCTTGCTAGAAGAGATACTTAGCAGGTATAAAAAATACTGGGATGAGTGAAAGAGGGGACTTTTGTGGGTTGGAGATGTTTGCTGTGTGAGGAAAGTAACTCTGTTAAAACTCGTGTTTACTGGATTATGCATCAACTAACTGGTTATCCAATACCAAATGATCAGCCCTGAAAATGTGCATGCAAGTACCAATATCCAGACTGAGCAGGACGCACGTATGTATTTAGGAATATATACAAGTATAAACATATGCATGTAGCACCATTGAGAAAAGAGACCAAGAATTTAAAAGAGATAAGGGAGGGTTTGGATGGAGAAAAGAAGAGGGAAACGATGTAAGTAGATCTCAAAAAATAAAAAAAAATAAGATATGTCATATTTTAATTTTTTCAGCAGTTGAAATGCGCTTCTTGAATGTAACACAACTCTGTAAGTTAATTTTATGATACTGAGGTATTTGAGAATGACCGTGTAAAAGAAATATTAGAAAACAGTGTCAAAAACTGTGCAAAGATCTCTTTAGGATCAAATTGGGCTTTTCTTTTCTAACTTTTCAACCATCCACTTGACATTAATCAAGTGCCTTTGGGTGCTCGAGGTGTAGGGTCATACACAGCTATCATAGAGTACCACAGCCTTTGCCCTGAGGAGTGTCCAATTGGCTCCCAGCCATCTACTGCAGCTCTAATAGATCCTAGGAATACTTCTAGCTTATGGGCTTTAGGGAATTGACTTGAGACCATAACTGGCTGTGAGGTGACTGGTGGCGTGACCTCGCATCTTTCTAGGCTGTCCTTTAAATCTCCTTCCTCTCCTTCCTTTACTTTCTTTCCAATGGTTTATCAGCTTTAGATGGAATCCAGATGTTCCCAATGTAAGCCCAATATACTTAATGAGGGCTAGAGACTATAACCTTCATAGTTCCCATACATAATATAAAGTGCCTAATTAACAGCTTCCTTTATTTAAAGCAGGGGAGGTGAAATATTTTTGGAAGACAGCTAACATAAGCTACAGGGACATCCACCATCATTTCCACAATAGTAACTTGCAAGCAGATGAACTGGTTCCTCCTTTAAATTAGTAACTTTGAGATCACTCTAAAAGCTAGACATGATCGCACATGCTAGTCATGCCAGCACTTGGGGGTTAAGACAGGAGAAATGTGAGTTCTAGGTAATTTGAGGTGAGTGCTAGGTAATTTGAGACATTCATACCACTCCAGACTAAACTTAGTCAAATAACTAGAACCTGCCTAAGGAAACACAAAAATAAATGAAAATCATTTTAGACTATCTCTCAATATAAAGGTCATATCTGAAGGTCATTTAAGCATAGTATAGTTTAGTTTTCCATATACTTATTCTTCAATATTCTTATGAATAAAAACCTGTCTTAAAGCTGTATTTATTCATAGTTAACAACCTATTTATTTATTCATAGTTAATAACAAGCTATTCCAGGGCCTTATGCAATCAAAATGTGCCTTTTTCTCTTTTACCAAAGTGGGTGAGGTAAATAGCCAAGGCTGGTGAACCAGCTGGGGGATATGCAGGAATCAGGCTTGGTCTCTTTTGCTCTGCTGTCATAGTGTACCATGTCCTCGTCTAAGTCATCACAGTGTGGCTGCTTGCGTCTAGACAAGAAGGGAAACAAAGGGAAACTTTAGGAAGGAAAAAAGTCCCACAGAGTCCAGTGCCTATGTTTCATAAGCCTGGCAGGATCACCTGACCTTCTCTAGCTGCAAGAGAGTCTGAAAAGGTAAAGAAGTTCTAGCCTTTGTAATAGGGGAAATAGTGTAGCCAATCAACAGCATCTGCCATGATGATATGATATCTTCATTTAGATATGAATGTAACTTCCATTGTGTCTGTCCTCTGCAGCCTGTTGATTTCACACTAACAGTGAAATTAGAAAGGCAAGGTGCTCTCTAAATTACAACATGCGTTACAGTCATATTGAAATGATTACTGGAATTTTCAACATGTATGAAAGCTTAATTCCTTGCTTATCTTTCCTCTTATTCTGTACTTACTTTAGTAGAATTTCATGCTCTCAGCTAATGAACACAAAGGGGTTTGTGTGTGTGTGTGTGTGTGTGTGTATTTTTTCCTTTTGTATTCTTTTATGGTAATTATTGGGACTTCCTGTTTCATCTTGAGTGCACCTTTTTATTTTCCTAAATAGGTTCTGTTGTTCCTAGATTTATCTGTTTGTGTCCGAGAGTAGGGATTGCACCTTAATTACAATAAAGGAGAAAAATGTCAATTCACCAACTGGCTATGTACTCCTCTTTCCCCTTTATAAGGCACATTTCACCCTAACTCTGATTTATTGGGTTGAGTAGCTACATCGCGGCAGCTGCCCATGCCAATCACATACACCCTGATTACTAATTGTGAGCCTTAGGATACTCTACAACTCACTAATGAGCACATTTTAATGCTGGCCGGTGCTAATTAGATGATAATCATGTGCATTATTTTATTTACAGTCTATCCATTTAAATTAATCGGGCATTTAATTGAACACAGTTTGAAAGAACTGCAGTGGAGTTTGGTTGTTTATGGGAGTTCCATTCGCGTGTCATCCTGTGCAGGTGAGATTATTCACTGACGCCCGAGATTCAGAAAATGCAAAGGAATATAATGCCTATTTTACCACGGTGCCTGTGCGCATGCAAATTGCTCTCTAAGCATGCTAGGAAACAGCAATGAAATCTGCAGTTCCTTAAAAATTCTCTACTGACATCTTTCTGTGGCCTGATTACAGGGAGATTTGCATGTATAAGAAATATATAATCAACCAAGCCCTTAGGAAAACAGATGAGATTAGATCCAAAGCCAGCCAGTCCTGTGAGAACGCTGTGATCACTTCTTCTTCTTTTTTTTTTTAAAAAGGCAGATAGCTTTAAAAATTATGTTTTTCTTTTTTAATTTGGTGTGTCTGTCTGTCTGTCTGTCTGTCTCCCTCTGTGTGTGTGTGTGTGCATGCACACATACACGTGTCGTGTGTCAAAGGACAACTTGTAGGAATCTATTATTGTTCTCCTCTTCCTCTATGTGGGACCTGAAGATCAAATTCAGGTCATCAGTTTGGCAGCAAGTGTCTTCACCCACTGAGCCATCTCACAAATCCACCAATATTTCTTAAGATAGGAAACTTAAATTTAACACTTGACTAATACATGACAAAATACTCTTAATTGGGATCCCATATATTTCCCTCTACCAGGACACAATATCAGATATTCAGGCTCCCCACTTCTGAATGAGCACCCCATTGCCAAAAGTTGCATGCTTGCATGCAGTGCTGAACTCATGGTCCTCCTTTCGCTGGGATGCTTTAGCCCACGTGCACGCAGAGCAGACGCAGAACCATTGGAGTGAAAGAGCTTTGGATGAAAGAACCAGGAGGTCAGTCGTAGCAGTTAGGCTTCTATTGCTGTGATAAACAACACAGCCAGAAGCAATTTGTCCTGTTAGTCCTTTCCCTCCCGTCAATTACTTAGAATTGCTTTATTTAAAAAGATAACATTTATTCATTCCTCTTGCACACACTCCACAGATGTCTTCCTAGGAAACAGGTGACCTCACACAACCCCTCCTCACCCTCTGCAAACCTAACCAAGTGACTTGTAGTCTTCCTGATTCAAGAGTTGAGGACGAGCAAGTTTTACTACAGGCCTTAGTTCCTTTTTAGCAGTCATTTGTTCTGAACTTACTCACCCCTGTTCTTTTCCATAACTTGAGGCATTCCTCTGCCCTCTGCCTCCCCAGCTTGGCACTTTCAGCAAGTCTGACCTTTCAGGTTAACCTGTTAGGTTATCTACCAGGCAGCATCAAATGAGCCATAACAATGGCAACAGTAACTGTCCATTTCAAAATATCACAGCTCAGTCTTCCTCTGTAAGCAGATAGTCATTTGATGGGCATGGGATGATGAAGTTATAAGCAGAATGGACTTGGGAGGAAGATGGAAGAGGGGGAGGTGCTGCAGGTGCTGCAATCACAGTATGGCCCATGAGCTGTTCTGCTATTTAATTTTTCATTGCTTTAATCATGAGCTATTTTCTGTATATTGTGTGTGTGTGTGTGTGTGTGTGTGTGAGAGAGAGAGAGAGAGAGAGAGAGAGAGAGAGAGAGAGAGAGAGAGAGAGAGAGAGAGTGTGCCAGCATGCACATGTTTCTGTGTGGTCATTTTCATAGAGTCCTAGTTTTATTTGGATAGCCGGGATTATCTTGTCTCTCTCTCAGTGTTTCCCTAATCTCTGCTTTGTCTGTCAGCTGTCATTTCCTATCTCCTGGTGCCCTGTTGTGGTTGCTTTACTTGTTAAAGTGTGTTCTACTAATCCCAGCCAGTCTGTCTCCTTCTGAGAGAGACACTGGACAGCCTGAGAACAGCACACTCAGTGGATGCATGCTGTTGGACTTCATGGTAGGACCGTGTGTGGACAGGAAATTTTCTTAGCACCAGACCATAGGTATTCAGCTTTTATACTGACCAATTGCTCCAGCCAGGGAGTAATTCTTTGATCCCCTGCCAGACAGGGCAGCCGCAAGATTTTCTGTTCACCTATAATCTTATACCCAGACCCTCGGCTCTTGTATAGGACTCAGCCCTTCAGTTGTAGTTTATGTCCCTACACTCAAGCCTGCCTGTGGGCAAGGGAAGCAGTAGCTAGTGTCCTTCAGTACCTGAACCAGGGCTACCAGCCTGCTGCAAGAGTGGGCTGTGCACCCACAAGATTTACACAGGTTTTCTAACTTTGGGCTCATTTGTCCCCCTGACTCCTTCCAAAAGGACTCCGAGACTTTTGTATCTTTGCCTTTCCAGGGGTCCATGGTAGGAAATGTATCTACAAGCTCTTCCTGGTGAACAGACTGCATGCCAATTTCCTCTTGTCTTTGAAATCCATTGTCACAAATTTAGCTCACCATTTTTTTTCCTGTCATCATTTTGAAATTTTCTTTATTCCTAAGGCTTCATGCCTTGCCTCCTTTGATACGGTAAGAAGTGGTATTTAGTGGTATTCTGAAGAAAATGACAACCATGGGTGTTTTTCTACGACGTTTAACTAGATTATTATGTAACAGCTTCAGAAGCTGCTGCATTTCCATTCTATGATCAAGATTTCACAGGAATAAGGGACATCAGGCAACACGGGGCAGGGAAGGGATAGCAGAAGTCCTGGGAGAGAGTCCCACACCGGTAGATCCAACTGTAGGGTACAGTGACACCAACACCCGAGTCTTCAGCCTAAGTCAGTACACCTGACTGGTAACCTCTGCTACCCTTTAGCTCACCTTTCCCTCCCCAAGCCTGAGAGACTACAGAATGTGAAAGGGCTCCTTTCACAGGATTAGAGGTAAATGGATCTGCTTCTATACAGAAAACAAACAAAACTTTAACAAGAAATACCGGTAGCCTTGTGTCCTTTGACCTTGACCTTGATCTGACTCCAACAACAGCTGAGTGCGGAGTACACAGCAGGCTTTCCCAAGTGCAAGAGGCAGACTCCAGGCCCTCTCAGCGATCCCGCCTCAGTAATCACCTCCCACCTAGGGCAGCGGTAGGCAGGCAGCTGCCCGACCTTGGCTTTACACTCACTCTGACCCTGGGTTCTCTCTTTTCTACACAGACATTTCAAACTGAATTATTACACTGAAGGTCACTCAAAATTAGCTTGGGTCCCAGCGAATGGCGATATCTGTATAATGTTTATGATGCTCTGTATCGGTACAACAGCCTGCAGCCTTCCTGGACTTGCGGGTGAAGGTCTTGAGTAGGGTCAACTGAGGGGGGCTCCCGTGCTGACCAGCTTGTAGTATGCTCCCTTCTGGGCCATCAGTTCTTCATGGGTCCCCTTTTCAATCACCACCCCTTGGGACATGACAGCGATGATATCTGAGTTCTGGATGGTAGACAAGCGGTGGGCAATGACAATACAGGTCCGACCTTCTCTGGCTTTGTCCAGGGCAATCTGCACAGTCTACAAAAAGAAGATGGAGGAAAGACACGGGATTGTTCCCAGCCTCACTCCTGTGAGGGTCCATTTCAAACACCACCTGAGCAACAGCTCTGTGCTCAGGGGTCACCCCAAAGCCTGAGCACTAAAGGAGATTAAGCAAATGGCTGCACATACAGCTTTATTTAAATTGCAGCCCACACGCTAGAGAAAGTTCAGGGAAGCAAGCATGAGCTAAACACAATGTCACCGTGCAATTTCACAATACTGGATGGTCCAATTTACAAGGATAAAACCAAAGAGCAGAGCAGGGGAGTAGTTAATGGTTTCTGATACTCCCTTTACTGAGGACATTTTAGCATGCTCCAAAGTGGAATCTCGATTTTAAAGACGTAGATCATAAACTCTGAACTTCACAGTTGATCTTCTCTCGGCTACACGTTCTATTATGGAAACTGGCCATGGCTATCACCTCCTTTTAGGTGCTGTGTATCAGTTACTTACTCTGCCACATAATTTAAAAACTATAAAACATGTTAAGTTTCACAAATGACCTAAGTTGTTTTAATATATGTAAGAAAATTCTTGGCCTTTGAAAAATGCCATTTAACCTAAAGTACCTATAAGAACAATTATTTCAAAGTGAATTTCTTTTTAGTGGCAGTAGCCCTGTTAGATTGCTATTTGTAGACTACTATCTTTTGTGTCCAAAGAAAAATATTGTCAGTTTCTACTACAAACGAATAAGGCAACTGAAAATGTTATTTTATATGCACAAATCTTCCAGCAAAGACACCTCTAGTAACCTAAGATCTTAGAAACTCAACACGAGGAGGGATTATATGAGCAAGGGAGGTCAAGCTCATGACAGGGAAACCCACAGAGACAGCTGACCTGAGCTCCCGGGAGCTCACAAACTCCAGACCGACAGCTGAGGAGCCTGCATGGGCCCAACTAGGCTCTCTGCACCTGGGCTACAGTTGTGTAGCTTGGTCTGTGTGAGGAGCCCCTGGCAGTGGGACCAGGATCCATCTGATTCATGAGCTGACTTTTTGGACCCCATTCCCTATGGTGGGATGCCTTGCTCAGCCTTGATGCAGGGAGGAGGGGCTTGTTGACTCCTCATGGGAGATGGATTGGGGGAGGTGGGGGGAAGCAGGAGAAGGGGAAGGATGGAGAACTGTGGTTGGTATGTAAAATAAATAAAAAATTTAAAGTAAAAATATTTTTAAAATGAAAACTAACACATACCTTCTCACTTTCTGTGTCTAGGGCCGATGTGGCTTCATCTAGTAGCAAGATTTTCGGATCTCGTACAATGGCCCGAGCAATAGCAATGCGTTGTTTCTCCCCTCGAGAGAGTTGAGAGCCCTGGCTTCCAACATTAGTTTCATATTTCTAGAAAAAAAAAAAACCATAGCAGGTTTGAAAACTAGAGAACACAGTCATTGCTCCTGGGCTGTTTGGGGCCCACAGCAATGGCTCTTCTGTGAATTTACTTTTTTTTTTCTTTTTGAACTTAGAAATAGTGATTGAAAGCAATAAAATATATCAAATCTAGTTAGAAATATTAATTATATGAAGCTTTGGGCTGGAAAATAAGGGCTGTAATTCCAGTTTTCTGCATTTCTTTATTCTACTTTTGTTCTCTTCCTATGTCCCGCTAAGATTCCACATAAGAGATCTTCCTTGGTTTGAGATTCTCTGGTTTCTAGACTTTTGTCCAAAGAGCTTTGCAAGATAGGCTAATCCCAAGGGTAGAGATGCCCTTAAAGGCTTTCTGTTTGACTCCTTCCCTGGAGAGAATATTCTGGGACACAAGCCCTGGTTTGAAGTTATACTCTGTTGCTTACTTGCCTCGTGAACATCAACAACTTGTTTAAATGTCTTTGAGCCTGCAAAACTCACCTGCAAAATACAGTGTTAGTATCTAGCATGCATATTTGCTGTGCATTTTTTTATGAAATTAGGAAAGAAAATGTCTAGCTAGATGTCCAGAGGGCTAAGTTAAAAATAGTTACCACTCATACAGGCATTCAGTTTGCATTGAAGATTGTTGCTACTATAGCTCTTCCTCTTCCTCCTCCTCCTCTTCTTCTACATGGTGGCAAGGTCTCACTGTGTGATCCTGGCTAGGAGCTTTACCAGTAAGTCATTTCCCTACCCTTTGACCTCTATGTCCCCATTTTCATATTTTGGGCGTTCTTTGCATTTTGCAGCTGAGATTGGATAGGTAGGCATCCCAAATTCACACGCTCAGATAGTAAATGAGAAAGCTTGCCTTCAAACCTGTGTTAAACCTCTGTATTTCTTTCTACAAGGCCATATTGTTTTATATGCAACAAATTCTACAGCATGCATTTTGTTTGACAGTATAATACTTCCTAACATGTGGTTAGGAAATGGAAGCTATTTGCTTTGCTTAAAAGATGAAGATGAGGGCTGGAGAGATGGCTCAGTGGTTAAGAGCATTGCCTGCTCTTCCAAAGGTCCTGAGTTCAATTCCCAGCAACCACATGGTGGCTCACAACCATCTGTAATGAGATCTGGTGCCCTCTTCTGGCCTTCAGGCATATACACAGACAGAACATTGTATACATAATAAATATTTTTTAAAAAAGATGAAGATGATATAAGACACTGGGAAATAAGTTATGTTGCCCTTGAACCTCGACTCAATCTACAATCCTGCTACTTTCTGGGTATCCTGCCTCCCCACAGCACTGTGCTCCTGTATGGAACAGACGTGGTGCACACCTCCGGGAGTGACATGACGAAGTCATGCAGCTGAGCCTGCTTTGCGGCAGCTACGACTCTCTCCATGGAGATGTCTCTGGTGTTGTCCCCATACTTGATGTTTTCCAGGATGCTACAGTCGAACAACACTGGCTCCTGGGAAACAATCCCAATGTTGGAACGCAGGAACTGGATGTTCACTTTTTTGCTGTCATGACCGTCTATCATCTGTCAAAAGAGATGACAACGAAGGACAGGAAGTTTTAGTGTGCTGGCAGGGAGGGACTTCCTACGGTGGAGTTAGGTTCTGGGCAGTACATTTGTTCCGCTTCAGTGTGAGCATCCCTAGGGGCCCGGGGGAATAAATCTCATTGCCTGTGGCCTCTGGAACTTGTTTCTGACAGAAAGGCCTTCAAAGTTGACACTAATCAATCTGTTGTTTTGATGTTGTTTTTACTAAACTCTACCTCCACAGGTAGTATATAAATGAGAAAGGATCTTAGGAAAGCATTTAGTTAAGAAAAAAAATTCTCCTTGTAGTTTGGCATAGCCTAGTCTGTTCAGATATGCCTACTTCTTTCTATTCTGAGGCTCTGTGAGTCTCCTGTAGGGGAGAGGGGTCAGGAAGAGGGATAGACAGATGCTATTAGATGACGTAAAGACCAAGCCCGTGTCCTTGCCTTTATTGACATTATTCCCTGGACAGATGAGATAATAAGCCTGGGGGAAAATGTAATTGTTCAGTGAGCCACAATCACATATGGAATCATCCCCCAGGAGGCACCACATGAACAGCCTCTGGATGCTGTGTGAGGACACAGCATCTGTCTCCTAGGAACCCACAGCCCAGAAGTTAGGGAAGTTCAGCCACAAAACACATGCTGTTTAAGCTGGTTCACGTAAGATTCCAAAGATTGCATCCCAAAAATGTAGGAAATCTAACATGAATTGTAAAACATTTGACTGTAGGATTTCAGGCAAAAAAAAAAAAAAAAAAAAAGAGAGAGAGATTATTTCAAATAATGTGAGCAGGGTATAATTTAGATCATTCCTAAGCAATGGAAAAGGGAAACACTATTTAAAAAGAAAAAGCTGAGTGCAGCAGCCCTCAGTAAGAGTTAGTCCTTACCCAGCCTGAGGTATTTCCCATTGTACCAATGTCTGGAAAGCACAACTTAATATTTAGTCAGAAATGAGCTTTTTTGCTAGCTGCTGTATATGTGCTAGGGAACAGAAGTTATAGTGCATGTTCCTGAAGAATCTCCCATAGATAGTACTGGACATAGCGTAGATGCCTAATTAAATATTGAATGTACGGTACCTGTGTTTGGTAGCTTCTCTAAAAGCAAAAAAGACTTTTTTTTAAAAAAATTGATTAAAGCAGTATTTTCCTGCTTACAGTGTTCATAGATGCATTTTACAATGAACTTACAAAATGTACTATGTATCTTAAATGCAAGAAATCATAAAATGATTGCTTCCTTCCAGTGAGCAAAAAATTCAATGTATGCAAAAGAGAAACATTGATGTGGGATTCCTCTCTGTATGCTGTAAATATCATTGGTTAATAAAGGAACTGCTTTGGGCCTATAGCAGAGCTATAGGGGGACAGAGCTAGGCAGAGGAGGAGGGGGAACTAAACAGAATGCGGGAGGAAGGAGGCAGAGTCAGAGAGAAGCCATGGAGCTGCTGCTAGAAACAGATGCGCTGAAACTTAGTTAGTAGGCCACAACCTCGTGGAGATGCACAGATTAATGGAGATGGGTTAAATTAAGATGTAAGAGTTAGCCAATAAGAAGCTGGAGCTAATGGGTCAAGCAGTGATTTAATTAATACAGTTTCTGTGTGATTATTTTGGGGCTAAGTGGCCGGAAACAAACAAGCAGCCCCTCCTTCAACAAATTCTCTCCCTGCAACAAAACATACTTAGTATACATGCTAAGTTGGAAAGATCAAACATGTCGAAGTCAAGCTACAACAGTTCACATCTACCTGAACAACAGACATGGCAGAGCTGACATTTTGGAAAATGGAGCCCTTTCCCTTGCAGAGATCAGATCTCTAGGGCAATGCACTTCCCAAGTTCATCAGCCACCAAATCCTTGCAAATAAATTAAAATCTTTACATCTCAAATCAATAACAGCAAGGGTCATGAGCCACAAAAAATCAATTCCTACTCCTTATTTTCATCCCTCCTGGATTCTGCTAGTATCTACTGGTTTCTTTGCTCTATGCGAGAGAACCTTATCTTTCTCTCGGTATTTCTCTTCAAAATGTTACCTGCTCCTATTGCAATGAAGATTACACTATTTAGGAAGATTAGAAGGAACATTTTTTTGAAATACTGGGGTGTGTTGGAGAAAAGTTAAAAAAAAAATCAGCAAAGTCTAAGTGAGTTAATTCATGAAACAGAAATCGGAGCATTTAGAGTACTAGGAGAACTTAAAACATGAAATGGTGAAGAAAGTTGTCTCTGAGCAAACAAAGAGGGATGTGACTTTTTACGAAAAATCTTTTTTATTTGGTTGTAAAGTCTGGTGAATATATTACCTGAGAAGAAAGGGGGAGGAAAAGAGAGAAACACTCAGAATAAGGAATAAAGCAGTTCACCAATATTTCAACTGTCTATGCCAGGGCTTTGTCAATGTGAGTTTATCTGTAAGTCAGGCTTAAGCTTTTTGGGCCAGGATTGTCTCAAGTTTTTCATGCTTGCTCCCTTGTCTCACTTATCACTGTGTTCCTTGTTACCCCATTTTTTCCATCCCCAGCCATTAGTTTCTTGATTAGTCTGCCCTTTCTGTTCCATTTACAGGTAAACAGAGGCCTCTCAAACATGCTCATCTCTAGTTTTGCAGTGTGTCCCGTTTTCTTCCCTAACTGGTCAACAGATCATCTGGAACTGGGAAAAATATGCCGTTAGAAGCTGTGGAGCAGAATCAGGTCAACCAACCAACGAAGGAAAGGAAAACATCCACAGGGCTAAGGGGAAAGACAAACTGATCTGGCAAGGCGCAGTGTTGGAGACCACCTGGGGGCAGATCTTACTGAGAAGGCAAAATTGTTTGGAGCATTGGCACCACTTACCACCTTCCCCTGATCAGGGTCATAGAACCGCTCCAATAGCTGAATGCTGGTGCTCTTGCCACAGCCGCTGCTTCCAACAAAAGCCAATGTCTGCCCTGGATCCACAGACACCGAGAGACCATTCAGAACTTGGGTATCTGGTCGTGAAGGATATGTAAATTTGCAGTCAACAAAATCAATCTTCCCTTGGAAGTTGTCCTGTGAACGAGAGGACCAGAATTACATGTGTAATTCTGCTGGAGCAGAGAACACAGAAGATGTACCTAAATGTACACAATGGTATGGAATTATGCATTATGAAACAACAACTCAGTGGGTGACATTCTAGTCTGGATCTCGGTACACAGCAGTAATCCCAGAACTCAGGAAGCTGGGGCAGGAAGAGAGTGAGTTCGCTGGAGACCAGCCTGGGCTACATAGGGAGGTTCTGCTTCAAAACAAGCAAGCAGGTGAATACCACTACAAAATGACATTTTTTTCCCAGTTGTGACGATGGAAAACGACCGACATAATTACACATTGTTGTCTTATTCAAATGTCAATGTAACGTCTGATTTTTCATGTCAATTATTTCCTTTCTTTACATTCATAAATCCCTTGTTTGTCCATTCCCGGTGCATATGGATGAACACAGGCTGCTAAAATTTAGACTCCAAAATGACCTCATCTGACCATCTTCAGTGGCTTTATCTGTATACAAACACATGCACACGCATGAACATGCATGTACATACATGTGCACGGGTGCGCACGCACACACGTACCGCTCCCAGTCCAGTACTTACCCACTTTTCACCTGCTCCGCTATAGACATTAATTGGAGGTTTTCGGTCTAGCAGCTGAAAAAAGCGTGCGGCTGATATTTTAGCTTTGGCAAAACTTGGGGTGTAAGAGAAGGTTCTTCCCACAGCTGTTGCACTCATCATCACCGAAGAGGCCGTCCTGCAACCAAACACCCAGGAACTGAGAAGTGGGGTACGGGTAGTATGAATGCTTAAGAGGCAAAAGTTTTGGGTGCTAGCACCAAACGACTCAAGCAAGTCACTTTAGATATGTCTGATCTTGTGGGAGTTAGAAAGATTCATAGTTTTCAAATTATGCTCTTTACAAAAGGGTCCAGGGTTAGGCTGATTGGGATAGGGTTCAGACCTCCAAATCCTAGATCTACCATTAAAACATTTTTGGTGGTGGGGGAAGAGTGGAGGAGACTTTTGAAAAAAATATTATTTTAGAGAGAAATTTGATGACCAGATTAAGTTGGCTTTTCTTCCCACTATCCGGAATTCTGACAGCTGTGGAAAAGATAGAGGCAGAGCAGGCAATGGAAGGACCTATTCTATGCCGCACATACAAGGCATACTTCGTGTGGGATAAGGGAAGTGCAGTTGTCTGTATCCTTCTGTTTGTCCCAGCTGCTGCTAACTATATCAACACAGACTTCAGGAATGAATGAGCAGATGACTAAATTAGCTCTGAGAGACAACCATGCTGCTGCCTGGCCCTTGATGTGCATAGCAACCCATAAGGTTGCCCATCAGTGCCATCTTCCAGAAGGTGGAAATGGGGTGGAAATGGAGAAGTAGAGCGTGTGCAAGTGTGTATCTTACTGCTCGGCTTATAACCAGCGATTGTTTCGACGGGGTTGGAAACCCACATTCTCCAGGAGCCCAGGAGAAGGCTGAAGAGGATGAAGCTTTGAGGATACGTTAGGAAATGCTTAAGGGTGTCTGTCTAGTTCTTAAGGCAACACCAGCGGCGGGAAGTTTGCTCTAGGCTCTTGATTCTCACATACTGGCCAAGAATTTGTTCCATACCTCGTATGCACTGGCAGAGAGAACTCAAGGATTGCTGTTTCTTGGTCTGGGCTAACAGCTTTAAACATGCAAGGGCTTAGAGAAGAGATGTTCCTAGTTGATGTGGGTATAGTGGGCTAGCAGGAAAGTTCTGGAAGGAAGGGATCAGGTGAGAGGATCATGTCCTCCAAACCTAAGATTGCCTGTGCCCTCACTACCTCCCACTACCACTCTCATGTAAGGATGAGGCCTCATTCTTAGGCCCTCCCCTCAGGAAGCAAGCAGACTCTGCCTCAAAGAACAGAAGTTCCCTCCTCTGGCCCACCCTGTCTCTTTTCAGAGGAAGTGCCTAGAAACCAGTTGTCTTTGCAAGCAAGGAACAGAGTTCAACTACAACTTTCCTTGGACCCATCTTGTTCCAGGCTTTGAGGACCTCGGCCTTAATAAGCATAAATTTAATTACAATGATTCCTCTGGTGATTCATCTGTCTGGGATCATCTTCTCTTTTTCACTCCTCAGTCCAAACATGGGCTTTGTGTCTCAAATCCTTAAACCTAGGCTTCATTGTGTGAATTTCTTTTGCCAGAGAGCCCTCGGTAAATGAAACATGAAGAGGCTTGACCATGCTTACAATGTAGGACATGCTGCTTCTGTTGAATAAGAGCCCCTAAAATAACTCATGAAGGAAGCAAGCTCAGTTGCTACCAAGGCCTTCTGGAGACAAACACACACACAGAAGTCTGTGAGGCAGCCAAGTCCAGAGGAAGTGTCTCACACCCCTTAGAACTTTGAAAATGAACAAACCCAGCTGCTTTTTAGAGGAAATGGTTTGCTGGGCAGCAAGGAAGGTAAGGGACAGACCCAGGCGTTCCCCCTGGAGTGTCCATCTCGTGTGGTCACTTTGGAGATGGCTCACCTGAAAACATAGCTGAAGTGCAGCCCTTCCTCGGCTATCAGGTAACCTCCGAATCTGTAGGCAGAAGAGCTGGCGAAGTACGACACGGCCTGGGAAAAGGCGAAGCAGAGCCCATAGATGTTCGCCTTCTTCACGGCTGTTCTGTATGACGTTTCCAGCTCAGCTTCAAACGCTTTAATAAATCTCTTCTCCACGCCAATCCCGGCCACCGTGCGGATGTTGCCAAGGGCTTCGCTGGTGATCTGAAAATGGAAGGGTCCGAGGAATCAAAAAGAAGGACTGTCTCTTTCCAAACATTTCAGCCGGTTCACAGATAATGGCAGAAAGTAACACAGAGAAGTGGCTGGGGTCAACTCAACTGGACCATGGGGCCATCTGTCACTTAGACTCTGCCTGGTTCTAGCAGGGCTTCATTGCCTCCCATTTACTGAGGGAAGAGACGGTGTGAGACAAGGTCTCCCATGCTTGTCCTGGACACGCTTTAACATTTCTCTGCTAATTCATTTGAAATATCTAAAACACTGTCTTTGGATGTCCGGCAAACCATTCTCTCTAAAACCAGCTAACTGAATATGGTTAAAGTTAAATATAAGTTAATCTTCAGTCTACATGGTGAGCATGTGTGTAAATACAGTTTAAGGCCCACTCTACATGAACTGGGGTACAGATGCTATTTTCTACACTAGCATCTAAAATGTCTTGTCTACTTGGACAGCATCATATTCTCTTGTCTCAACTAGAACGCAGTCATGAGTGAG
The DNA here is from genome assembly GCA_025134845.1 of Neodon shergylaensis. Lineage (NCBI taxonomy): Eukaryota > Metazoa > Chordata > Mammalia > Rodentia > Cricetidae > Neodon > Neodon shergylaensis. The sequence continues at coordinate 12,583,138 of JABTXL010003523.1, read as the reverse complement.
TGACTCAGGCCTGGAAGGAAAAGCCCAGAATGCTAATGGTTGGGAGGCTAAGATAGGAAGATCCTATGTTCAAGATCTGCTTGGTCTCCAATGTGAATTCAAAGCCATCTGGGCAACCTGGTTAGATAGATAGATAGATAGATAGATAGATAGATAGATAGATAGATAGATAGATAGATAGA
>JABTXL010003523.1:12531170-12582946 GCA_025134845.1 Neodon shergylaensis | reverse complement strand
AGATAGATAGATAGATAGATAGATAGATAGATAGATAGATAGATAGACAGACAATAGATATAAAATAAAAAAATAAAAAAGACAGTAAATAAAAGGAAGAATTGGGGTATGCCTCAGTTCTAATGTGCTTATTTTGCATAGTAAGCTCTAGTCTCTATGTTCAGGCTCTAGAATAAAAAAAGAAAAACAAAAGAAATACATGTTATATATAATTGATTGATCTCTTGGTTCGTATCTCCTTCCCTTCTTCACTTCCAGTGTGTTATTGTTATTTGAGACAGCATCTAGTACCCAGGTTGAACTCTTAACTTACTATGTAGCTGAGGATAGCCTTGAACTTCCGATCCTTTGATCTCCATCTCCAGATTCTGGGATCCCTGCTGGCTATGTCACTATTCCATGGTGTTTATTTTTCAATTGACAAATGTCTATGCCATCAACCTCTCACTTATTCTTATGTTCAGATATTAATTAGAGTATAAAAATTAGAATACCTAAAACCTGAAGGTACTCGAATTCTACTCTGTAGTTCTTGATTGTATTTGAGAAAGACATTTGCCACTGGTCTAGCAAATGCTAAAGTGTCAAAGTTGAAAGCATGTTTTCTGTGTGGATAACAAAACCTTGGGTAATCCGTCAATATAAGAGAACAGCAGCAGCAACTTTAATAGAACTTCTCACCTCTGCAAGTGAGAACATAGAAAATGTAGGAGGGATAACTGAGGAAACCAAACATATAAGCTTCTCCTTGCCTGATCAAGTGTATGCACTGAAGCCTTATTGTCATAGCCTTCAGGCAGAGGCACGTGTGTCTCTCAGTACTTATCATTTTAAATGGTTCCCTTGACAACTGCTCAGCCACAAGTAGGAAAAATAGGTCTATAAGGTTACCTGGCCAGCCTTCTCCAGAGCCTGCTTGTCTTGAGATGCGAATCCTGTCAGCATTTTTGTTTGCAGGGCTCCCGAAAAAGCCAAGAAGGGGAAGAAGCATAGCACAAGCAGGCTGAGCTTCCAGCTGAAGATGAAGGCGATGAGTATGGCCGTTGCGATGTTAGTGAAGGAGTTGACCATCATCCCAACTTGAGAGCCAGCAGCCTGCAAAACAAAGGCAACCAGACATTGTCTCTTTCACTAGACACTATTATGTGAAAAGCCATTTTCTATCAAAAGGTAAATTCTTTTTATTGTGATAAAATATATAGGCAGATATTTAGTTTTTGAGACATTCATAAGTACATAATGCAGGGAAATGAAGATAAAACAAACAAACAACTCTTCAACAAAACAAACGAACAAAGAACACTCACAGTGGTGTGTGGCCATCACATCCACACTAAATCTTTCCATCTTCTCCATCTTTACCTATCAAGTGATCACTTCACCTTCCTCCCCTGAGCCACTGGTAATCATTATTCTACTCTGTATGAATTGTCTGTTTTTAGGTACCTCTTATAATGGAGTCGAGGCACACCACACACAACACTCCTGATACGAGGAGGGTTGTTTCTTTTTCTTTTCTTTTCTTTTCTCTTCTTTTCTTTTTTTATCCCAAGCTCCATCAATCATGTTCGCTTTCTTCTCACTTAGAAAGTTGGTAGAGATTTGGGAGGTAAATTTGGCTCCCATCGTTTTAGTCCCCACCCCTGCCTTTGTCAAGAACCAGGCTGATCACCCTCAGGTGTGTTATATCTCTTAACAAGGTTGTGGGATTTAGAAACTAAAGCTTTGTCTCCATGGGTCCCTGGGTCAGAAATATCGTTCTTTGAAGTCTTTGAGAGAGTCTTGACAGCAACCATCTCTTCTCCCCCCCCTCCCCCGCTTCCCAAGGGGGATTGTTCACAGACTGTTCAGGACATCACTCTGGATAGCAGGTGAAGACTTTGCTACATACCTTTTTCTTCCTCTTCCACCTCTAGGGGGCACACTTGACTCTGGTAAAATTCAAGCCTCTGGGTCTGAGAAAACAGCTGTTGCTAGACTCAAAAGATGAAATTCCAAATCCTAGCATATTGATGTGTGTCATAACACTGGTTCTAGGCACTGCCTACGGGACACTGTACAGTAGCTGTTGTCGCAAGGCTCTGACTTATCCCAGCCCTACCAGGTTCACCCCAGAGGAAACATGGGGAATTCTCAGAACATTTTATGGTAAGAACATCTGTTTAATACATACATTCTTACTGTTCTACAGCTGAATGTGTTTCTCTAAAATTCATGTTGGAATCTAATTCCCACTGGAGGGTGTTACTGTCGGAACCTTTGGGCACGATTGGATTGAAAATCTATCTTCCCATACAGGTGCAATAAAACAAGAATAAAAGAAAATGATGACAGAATTCCAGCTCCTGGAGCAAGAAGATGCCACCTTCAAATGAGAGAGATATACCTTTACCAGATGAAACCTGCCCAGCCTTGACCTTAAACTTTCCAACCTACAGAACTATGAGGAAAACATGTCTATAATTTGCAAATTGCCTTGTCTAAGATATTCTGTTATAGCATCCAAAATGGACAGACACTCCCAAGACTTACCCCTTGAACTTGGGAGGCATCCGTAGCAAGCCTAGTTGTCAGTACTCCAGGGTTATTTCTGAGGTCGTCAAACCAGCCAATGTCTTGTCCTAACATTGCTTTGAAACCAAATTTACGCAGCCTCTTCGTAAGGAGCTCCCCAGATTTGGCAAAAGTGTAACCCTGAAACATAAAGAAGGAGCCTTTGGTGAGATTTTTACATGAGGGAAAAAAGGGGGGGGGGGAATAGGGAAATCCCTTGATGAAAAATAAAATTACCTGCAGAAACTGCGTGAAAATGGATACACAGCCCAGGACGACAAAAAACAGGCACATGTTGTAAATCTCTGACCTTTGTTCTTCTTTATCGGTGAGTGAGAAAATCTTTGGAAGATAAGAAGTAGGGAAGAAAGTTTGTTATTATAAACAATAACAAAACAAATACATTTTTGTATGTTCCATTAAGTTTTCACATTTGTCCAGTCCCATAGAATGTCCGTCAAGAGTGAACTTCACTCTCGATCTATATAGAGATGAGAGGATCTTGACATGGTGCACAGCATGGCTCCGCTGAATGGCCACTGTGGCCTAGGATGTTAGTGATGGAGGAAGGCAAGGGGTATAAGGGAAATCTCTGAAATGTACTCTTAATTTTGCTGTGAAACTTTTTTTTTAAATGGCTTCACTTTAAACACACTAGTTTTTAAACCAAAGTTAGTAATGGACATTATGGTGTATTATTTTTAAACCCCTATGTGGCAAGGTTCCTGAAAAATTTAAACCAATGGCAGCCTTTACAGAAGTCCTCTCCAGCCCCCGCTGTGTTGATTTAAGCAGTGGTGTTGGCTTTTTCCCCTGATGTTGATAAAAAAGTGAAAAGAAAAGATAGCCAGATCAAAGTATCCTTAAGAAAGAAGAGAGAAAAAGAGGGAAGAAGGGTAAGAGGAGGAAAAGAAGAAAAGGGAAACAGAAGGACATTGTTGAGAATTTGAGAATGTCAGTCTGTGGGAAAATGGTTATTATTTCACCTATTATTTTGCTTGAATAATGAAAGATGATTTTTAGACTCAGCCTTTATTTTACTGATCTTACACATAAAAACTAGTTTATAAGTATAAAATATATATTATATATAAGTATAAAATTATACTGTATTATTATATAATTATACATTTATATAATGATATACCTATATACAATTATATGTATAAGTATAGAATATATGTATATATATATATATATATATTAATTTCTAAAGCAGCCAGCTGTTGCACAACTGACTGTTAGCCTAGAAAAGGAAAGAAAGTGAAATCTGAGTCTGATATTGTTGTCCTACAGGAAACTGGAACTATTCTCTCTTCAAAGGCCATGGAAATTGTGACTAGAGTCTCTTTTGGTTTTTATTTTTCAAGACAAAGTTTCTCTGTGTAACCCTATCTGTCCTGGAACTAGCTCTTGTAGATCACGCTGGCCTTGAATTCACAGAGATTCGCCTGCCTCTGCCTCCCAAGTGCTGGGATTAAAGGTGTGTGTCACCACCACCCAGAGTGATAGGGTCTTTGAGGTCTATTTTGATCAGTAAATGATTTTCTTAAATCTGTGATGAATTTGCTGATAGTTACTTAAGCACCAAGCTGAGAACCAAGCTGTTGCCATAACTACACAGTGTCTTGTGGTGGGAAAGCTCTCAGGGAAAAGCATTTTAGTCACAACAAATCTTTGCAATTCAGACTAAAAGAAGTAACTGGGAGAAGCCAGGAAAAGTGTGGACTGGAGACTATAGAAGTCCTTATCCTCTCCCTCTCCCTCTCCTCTCCCTCTCCTCTTTCTCTCTCCGGGTTCTCTCACTGACCTGGAACTAATCAATTCAGCCAGTGAGTCCTAGAGAGGATCCTCTGGTCTCCCCACTTCTGGGATTACGCATGTGTCGCCACGTCTAGCTTTTTGTGTGGATTCTGGGAATTGAACTCAGGTTCTCATGTTTGCCTGGCAAGAAGTTTATTGGCTCCAGTCCAACAATTCTGAAATAGTTTGAGTAGCTAGAACAATGCCAGTTCTCTCAAAGGAAACAATTTATCCAACACACATTTGCTGAGTACCTACAGTGTACCACACAAATCTCATCAAAAACGGTATGTCCAAAATCTTTTCTGCGAAGCAAAAATAATCTGTTTCCCTTTTGTGTTTGTGTGTCTGGTCTCTGATTCAAGTGATACAGAGAAACAGAAAATACAGGTTTCAGGACAATACTGCATTTATGGATTGATACCAGAACCAGATGTACTGAAAACAGGAAGCAAATCCATCTCCCTTTGTCCATCATCAAAGCAAGGTTCCCAAGCCTGACGCATTCTCCTTTCATTTTGCGTCAACATGAGTCTTATTTTAAAACCTATAGTGCTTTGGCAATAATGGTTCCGTAGAGGCCATTATTTCGACCTGATGTTTGTGTTCTCAAAGAGTTGGATTTCTGTTTGCTTGCTTTGTTTTAATTCCAGGTTTTACAGAGCAGCTAAGGCAACTATAATGACATTTTTAAAAAATATATTTTAAATGAGAAAAGGTAAAAAAAAAGAAAAAAAAAGGAATGCTGTTCCAGGATTGTACACAAACTGCAAAGAAGAGAGAGAGAGAGAGAGAGAGAGAGAGAGAGAGAGAGAGAGAGAGAGAGAGAGAGAGAGATTACTAGATCTAGGACAGCTGAAAGGTTCTGCAGCCTTTACTTCTAGAAAATGGGCTCTAAGATACCACATTAGTTCTTGCCAGACTTGTGTAACTAATCAGTTCAAAGAATTTACAATTTGAGGTTTTTTTTTAAATAGGTATACAGATATTCTTGAAACTTCAAACTGCTATGTGCCAATGACTTCTCCCCACAAAAATCACATACTGTCTGTGTGAATTACAAATGAACCTACTTAACTCATAGACAGCTAGGGTCACAAAGACCAAGACATCCGCCTGAGTCCATTCATCTGGGAGTTGTTCATAAATAAGGAAACTCCCAGTTGCCAGCTTCAGGTACAGTGACTTTCTCCTGGGTGTGCCTTGATTTGTGGTGTTGTCTGTGTTCTCAGGGTCCAGACAGAGAAGCTGTGTTAAAACCCACATGACTGGTTAGCTCGGTATTAAGCCTCCCATCTTGCCCATAGTCATTCTGCCACAAAATCCTGTTCCGTGGGTTCTTTGTACATTCTTAGTTTTGAATTGCAGCCTGAAAGGGCTATGCACCACTAGAACTCTGTCTTTAGACTGGCTGTGGTTCAGAAACACATCTTTCTGTTTTTGTCATGGCGACATTTGTTTAAGGAGAAAAGGAGCCATTAACTTCTTTCTATGTGTCAGATGTCAAATGCATGACTTAACCAATCTTAAATTAGGATTTCCTTAAATCCTAATTTAATTTAAGTTTCTCACAGCAACCCAGGAGGTAGGCTTCTTGGTTCATATTAATGAAGTACACACAAATACCACAGAGACAGAAAACCATTCAGGACTGGCTGATTCTTGTGTCTATGTGTTACCAGCGTACTACACCCGGCTTGCAGTGGCTTCAACCCTTGGCCCAGCTTCCATTCCAAACAGACCCAGAGAAAGTGAAACACGTATTATAGTTTAGCTGTATATAGAGGCTTAGGTAGGTTAGCAACCATGTTTTTATTTGTGCACAATCATTTAATGGATACGCGTCTCTGGGGTGGTCTAATAAACCATGAATATGATATTCTTGAAGTATATTGAGATAAAAACAGGCGGACTAGAAACAGAATCAAGACCTCTGAGTGTAAGGGTGAGTGTGCGGTAATTGTGTTAGGACGAGTTGAAATCATCTACAGCAGAGAGGAGAGCGTGATTGGTTCAACCTCACTCTCTTAGTGAACGTTAACCCCTGCCCTGCCCCCAGGAACATCAATGACAAGCCAGCCCTGGGTTCCAGCAACTAGATCCCGCTTTTCTAGTTGTAGAACCTTTCATCGAAAGTCTGATTGCTCAGTCTAAAGCCATCCCAGGACTTCTGGTGCTGACTGGAAGAATCATGGGAAATGCAGTCTTTATCAGCGTCAGAGTGAGCACTCAAGGCGGGTAAGGGCTTCTGGCTGAATTGTTGCTTTTCCTGATTTGACTAATTCACAGTTGCTAGAGCTAGAACAGGCCTTCAAGGTCATCTTTGTCAAGTCCCATTTTGTAATGAAACTGAGTCCCCAGAGAAGCTGGATGTGACTTCGGGCTGCTGAGGACATGGTCAGTAGGTGGCAGAGCCAATTTGAGGAAAAAGGTCTCTTGGAACTCAAGAATCTTTCTATAGTGGCTAAAATGGTGTGAGTGAAACTCCGTGACTATCTCCTTGATCCCACTTTTGCTAAGGTTTGTACCTTAAGCGGCCAGGACACAGTGCTGTCGGCATAGACTCAAAGGACCCCACTTCCTGCTGTGGGAACACTTGTGCATCCGTGCCCACTGCAGCCCTGTTTTCAATAGTGAGGAAACGGAATCAGCCCAGATGTCTACTGACTGACGCCTGGACGATGGAGAAGCAATTTGTGGACCCACTGGGCTTTTGTTCAGTTATGTCGCCAACCCCCGCCCTCCCCCACACACATGAAGCTCAGAGTACATCATAGAAGAGGTAACAGAAAGAACCTAAGAGCTGGAGGATCCGTGGGGTGCTGCGAACAGCTGTCTCCTGTCAAGGGACGTGGCCTTGGTGGTCATGGACTCACAGCGGCTCTGTTGACCTGAGCAGATCAAGCTTGCCAACATTCCAGCATGGACTAGGGAGAGGTTCCTCAAATCTCACTTCTAGTTGGTGAGCTATTGGAGTTAATGGTGGCTGGGACATAGGGAGTCATTTCTCTTTGTGTCACAGCTTCTGGTAAAGTAAACAGCCTCCCATTCCTGCCCATGCGAGCAACCCTGATTAAATCCAGGGGATCTTTTAACAAACCATGGAGGGAGGAGGGATACTGTTGTGAAGGGGTCTGAAGTACAAGAGGGGTGTGGGAAGGACATGACCAAAATATACTATATGTCTGTATGAAACTGTCAACAAAATATTTAGACAACAACAAATTGTCTATTTTTAGAAAGAGAAAAATCAGTAAAGAAGTTAATATTCTGGCCGGGCAGTGGTGGCGCACGCCTTTAATCCCAGCACTCGGGAGGCAGAGGCAGGCGGATCTCTGTGAGTTCGAGGCCAGCCTGGTCTACAAGAGCTAGTTCCAGGACAGGAACCAAAAAGCTACGGAGAAACCCTGTCTCGAAAATCCAAAAAAAAAAAAAAAAGAAGTTAATATTCTGGCTTTTCTTTATACAAGCCAACATCAAGCTGTCGGCTTCTGGATTTCAGACTGACCCACACTTTCTACTAATATATGCTCCTCTCGCTCAGTGAGGTCCACCCAGAGCTGCTCCCTTCTGGAATGGTAGCTGGAGAGGCTAGGCAAGGCCTCCTCTTGTCCTCTGGCCCAGGCCAACACCAGCAACAGTGGCCAGTAAACAAGGTAGGGGTAAATATTGGTTGGATGGTGGGTGCTCTTTATTTTTCTTTCTGTTTAATGATTACCTTCATCATTGCCTGGAAATTCCAGTCGTAAATTTCTCTAGTCACTAGCGTGATGCCTAAGGGAGACCATCCACAAATGCTTCTTGGGTGAATAAAAGAACGTGTGTTTATATTTGGATACTCTACCTACCAGTAAATTAAGAAATATACATCAATTATTTTAAAAAATTTTCAGTCTGAAAGATTGTGGCACCATGTGGCCAGAAACTCAATTAACTCTAGCTATGTTTCCAACTGCCTGACTTCCTAAAAGTAATGTGATCGAAAATGGCCAGGGACATTTCTTTCCAGACGATTCTATTAGTGGATTATTGAGGTCTTTTTGTATAAGTCACACCCATTTATTTTTTGTGGTCCTAGTTTCTGTCAGAGAGGGATGTAGAAAAGGGAACAAAAATTAGACTTTTTCAAAGTATTACTCTGACGATGTGGTGTGCTGGCAAGTCCTTGAGAAAGCTGACAATGTTCTTAAGGGTGTGGTTTTCCTTTTTTGAACTCTCTGTCTCTCCCTGTGTGTGTGTGTGTGTGTGTGTGTGTGTGTGTGTGTGTGTGTGTAAGAGAGCTAGAACTATGAAAATATGTCAGCCTTTTAATGACTAATTTTGTGGTACCAAGGAGTAAACAGAGCCTGGCTCTACATCACCCTGGCTGGATGTGAACCCCAACTCCACCATGTGCTCCATCCCCTAAATTCTCTGAGCTTTAGTTTGCTCCTCCTCTATAAAACAGCAATAAGAAGCATCAGGGCATCCAGTGGTTATTAGGAAACAATGAACACAAAGCGTTTGGACGATGCCTAAATAGTGTTCGTCACTGTTGCTATAGCAATAGTCAAATGGAGAATAGCAAAACTCCAAGGAAGTGAAAAATTAAAAGAAGTTTATTCTCTCTCCCTGCTGTAGCTTTACTTCTTTATTGACCTCTCCCCCACACCTTCCTCCCACGTCCCCATTTTAATGCAATCAGTAGCAGAGCAGAGAGACTCACACAGCACACACTGTGACCTGCTCTTTAGGTCAAACTTTGTACCTCAGTGGGCAGCAAGATCAAAAACTGCCCGAGAATCCCTTTGTATTCTTATTTAACAAGCATGCTTTCCATACTGGAAAGCTGCCTGCTTTCAAGCCTCAATCTGTATTGAGCTATATTTATTTATTTTCTCATAGGTTTAATGGCTGAGAGCCCATGCTGGCCCAAACCAAATGAGAATGTCACCTTCAGATCTTCTGTATGGTGGAGACTATAAATATTTATTTATATATTTATTTATTTTTGTTTGTTTGTTTTTTTTTTTTGAGATAGTGTTTCTTTGTGTCCCCTTGGCTGTCCTAGAACTAGCTCTGTAGACCAGGCTGGCCTCGAACTCACAGAGATCCGCCTGCCTCTTCCTCCTGAGTGCTGGGATTAAAAGTCTGTGCTACCACCACCCAGCGAGACTATGAATTTTTCATCCTTTCGAGCTGGGGATGGGTAGGAGAGCTAGCCAAAAATAAAAAAATAAGAGAGCTAAGTGTGTTAAAGCAAAGAGGTATTGGGTCAGGTATGGCATTAGCCAGTGATTTGAAAACAGATGTGAAGAGAATCAAGCGAGCCCAGGGCTTGCTTACCCCAAGGATCTGGCTGAATATGAAGCAGTAGATGGGTGTGACCGCCCCGTTCACAGATGCACTCACGGCTCCTACCAGCATGTAGTGCCATTCTGGAGCATTGAATTTCAGAATCCTTCTCACCGGGGCAGGTTCAACCTCTTCCTCATTGTCCTTAGGGAAAGAGAGGGTTACATCAGTTACCCAAACACATTCATACCCTTTGGCGCCCACAGGGTTAAGAGTAGCAGGTTGACTCATTATGAGACCCGTGAGATGTGGTGATTTGTCCCTGGTATTGGTTGGGACTGTGGCCTGGCTGGGGTGGGGCTGTTCACTAAGTAGTGAGTTGATAGCGCTCACAATCGCACGCTGCACGCCGGCTAACTCTCAAGCGGGAAGGAGTGTGTTGTATCTCTGAAAACAACTTTGCTAAGTGTGCTTACACATTAAGAACTTTGGGAAGCTTCGAGTTTAGTTCCCATGCATATCAAGCAGGGTTCTTTAAGCTAGTAGCTGGCCGAAGCTCTGGGACAGAACAGCGTATCTGAGTCGAGATGCATTTGGTCCACAGCGACCATGCACTCACGTTCATGATGTTTTCCTTAACGAGCGCTCACAAGGCAGCAGGCCTGCAGCTGGGCTTCTGAACTGCATATTTCCCCCAGAGAGAGTGAAAATTAATCAGGATTTCCCCACTCTGGTCCTTTTCAGTTGGTATTAGAATATCACAGCTAGTAACTTTCATCCCCTTGTGGGTAAGAATTACATATAGAACCTTGTTTTATTTTTCATCTATTGTTTATTCAATGATTTGTTGAACTTAAGATCTACTCTGAGAAAGGATTCTAGGTGACTTACACAGCTTTATATTGATTTTTAAACTTTTTCTGTTAAAACATATTAAAATATCTATACAAAATTGGCTACAAAAATAATTCCACAAAATAATTAGTGGATGTCCTTCTTTACTAGTACAAGTTAATATAGCTAAATATCAGGAACAGAAAATGGTACAAAGCTTCGGAAAAATTTCCCTTTTCTACAAAATCAAAGACCACATGACCAGTTCAGCTTAAATGAAAGGCTGAAGTGACAGCCGTTTCATTACCGCTGCAGCTGGAGCTGGTAACGAATTTGTCATCGTCTCCCTGTTGAGTTCTCCCTTGGTCGCCTTCAACATTTGCCCATTGTCACTGCTGCTCGCTCGTGCAGCAAATCCTCCTGCTTGGTTGTCTCGTCTTTGTTTCATCTCAGCCATCAATGCTGCAGAGAGGGTGCTTGAGAAAGGACCCGTGCAGCAGCCAGAGGAAGAATGGAGTTCCTGGGAGAACCCTGTCTGGTCACCCACAGAATGTCCAGCCAAGCACTCAACTCTTTGGGCCTTGGCTATCTCATTAAAATGGGGAGTTGGATATATTATATTTCTGCACACAGACAATAACTACCTTTGTCCAGACAGCTTTTTGAGGATATTTGACTGGCCAACTACCTTGCAAGACAGAGCTATTCCCTTTACCCCAAGCACTTACTACATCTGCCCACTAGAGAGAAGACACGCTCCCAAGCCCGTAAGTTCTCTCCTCTAAACATTTACTTCAAGGTGCTATTACCTGGCCCCCTTTGTGTCTCCTTTTGGGAACTGGGAGTTGATCTGGGGAACCGGTGCAGAAATACCAAGCTGCAGAGACTTTATTGCTCTGAGTATTTCAGTGTTCACTCTGACTGTAGTGGATTCTGCCTGCACCCTTGGGATCGTGTCGGACTAACTGGGTGACTTTCAATATGGCAAAAGTGACCGTTGCAGGCTTTGATAGTCCAGATCTGGATGCTCACAGACTCATAGATGTCATGTTAACATTCTCTGAATTCTACCTGTTCCATAATGGCAGGATGGTTACGTCATTTCCAGCCTAAGAAAACGGAACTGTTCCTGGTTTTCTTGCCGCAAAGTATCCCTAGCCTTAAGCAATGAGATATTTAAGGGCAAAATGGAATATTTTTGCCCTGTAGTTTTCATTTCAACATAAACTAATAAATCAAACTAGTTAACTTGAATAACTTTTGTTACTGGATACAAAAAATATTGATCTTAAAGAGAGTTATATCTGCAGGACGTCATTGCAAACACCTTTAAGCCCAGTACTGAGGAGGCAGAGGGAGGTGGATCTCTGTGAGTTCAAGGCCAGCCTGGTCTATGAAAGAGAGAGATCCAGGAAAGCCAGGGCTACACAGAGAAACCCTGTCTCAAAAAGGCAAAACAAAATAAAAATAACTCCTCCAAAAAAAAAGAAAAGAAAAAGAAAGTTATATCCTACTATACTAAAGCAACTTGAGCAGTAGAGAAACTAGAAAGCCAGTCCCCAAATACTTATTTTATTGAATTTTATTTGTTACATCTAAATGAACAACAGAAGAATAAAAAGTAATATAAAATCTTTTATACTTTATAAATAATAACTGAATTCTTTCCAAAAGATACAGTGGTCTCCTACCTGCTATATAGATAGTTCCATGCTCAACGGGATTTTCCTAGTTTTCTTTCTCAGCTCTCTTGTGTGGGCCACGGTAAAATAAAACTTCCTACTGGAATATAATGTCCCTCTTTGTATACTTATTTACACTAGTTTCTGTATTCTAACAATAGGAGTCTCCTACCTGGATAATGACTGTCAGATTTAATGATGAAATGGTACATGTAACAAAGAGGCCAAGATTTTTCTTGACGAACAAGCACGGACAGCCTTATTTATTTATTTATTTATTTATTTATTTATTTATTTTGAGGCAAGGTTTCTCTGTAGCTTTGGTGCTTGTCCTGGAACTAGCTCTTGTAGACCAGGCTGGCTTTGAACTGACAGAGATTCACCTGCCTCTGCCTCCCAAGTGCTGGGATTAAAGGTGTGCACCACCACCACCCAGCTGCATGTACTGTCATTTTTATGAGTCCTGTCTCTGTCCTATGTTTTAAACTAGGACTAAACCCGGTAAGTCAGCGATGATGAAGCTACAAGCATCTAATAAACTCATCCTGACTTCATTCATATATATTCCACTTTTCTCATGTATGCATGCATGCATGCATGTCAATTTTACTGAAAAAGATTCATAAATATTAGAGACTGAAAAAACCTCTGATCTGTAGACGTTCCCTAATCCTAAACTTACCTGGTCAGGATATCTACCATCTATGGGAGCTAAAGATACTGCCTGGGGAAAGGGAACCAGCTTAGCTCTGTCACTAGCCTGACTCTTTGGATGAGTTACCCACTTTGGGTTTACAGCAGCTTAAACCTTAGCCCTTCTCTGTGTTCTGTAAATACCCTGAAAGACCACAAGGTGGAGGTAATTGCTTTGTGGAAGTGGGACCTTTAGCAACACAACAGATGGTTTCCCACTCCACAGAAGGCGAAGCCGCCTTCTCCAGCTGAATGAGAAAGAACGAGAATCCTGCTTGGCCTTGTAGACTTTAGTTAAGTGTTAGAATACTTTGAAATACTAAAACAAAGTCACACCTTCTCTCACAGTGACTCCTTAGGATTAAAAATTGATTGGTTAAAAAACAAATAAATGGAAATCCCATTAGTTAAATTATGTTATAGCCTTTGCTTTAAATTTCCTTCAAGTCGAAGGACTCTGATACAGCTACTGTATACACAAGAAGTATCCGGGAGACAACAGATCATTTCCTTTTGGAGTTTAACATCGTAATATCAGCTTCTCAACATCTTTTCCCCTGTTTTCGTTTTCATCTCCTTTGCAAGAGAAAACATCAAATGTCATCTTTTCAAAGTTGTACTAGCACCATCCAAATGATTTCAGTTGTTTTACTCCTAGCACCATGAACATAAATGAAATAATTAATTCTGGCACCAAAAGAAGAGCTTCGTCTTTATGGTCAGAAATTACCATTACACATGTGGGCTCCCTCGCCGTGACTCATCCTGCCAACTCCTGAGAAAGAAGGTTCTATGGAATTTATTCAACATTGAGATCGCCATTCAATGTTAGTAGAGCAAGACAGGAGAGAGCCTTAATAACCCATCTTTCATAAGATCTTAAAGGCTATAATTCAAAAAATTGTCCCACATCTCTCCTCTGTGAGCCAGTGTTTGTAATGATGTCTTAATAGGTTCACAAGTTGGGATTTTATCGAGGGCATCTTGAGATTACATCATGCATAATGGATGTACTTATAATTAAAATATTCCCCGGCTTATTTGATTCAATACGTAGAAGAGGTTGGGCTTCATTTTCATCACAGAAACTCAATTTTTCATTTCAGTTAAAAAAAAAAACAACAAATAAGCAAACAAAAACCTTGTTACAAGGCACTGGGCAAAGTGCCTGTAAAGATTCAACACAGATGCAGTGGTCAGGAGGTCTAAGGTCTAAGATTTAGTGAGAGGAAAGTGAATGGCTTCATAAAGGAAGAGTTCCATGATGAGGTTCTAATGAAGGGCATATAGGGGACCAAGAGTGAGTACACCCAAGGTGGGGAAGACTTGGGGCTTGGCACATGGTCCCTTATAAGAAGGACAATGTCTGCAACAGCAGAATACTTACATTCTTATGAGCGTGCCTTTGTATTTAAAACCTGTGACAATTTGTATCACGTCTACTTTTATCAAATACCTTCACCAATTAAGAGGAAATTTTAAATTTTAAGAAATAAAATGATTCGAGGTATTATTTAAAACTTTAAAAAGTTACCTCCGTAAAAACAAATAATTTGCTATAAATGGTTAAGAAACATATTTTCTGTGTTTTTTATAATTATTCTTCTAAAAATTGGCAGCAATCCCTTAACAATTCAGTTTAACTTAATATATGTTCTTCAGAGAAATTAGTGAATCTCTGTTCTTTGCGTGGGGTGTGTGTGTGTAAAATACCGAGTTTTGACTGGGTCCTGATAACCTCCTATTTGATCTGACTTAGTGAGTCATTACTATACACCCAGGAAGCACATTTACTTAAAGATAGATTGGGCACCTGGGAAAGACTCCTCCCACGCCCCAACCCCCTCTCCAGACAATGGGTGTCTGACCTTGCTGTCTTCATAAGTAGATTTATGATCAGCAACAGCCAACGGAGGGTCGTGGGTCAGATGAGAAAGTTGAGACTTGGAACGTTGCCGGATGGAGGCTCTGGAAAAAAAAATGGTAAGACAAGATAGGCAATAGATGGCAAGCAGGTTGTAACTGGACTGAACGGGTGTCCCAGTTTACATCACACATCGCATCAACAGGGCAAGGAGCATCCACATAAGGTTTGATGAAGTTTATCTTCGGTCAGAGTAAAGTGGGTAGATTTCTCTCAATCTAAGCTCTGTCTCTACTCGATCCAGATTCCGAGTATAACAGGGAGGGAAAGGGTGAAGGGAGAAAAGCTTCCCATCGACCTACTGAAAACTGCCCAAGACTCAAATGTATCCGGAGTCCAAATGGTTCTTTCAGCTGCTACCACGGCAAAGGTGATGGTTTAGCACTTGTATTTCTTTCTGGTTTGGGGTTTCATTTCTATTGTCCTTCTACAGTCTCTGCCTGTCTCTGTCTCTATGTCTCCCTGTGTCTCTATTTCTCTTCCTATTCTCCCTCTCCCACCTCTTCCTCATTCTCGCTCTCTTCCTGTCCTTCTCTCCTTTAGGGAGAGGCCACCTGGATACATGTGAGATAAACATAGGGTCCCCAGTGAGACTATCTCTAGGTTTTCTAGGTCACACAGCAACCAGGCCAAAGAGCTTCCAAATTAGGTTTGAAGTGTATTTCGACTGCCCATAGAAAGGAATCAACAAAAACTTATTGAAATATAATTTAGCTTAGCGCATTTGTTCATTCATTTGTTCATTCATCTGCAATCCACTGGGTCCCTACAACATGTCAAAATCCAAGGGAACACAAAGACTAGCCAAACCACAGACATCTTTCTCAAGGAGTTTAAATCCCAGAGAATAACACATGTAATCAACGCTAGTGTAAGGAAAAAATCGGGTGGGCGCTGTGCAGAAATTTTGAGTAGTTACATTTGTGTTTTGAAGACTTAATTTGAAGTAATACAGTGTAAGGAGAGAGATGATCGAGGTGAGGGGACCATGTCTCTTGTTCCAACTCCAGATGGAATAATTTACATGTCCTCTATTATTTGTATTCAGGGGAAAGTAGACTAAAACAAATGCCAAGATGGTACCAGCCACTATCTGCTTATCCAGGCTTCCCAAGAAATCAGTAACATGCCGGCTTCATTACGCTAATCTCTTCCCACCCTGTGTGAATGGCCTCCCTCTTAGTCACCCAGGTTCAACGCTATCCATTTCCCAGAAGTCTCCTCTTTTTTAATCCTGCACATTCAAACTCTGGCCGAGCCACAGTATGATCAAGAAGAAAATCACTCCCGAAACTTGATTCACTGTCCTCGGTCTAATCTCTGGGGTGCTGAACTTACTCTGACTCGGAGTGATATGGAGAGGAGACATACAGAGTTATTTCTTTGGGTTAGGCAACTCATGCTGGGACATCTCCAGACTATGAAGAAGGCCGTGTCACCTGGAGATCACAGGGTGAGCGTAGGGGCATCATGGGACGTATGATATGAGTGAAACTCAAAGTCATAGGTCTAATCAAACTCACAGCAGCTGACAATGTCAATATTTAATTGAGTGTTTAGTACCCAGTTCCAGATGTAGGAAGACCTGCCTGTGAGTTCTTCAACCTCCCTCTCTCCTATTCCTCAAACCCTTCCACCTCTCTAGCAGAGACTGTGATGAGACCATGGGCAGAAAGTGCAGGGCAAGGGCTCTGCCTGCCAGCTGGTACTCAATGTGCTTTATCAGAAACCGGGCGGTAAGATTCCACCACGCCCCTTTTCAGAAATTGTGCAACACTCCTCCTTAAGAAACCCCCACTTTGTCAAAAGTTGTATGCCGCTTTTCACTGCAAATAAAAACAGCTAATTTGGGGAGATAAATGCTCTTTCTCTCTTTCTCAACATTGTTATTTAGGAAATTATTTTCCGTTGCCAATTAACTTGTTTTTGAACCTAAAATATATTGTTGAAGAAAGGCTCAGCTCTCAGACAGACCGTAGCCCAAGAAACAAGATACAAATTAACATTTCATCTAGTCATCTTCTAGAAGAAAATCTTGTCACCCCTTACAATGAGATATTTTTAATAGAACTCCTTATTCAAAGTTATAAATCTTTCTCTGCAGGAGGTTAATAGCTACTTTTTGTATGTAGTTTGCCTTTCTGGATTTTTTAATCCTAGTCATTAAAATGTAGAATTTGTGGGCAATGTAGCAAAATAAGAGACACTTATGTGAAAATGGCTATCTCTTTTTCATCATAAACTTCTTCGAATGGACAGAATTTTGTTCTTAAAAATAAACAAAACATTGACTTTCCTGTTTGCAGGACCACAAGATACATGCCATTTTAACCTAATGGTTGAGAGCGGTGCTCAGTCATTCTTTGTGTTCAAGAAAGTAGTTGCTCTCTCCAAGTTGTGATTCTTGTATTTTACTTATGATTAAACATACTGGCATGATCAAACACAGTGCCACATGTCTATAATATGTACCTAACAATTCTGGTAATATCTACATCTTCTACTATATAGAATTCAAAGATAATGCTTTGTTTTCCAGCTCAATAAAGCTAACACTTTTTTAAAAAAATTTTTCTTTTTCTTCAGTAGATTTGTTCTAAAGAAGAAGAAAAAAACAAGTCAGAATTTAGATCTATAAAGGAAAGATACATTAGTATAAAAAAAACTATCCATATTTGAAAGAGGTACAAATACTTTTTAGTAAATTATTCCTTAAAACCTAACAATAAATAAAAATCATTTTTGACTACATGAAGCTCTTATCAGAAAGCTCCATTTTAAGCAGCTTTTCAGCTAACAAGGAGCCATCTTGAATAAGCAAATCCTATACTGAGTCTAAGCACAGTCGTTCATTTAATATCTTGGAAATGGCAAGTTTTAAAAATCCCTATTCTAGGGGTCAGTGAGAGGGCTCAATGAGTAAGAGCACTCACTGCTCTCCAGGTTTCGATTCCCAGCATCCACATGATTGGTGGTTTACCAAATCATCTCTAACTCCATCCCAGGGAGTGCAATTCCCTCTCCTGACCTCTGTAGGCACCAGGCACATACATGTGGACAAAAATACATAGAGGCAAAACACTCATCCACATAAAACTAACATTAAAACAAATAATAAAATAGCTATTCTAAGCGCAATAAACATTTTAATCATAGAGTCCTCTATCATGGCCCTCCTCGCAACAGATGAAATGACAAGGTTAAACAAACTGACATACTCTTGCATCACAAGACCTGGAGTCTGCAAAGGGTTTCCTTCTTAAACCTGAGATATTGCCGAAGGACCACAACTGTAAAAAGCTCCCGTGGCTTGGGCTTACCTTAAGCTCTCCCGATAGCTCCCTCTGATGAAAGTCCTCTCGAGTGTACCACCTTCAGTTGTATCTTTTTCTGTTTAACAAGGAGACAGAGACAGAGACCCACAGTGGAGCACCGGACAGAAATCTCAAGGTCCAAATCAGGAGCAGAAGGAGAGAGAGCATGAGCAAGGAACTCAGGACCGCGAGGGATGTTCTATCAGGAACTCACCAAGGCCAGCTGGCCTGGGTCTGAAAAAGCCTGGGATAAAACCGGTCTCGCTGAACATAGCGAACAATGAGGACTACTGAGAACTCAAGAACAATGGCAATGGGTTTTTGATCCTACTGCACCGTACTGGCTTTGTGGGAGCCTAGGCAGTTTGGATGCTCACCTTACTAGACCTGGATGGAGGTGGGTGGTCCTTGGACTTCCCACAAGGCAGGGAACCCTGATTGCTCTTTGGGCTGACGAGGGAGGGGGACTTGATTGGGGGAGAGGGAGGGAAATGGGAGGCGGTGGCGGGGAAGAGACAGAAATCTTTAATAAATAAATTAAAAAAAATGAACTATTCCTTAGTGCACATAATAAGCAGGGCTATATTTATATAGATTACTCTTAGCAGGGCTGTATTTACATAGATTACTCTACTGTTTGCCTAGAAGGTAACTACTGCATGAAATATCCAAATATTCTATTAACCTATTGCAATAAATAAATCTTGAAATTTGTCCAACACCACAAAAAAAAATTCAAAGTACTCAGTAAGATTGGCTTGTGTGAAATGTGTGCTGGCTGGTTGTAATCTCTATAGACGTGAGTATTTTTTAGAATGAATTTTTAAAAAATTAGTGAAAACTCACTAAAGTTGGCAAAACAAAGAAACAAACAAAAAACATTGATACAACCAGCAAACATTCAAAGCTTACAGGTTTCATGGATGTTAAGCATGTGCAATAGTTATGCATTATGTTATTCATGAGCCCACATGGGAGACGGTAGAGAAGGTCAAGAGTGGCTGATTAATTAGCTCAGGATAACCACTAGGTCCGAAAGTTCCAGACTGAGGAAGAGAAGGCATGGTAGGGCCTGGATTGTCAATCTCCATTTGGAAATAAGTGTAAAATATTTAGTTATTGTTTAAGTCACACAATAATAATGAGAACCGCCCTCCATCTGACACATCCAGAAAGCCTGTCCTATTGGAAAAATGGTAGAGTTGAAAAGCGAGGACCGTAGGTTCTGCCCGGTGACTTGATAACTTAACCTTCTGTGTTTTATTTACCTCCCCTCTCAACTGCGTAATGACAGATGGGCGTTGGGATAATACGCAGTACATATTCACAAGTTATGGGTTGATTCAATACCATAGATGTTAATTATTTAGTAGAAGGCCAAAGGGAAAAGGTACTTACCCTTTACATCCTTTTCTTTTTGGGGTTCATCTCCTTGGCTTTGCAGGGTCACGAGCATGAAGTAGACACCTTTCCTTTCTAACAGTTCTTCATGGGTGCCTCTTTCCACGGCTGCTCCATGTTCCATACCAATGATCACGTCTGCAGCTCTGACTGTTGATAGGCGATGGGCAACTGAGACGATTGTGTGTTCATGTTGAATCTGTAAGAAGATATGGTGTACCCTTAAACAGGACAGAACCAACACCAAGCTTCATACCATCCCTGAGTCTACAAGGAAGTCAGCTGTGGATCCTAGGAACATCCTAAACAGGCTGTGCATATGTCAGAAGTAGCCAACTGTTTCTTATAGCCATAAGTCTCATCACAGATTGACCTGATAGCAATTAATCAATAGCTTAATAGCTTGGGGGTGGTGGTTAAACCATGTTACACTTCATTTGAGTTTTAATTTTATATTGTATCTTTGGGGAATAAATTACAACTATGTTCTGTTCAACTCGAAATAGATGGCACCTGACCAATATTTTATAAAATTTCAGACTGGATGTACGGACCTGTTGGTATCATCCCCTCCTTGAGGGGCCTGAGAAGTGAACTGACTCTCCACAAACCTTATTCAGTGCTCCTTGTACTCTGGCTTCACTCTCATTGTCCAGCGCTGAGGTGGCCATGTCCAAAAGCAGGATCTTGGGATTCCGTATGAGAGCCCGAGCGATGGCCACCCTTTGTTTCTGCCCACCACTCATATGGCCTCCTCCTTCTCCAACAAGGGTGTCAAATTGCTATGAATCATGAGGGAGAAGAACTGATGGCTCCTGACAGCGATCCAGTACCCCTTCTAACTTTTTTCCTCAGGTGTGAATTTTTACAGGTCCAACTTTTACTGAAAGAAATATCCTTTCCAAAATGAATTAATCGAGCAATATTTGTATGTGAGATAGTTAATGCTTTGGACTGTGTGCATGTTCCTTTTTAGTTCATGTTCAAATAAAAATTTTCAACCAAAATGAAAATTAATCAGCCTTGTAAATCCATCATAGGGGACTAAGTCACATTTTCACAATCCTGGCACCTTTCTTACTGTTGAACAATACAGCAAAACACAATGCTTAAGCCGTCTTTAAATTATGAATGGAAGATCAAACTAGTTTCACACTTCTTGCTGGGACATTAAGTCCTGACTGAGTATCCTACAGGATTAAGTCCACACTGAAATTTAGCAGTGGAGCTTTAGACGTCAGATTCTTGACTTTCTTGGTATCCATCAATAAGAGTTGAGTTCCCTACCACAGACAAAGCATGGTACTGAAATTCTACAGATACTGTCTCGTGTAGTCCTCATAAAACCCCGGAGGCAAGTACTGCTGTTTGTCTTAATGGTTGAACAAAGAAATTCTGAGCACAAAGGGTTAAATTAACTTGGCAAGAAGCTCATAAAGCTAGAAGGTAGAGAATTTGAGGCAGTGTAATTCTAAGCACATTAGCTATTAGACCATAGCATTCTCATAGCAACAATGCTACTTAAAAAGGTGATTTAGAAGGTATGGTAATTTGAATGAAAATGGCCCCATTAGGCTCATAGGGAGTGGCATTATTTGAAAGGTTTGAGATGTGTGGCCTTAATGGAGTACGTGCGGCCTTTTTGAACGAAGTGTGTTACTGGGGGGTGGGGTTTTTGAGGTTTCAGAAGCTCAAGTCAGGTCCAGAGTTTCTCTCTCTTCTTTCTACCTGTGGATCCATATATTGAACTCTCAACTACCTCTCCAGGATTATGTCTATCTGTATGTCACCATGCTTTTTGCCATATCTATAATGGACTAAACCTCTGAACTGTAAGCCAGCCCCAATTAAATGTTTTTCTTCATACAGGTTGCTTTAGCCACGATGTCTCTTCACTGCAATAATACCCTGGCTAACTCAGAGGGTGCTGGTGATCTATCCAAGGTCAGTGACACTGGAGCTGGACCACCTGCTGTGACTTCCTTGTTTACCGATTTATAATTCGGGGCAGTTACTGACCTCACAGAACATCGTTATCCATCTGCAGACAGACATAATAGTAGTTGCTACACGGCAAGGTGTAAGGGTTAAGAGCTAGGAGATGTGACATGTTTAGAGCAAAGCTTGCGTATACTATCAGTAATTGTCCTGTGACTTAGCGGACCATCAACGCAAATACAGTAGATATAATATAGAGCCAGCTTTTGTAGACATGGCGATCGCACAGAATGGAGATGTAATGGCGAACTCTTGAATTTGTGAGATTCAGGTTTAAGAACACAATAGTCAAGCTGTGTAAGTACAAGAAAACGGAAGCATAAGGACAGCGGTAGGTTATGATTTATAACATCAATGTTTCTGCAGTGTTCCTTGGCAACTCGATGGGATTTGAAACCACCTAGGAGACACACTTCTGTGTAGATTTTGAGGGTATTTCCAAAAATGGTAGTCAGCAAAGAGGAGACCCAGCCTGAATACAGATGACCACTCTCCCACGGACTGGGATTGAAAAGGGAAACAGAAAGTTGGCTCAGCGCCAGCATCCATCTCTCTCGGCTCCCTGCCCACAAACACGTGTGACCAGCTGGGACATGCTCATGCCTCCACACCATCCCTGCCATATTAGACCGTGTCCTCAAACTGTTAGAAAAACCCTTCCTTTCTGAAACTGCTTCTTATCGAGTAGTTGGTACCACCTTGTGGCATTATTGGGAGCCAGTAGAACCTTTTAGGGGTGACTGTGGAAGGAAGTTATTCCACTGAGCAGGAGGGGCCTATACCCTTGAAAGAGACATCAGGACTCTGGCCTCTCTCTCTCTCTCTCTCTCTCTCTCTCTCTCTCTCTCTCTCTCCTTCTCCTCCCTTGGCTTCCTGGCTTCTGAGAGGTGAGCTGTTATGCTGTGTTACATACTCCCCACAGTTATGTTCTATCTTGCCACAAGCAAAGGAAACCGCTGACCTTTGACCGAAACCATATGCCCAAATAGATCTTCTTCCTTATAGCTGGCTTATCTTGCGTATTTTGTCATAGTAACTGGAAGGTGACTAACAAGCAAGAAAACATTTCTCAAGCATTGCTTTACGACAAATATTGCAATATTTCCAATACTTGCTTAATAGGTAAACCAAGAAATTCTATCTACATCAAAGGGGTGTTTTTGAAAGAGAGATCTCCAGTTTGGAAGATGACAACTATATTATATAAATGACATATTTTTACATGAAAGGGAAAACATGGTACATTTCCAGATGTAAATCTAGAGCCTGCTATTAAGAATTTAAGAACTGAGGATTCAAATGAAAAAGACATATTCTTCCTTTATGACGTCTGCGTTCCCCTGGACTACAAGGAGGATACCTGTGGCAGGGCCATGATGAAGTTGTAAGCATTGGCCTCCTTGGCAGCTTGGACTATGTCTTCCATCGTTGCTTCCTCTCTGCCATAACGGATATTTTCTGCGATAGTGGTAGAGAACAGAACGGGCTCCTGTTCCACCACCCCAATCTGATCCCTCAGCCACCGGGTGTTCAGAGAGCGAATGTCGTGGCCATCCAGAGTCACCTAGAGAGCAGAAGAGTGTCACACAGCTTGGAGTCCCTCAAGCTTCTGAATCATAATGTTAGGTGATACTTAGCCACTGGGGAGAATAAGCAGAGAATAACAAGATGGTAACAGAAACAATTCCCATGGAAAAGTGGCTATTTATATAAGGGTATAATTGAAATAAAAAATTCATTGTCAAAACATGGGTGATGTAAAACCCACTTAAGTTCTCATTGGTAGCCTCAGAAATGGCACATTTTTGATTCCTCTGAAGAGTAGCCAGTTGCTCACCATACTCTGAGTACGTTTATTGTCTTTTGGTTCGTGACCAAAAAGGGACTTCAAAAGATACAATAAAAGTAAGCAATAGCTCCTATCTTGTAGGTGTGTGCTTTATAGGAAATCTTGCTGCCTAATCTGATTCATCAAAAACACTTTGCTGCTCAAAGAAGTTGAAAGTGTAAATGTGAAAGACAAAAGAAGCACTATAGGTAAAGGTAAAACGATGTTAAATCCAAAGAATCCATTTGACAACGTCACTATCTGCATTCACTCGCTCCAACATGTTGAGAAGTTTCTGGGAGATACACACCATGCCTTCACAGGGGTCATAGAACCTCTGAATGAGCTGTAGGGCTGTGCTCTTCCCAGAGCCACTGGATCCCACCAGAGCTGTCATTTCCCCCGGTTTAATGACCATGTTGAGGTTATTTAAAATCTAGAGAGGAAAGAACATTTTTAAGTTCATAATGTCACCAGGCACTTAACTAAGCACTTAGACCATACATAGGATGCCTTGTGAGGATTTGTATATTGTATCCATATCCCTGGCATATGTGTCAATGTGTGTGGGTGTGTCTGTGCTTACTTATGTGCCATGGTACTCTCCATGTCTACCCATCAATCAACAACAAAAGAAGACTGTCTGGAAAAAAGGTTTATCATTAGCACATTGCTTAATAACTGTGGCCAACAATAAAATGATAACGTATTAACACTGGCAAATAAGCAAGGGTCACCTTTAAAATTAGGCCTTGAAATCTAATCTAAAATACATCTGCCATACCAGGATACCTCAAGGAGTCAATGTCAATTAGTTAAATAAGAAGCTCTTGTAATTCACAAGCGTAATGATAATTCATAGACCAAGAATCAGAAACAAACCAATTTGCAGATGATATGCTTGAATGGTATGAGGCTATTACTTGAATAACTTTGCTTAATAAATGTGCGTGCTGTGTTTCTAGGTCTAAACCCCTCTGAAGGACAAGGACTAAAGGTGGGAATTAGGATTCGGTTCTGTGAGTATTACAGATATGTTATTAATAAGAGGAAACCAGAGATGCCGCGTTCGGAATAAAAGCAAAGCATCATTTCAAAGCCGGTTCATTCAAGAGGGCAGATGGTTGCTTCCTGGAGGGTGGGGTTCCCTCTAACAATCTTGCTCTGGAGGTTCTGGAAAACAGTCTAATTCCCTGACTATGTGCCCAGGTCAATCACTAAGCACAAGGTTTGCGAGAGCAACAGCACCAGGTGACCTTCCTCTAAGGGCTAACGCAGCCAGAGGCCTGGGGAACCTACAGGTGGTAGAGCTCCTTCCAGCTGCTCGTTCCTCCAGCCATACTTCCTTCTAGGCTCCACCTCCCGTGATCTCCAAGGAGGTGGTGACTGGAAAATGTACTACTTGAATGGCAGGATCTGCCACTCGTTTCAGCAGAGGATCACACGGCTGATTTAGTCTGAGTCTGGCGCTAGACCGTGTTCCAACCAGAAGGATTTGCACAATGCAGTCATCACTTAGAAAGGCAGTGTGCCCCTAAGCTGGCACAATACACAGGGACACTTCCAGAGAAACACGTCTCTGTCCTCTGATCCTGGAAACTGAGTCAGCCCTAAGAAAGCGTGTGCGGCTCTGGGAATGAATAATAATAATAATAATAATAATAATAATAATAATAATAAAAACATCAGGCAAAATGTGAACACTCACCTTCACATCTGGTCTAGAAGGATACCGGAAGGTCACATTATGGAATTCAATTTCCCCCTTGATTCGATCCAGCTTGTATCCATCTTCTGACATGCAGTCAATGACGGGTTGCTGCAGTGCAATACAAAGATACAGTGATAATGCATACCGCATCTATTTTGTGTGTGTCTTAGTAAATTCGTGAACTCACAAAGTAACACTGGGACTGGAGACACAGCTCAGGGCTCAAGAGCTCTCGTCGGCAAAGACCCCTGATTCAACTGCCAGCACTCTCACAGTAGGCAGCTCACAATGACCTAGAACTCCTTTTCCAGAGGATCTGATGTTCTCTTTGGATGTCCACAGGCACCAAGCATGCATATGCTGCGCATACATACATGTAGGCCAAAATACACAGAAAAACAAGATGAATAAATCTAATAATTTTTTTTAAAAAGCAGAATTTTATTTGGGCAAAATATTGCAGAGATATGTTAAAGATAAGTTACTTCCATATTTCATATTTGCAAAAGTGATGTTGATACTCATCAATGTTGAGATTGCTGGCTTAATATATCACTAGATATTATTGTTGAATGTGACCTTGATAGAGGGTAGAGTTTTATTTATTTATTATTACTTGTTGAATTAGTACTTTAAGATTATATATTATTAATATTATATAATATGATAAGAAATTGTTTATCGGGCTGGAGAGATGGCTCAGAGGTTAAGAGCACTGACTGCTCTACTGGAGGTCCTGAGTTCAATTCCCAGCAACCACATGGTGGCTCACAACCATCTGTAATGAGATCTGGTGCCCTCTTCTGGCCTGCAGGCATGGAGGCTGAACACTGTGTACATAATAAATAAATCTTTAAAAAAAAAAAAAGAAATTGTTTATCGATAGATCATACAGTTAGCATTTAATGTAGTGTATTATATCATACATGTTTATATTACTGAGATGATAGGAGGCAAAGCACAGGTGTTTTAATATAGCTTTTGCATTTGCATTGTTATGTCCTTGTTAGACAGGGAGGAACCTCTGAGAGTATCTCTTGCCCAGGGAAATATAACCAGTCAGCTGGGCTGGGGCTGGTGGGACTCAGCATTTGGTAGCCAAGGCAGAAAATGAGTAAACTTAAGTGCCCACAAAATGTTCTCAAATATCACCAACTTCCGACTGTACCCTGAATTCACTCTTCTGCTACCAGTGAGACCAATTTAAAACAACCATTCTGGCTAACCAGAAAAGGAAGAGGGCCATCTCTTCCTCTTGGAACACTCCGGGTTCAATTATTTCTGTCTTCCACACTAGTAATAAGAATTCATGCCCAAAGCCGTAGTCTATTTTTTTCTTAAGAGTCTAATAAGGATAATAAAATAATTTTTAAATGCCTTAATTTTCAGCTATTTTCACAGGGACCCTCGACAGTCATCACTCCATTTGAAACTATGGCTGCCCTAAGAAGTTAGCATTAGAAAAGGTCAAAGGTCTGGCAAGATGGCTCAATGGTTACAAGACACGCTGCTCATCAGAGTACATAAGTTCAGGACCCTGCTCCTGCAGAGGGAGGCTCACAACCACTTTTAATTCCATCTCCAAGGAGTCTAACACCTCTGACCTTCACAGGCAGCGGCCTTCATTCCCACAGGCAGGCAGACAGATACACAGACACAGACACTATTAAAAATAACAAAATAAATCTTTCCTCCCGTTCTTGGTCTGTAGCTACCTGACATGATTTTCAATCTACTTCCTTAAGTTAATCAGCAAAATCCTCCCAGGGCTACCAAAGTCCTTTAAAAACCTGAAGAGATTCCCTGCCAGCAGAAAATCCAGGCTCACAAACCTGATATTCGGGCCTTTCCCACCCATCCCTTCCGCCTTTGTCCTGGATTGCTCTGCTCGTTCACACACACACACACACACACACACACACACACACACGCTTTTTTAACTCCTTCAGATCACCAGTCTCTTCCTAACTTGGAAGTTTCTCAACCAGGAATTCTTTCCTTGCTCTTATTTCCCAAGAACCCCGTTTAAAGATCCCTCCCACTAGCCAGCCAAAACACTTAGTCCTATTTTATTTCTTTTATTAGGTCTAGCATTCTCTGCTGTTATCTTTAAATGTTTATTTCTTCCCTGGTGCAGTGGCTCACGCCTTTAATCCCAGCACACACAAGCCTGAGGCAGGTGGATTTTAGGGCGGGTGTACCATAGCGAGCACCAGACCACAGCCAGGACAACGTGGGAAAACCCTGTCTCAATCAGACTTGATTTCTTTGCAGGTATCTTCCAGCATGAGTATGAGAGCGGGAACGCAATTTGTTCTACCTCGCAGCTCTTAGAACCTGCGCAGCCCATACCCCACTCCCCATTTCCTTTGGCTTTTACGCACCCTGTCTATTGTTTGGAAGATACTGGAAGCTGCTGACCGCCCAGTGGCAAAGACTTCCAGGGAAGAAGACGCGTGGCCGAAGTTCATAGCTGCTACTATGACACAGAGGAAAATCTGAAATGCAAAGAAAAACATAGTTTTCATACATTTTTGCCAGTTTGTGAACAACGCCGATTATCATTTGGAGCATCCTCGTGAATTCTTGAGATTTCTCAGAAATATTTAAAGTTAAGGTTACAGGCCTTTCAGAAATATATAGAATATTTTTTTACTTTGTAAAGTGTTTCTCCACAGTTATTCTTTAAAATACATTCTTCTAAAGCTGAGCATCCCTTTCCTGCAGAGTAGAAAAGCTGAGGGAATGGTACAAACAGGCTGTTAAGAATAGTTTTTATCTAAACTGTTTTAAGACCACCCTCTCCAGAAACCTCCCACCTCAGCAAAGGAAGCCATCTTGCATCCTAGATCCAGGGCCGGCAAACACATTCTGTAAAAGTCCCCTAGTAAATAGCTCAGGTTCTTCAGGATGTATGGGTTTAGAACCATGTACACACATGCCATATAGTACAAAAGCAAGCTTAGCAATGCACAAATAAATGGCCACGGACATACCCCAATAAAGTGTATTGATAAAAAATGAATAGAGACTGTATTTGGTGCAATGACTATTTTACTGAGTCATTGGAGTCTTTAATTGAAGACTAGAGGACAAACCTGTGCTTAGCCTGACATTATAAGCTGTTGCCTCAAACAATTTTCTTCATGGAGGTTCTTAGAGAAGCCTATGAGTAAGAGAAGACAGACACATGCCCAATAAGATTGTAGAGGGCACACACACATCCCAGGCAGAAGTTTTCTTTCGAAACATCATAGCTGTAGCCGTGTGTATAGGAAGGTAAGAAGAGAAAGTATAAGGGGGCAGGCAATGCATGGGGCACCCTTCCAGGGAATTGGGTTCCGTGTCCCTTACAACATAGATATGGAGGAAGGAAAACTGGCTTCAGGGCCAGGCCTGCAGTCACTGAGACCAGAGCTCAAGTCGTACTCTTTGTCACTTGGCACATAGTCTTAACCTCATGGTCACCTTTCATTTCTGTAGTGGTAGAATCATGATGCCAATCACAGAATGAAGTTGTGCGTATGATTTATGATAATTACATCAAACACCTCATTCAGTGCCTGTTGCCTTTTATACACTGAGTGAATATTACTTTCTATTTCTACTATTTTTCTTTATTATTGAACCCTGAAACCTAAAAAAATAAACCCTCATTCAGTTCTTCATCTTTCCCTAATAGACCAGAGAGCGTGTCTTTGTCTGTACACAAGTTATACTAATTACAGTAATCTATGGGAGCTGCTGCTCATTTACACACAAGGAAGCCATAATAGTTTCATGCACCACAAAAATGTGCTAAATTAATCTGATTGTTAATTAGTTTAGTGGGTTAAAACATTTAACTCAACTCAAGAGTACTCAACTTTTGTTTTGCTGTGGAAAAGTATAGCCAAGAATTAACTCTGTCTTTTTCTCTCTCTGACACACACACACATAGAGAGAGAGAGAGAGAGAGAGAGAGAGAGAGAGAGAGAGAGAGATTAAAGGAAGTCTTTTTGGTTTTGGTTTTTTTACAAAGAAGCACTTATTAAGGCAAGGTGTAAGCAGAGGAAGAAGTTGAGCTAGGAAGATAATAACTGACGATGGAAATGTTAGCGATACACACTATCCTATGTCTATACAAAGTAAGTTTTTAAAAACTCTCTGCTTAAGTGGTTGAATTGCAGGGAAACTTAAAGATGAGAATCATAAAACTAGAAACTAGCTGCTGTGGTAGTTGAATGGGAATGGCCTCAGGGGCTTTTTTTTTTTTTTTTGGTATCTTTGCTCCCCAGCAGGTGGAACTGTTTGGGAAGGATTAGGAGGTGTGGCCTTGTTGGAGGAGGCATGTCACTGGGAGTGGGCTTTGAGGTTTCAAAAGTCCATGCTATTCCCAGTTATCTCCCCTGCCCCATGCTTTTAGAACAAGATGTAAGCTCTCAGCCAGGTGGTGGTGGCATATGTCTTGAATCCCAGCACTTTGGAGGCAGGCAAAGGGAGGTGGATCTCTGTGAGTTCGAGGCCAGCCTGGCCTACAGAGTGAGTTCCAGGATGGCCAGAGCTACACACAGAGAAACCTTCTCTCTCAGCCACCACTCTACACTCTAGTGTCACGCCTGCCTGCCTGCTGCCATGTTCCCCATCATGACAGTCATGAACTCAATCTCTGAAACTGAAATCCCCCAGTAAACTGTTTCTTCTACAAGTTGCCTTAGTCATGATGCCTCTTCACAGAAACTGAAAAGTAGCTAAGACAGTTACCATAGTGCTTCTGTTTGTTTTCCTGTGGTATAAGCACCATGACCAAAAGCAATCTGGGCAGGAAAGGGTTTACTATTATTGAGGGGAGCCAAGGCAGGAATCTGAAGACAGCAACTGAAACAGAGACCACAGAGGAACTACTCCCTGACTTGCTGCCTATGACTTTACTTAGTTTGCTTTCTCCTACCACCTGCGTGGGGATGGCACCACCCACAGTAATTTGAACCCTCAGACACCAATCAGCAATCAAAGACATGAGACAAAACCATGCCCTACACACATGCTCATACGCCAACCTGATGAATGTCATCTCTCTGTTGAGGCATTTTTTCCAGGTATGAAAAGTTGACCACTGAAGCTAGGACAGGAGGAATGTTTTACTCAGAGCTTTCGGCTGAGTTTGTGGATACTTAATTTTCAATTTACTAATTCATTTCTCCTTGAACGTTCATTCATGAATTCCTCTCTCTTTTCATAAACATAGAAATAAAGAAAAAAAAGAAATAAAGAACAACTTTACTCAAGGAGTGTGTTTCTGCAAAGTGAATTTGGCTATTGGTACCTTTGGTTGGTAAATGCATAGTGTACAGCTTGGAAATGATTTTAATTACGTTTATTTATCTGTTCATTGGGGCTGCATGTGTGCCACAGTGCAGGGGTGGAGGTCAGAGGATGCCTTGCCCGAGTCAGTTTGCTTTCATGGGGTTTACGATCCCTTGGGGATCGAACTCTTATCGCCATGCTTAGCAGAAAGAGCCTCTTCACCCACTGAGCCGTCCCACCAGCCCAAATGCCAAAGCTTTCAGAAGCAGGTGGATCAATAAGGGGAAGGAACGTTAGAGTCAGATTTCAGACCTACGATACTTTAAACTTTTCACTGTGCAAAAGTAGATCTAAGTTGCAGGGAGAAATGCAAATTATAATAATACCATTTTTCATACCATCTTTCAAAACGTGTTATCAGATTCAATATTTTTAAACAAAGTTCAAAGCTACACCTGCTGTCCGTTCTCCAAACACAAAAACAATTTTAAAACATTCTACTGCTTCATTATTGCTCAGAATGAATGACATTGGACGTTCATCCCCATGGCCAATGCAAATGCTCCTAAGTTTCCTCTACAGATGTTTGTAATAAACAGTATGTTTTGAATGATAAACTTTCATGTAGTGAGCTCTTGGTACTTCCCGTTGTTCAACTGGGGCCTGTTCCATCCAGAATCCGTAGCCAAGACACTCTATTTAAAAATCTTCCGTGAGGCTATTTCCATCACCACAGCAATGCAAGCCCCGCCCCCACGATGGACTTCATAGACCTTACTCTTTGAGGACAGAAAGGGGTAAGGATAAATGCAAATAGATGTGAAAGTTTCCCAAGACACAAGTGCCCCGAAGGAGAACAGAGGCTGTAAAGAGAACTCGAGAATAGATGGGTGTGCAAGCCTAGACGAGTGTGCAAGGCCTGGCTAGGAAATTGCAGGCTGTCACCTTCAGAGGTGACTAACTGAGAGGACACTGTGAATGAACGCAGCTCTAACATTCATGATGGCATGACATTCCACAAACGAGTTATAAAATACGTCTGTATAACTTACTCAGTTGAAGATGTTCCTGACTTGATGTGTTAATCACAAGCATAATATTTAGGCACATATCTTGTACTGTTACTAACTTCAGTTTTATGACCTGTTCATTTTTAGCTGAGAGGTCAATGATTTTCCATTTCTATGGTATATGGTCTTTGGGGACCAGCTGGAGGACCACCGCTGCACAGCTGCAAAATCTCTGGTTATGGAAACCATGAAATTGCTGCTCATCATCCCACATGTCCAGCTTTCTTCACTAAAGTGTCTTAATACTGTTAGTCCCGCAGATGGACTTCAGCAAACCACTGAGGCTTTCCTGCCTTGGACGTTAAAGCAATAATCCTTATGGCTACTATAACAACTTTTCCAATAAACTAGCAGGAAATAACATATATAGAAAACAAGACCAAAGTACCTGGACCAGTGTCCCTGGTGTATACTCTTCTTCATCCAGGACTAGCGAGGAGCCGTACCAGAAGGCCAGCGCATAACAAAGGAAAATGAGGCACCACATGTATCCCGTAAAGAATCCCATCACCATTCCTTTCCTGATTCCCCAGCGCTGGGCGTACACGAGATTTTTCTCATACCTGTAAACAGAAAAGGTTTAAGTCAATGCCTGCTGGAGCAGCTCAGGGTATAACATTTAAGGTAGGTCATGATGCAGAATTTTATGAGGTGATTACAGTCACCCCCAAACAAAGCTACTTAAGTCGGTCACAACTTGGATGAGGCATAGTGGGATAGACTTGACCCCAAGAGAAAACAATGTTTTAACAAATATCTTTGCTTGGGATCTATTACTATTTACATTTAAAGTATTTCTTTGGAATATATATCAGGTTTCTATCAGAAAATAGGCAATTATCTCCAAATCAACAGCTTAGGCTAGTCACATGGTGAGTTCCAGACCAACCAGGACTACATAGGGAGACTGTGTCTCAAAAAAACAAAAAAATTAAAAAGGTAAAAATATATTAACTAAATTACAAAAATAAATAAAATCTTTTTTCTTTTTTCTTTTCTTTTTCCAAGACAGGGTTTCACAGTATAGCCCTGGCTGCCCTGGAACTTTCTATGTAGACCAGGCTGGCCTCAAACTCAGAGACCTATGTGCCTCTGTCTGCTGAGAGCTGGGAATAAAGGTGTGTGCCACCACCACCCAGCTATACAATCATATTTTTGACAACTACATCTATTTTTGCAAATTAAGTTTTACTCTCATTAAAAATTAGTCTCTGGAATGATTTGTCATAATTCATCAGGGCTAATTTTTGTTTGGTTGAATACAAAATTATAGAAGTAATTAAATGCATTTAACAGCACAGTAGCTTCACAAAACATGTTCAATTAAAAAGAAAGGTTATGAGTCTGTCCAGATGACTCCAGCCCAAGGACCCAGAATTGATCCCAGGACCCACACCGTGGACAGGGAGGTCTGATTCCTGCCCTCCACCCACCTGACCTGAGCCCACACACTGCCTTTTTCCCCATCAAATAAATAAAATATCTTAATAAAATGAAAAACGTGGAACTTCAGTTTGGATCAGGCTGTCATTTCCTTCTTCCTCTCCTTTCTTTCTTTCTCCCCTCCTCCAAGAGATGAACAACTGATTTTAATAAATGTAAACATCTTCCTGCCTGAGCCTTCTTTGTGCTGGGATGGAAGGCATGAGTCACTGCGCCAGGCTCCCATGGTCTTTGAAAATGTCAATTAAACTGGGCGGTGGTGGCGCACGCCTTTAATCCCACCCAGCACTGAGGAGGCAGAGACAGGCGGATCTCTGTGAGTTTGAGGCCAGCTTGGTCTACAAGAGCTAGTTCCAGGACAGGCTCC
This sequence comes from Neodon shergylaensis, assembly GCA_025134845.1. Lineage (NCBI taxonomy): Eukaryota > Metazoa > Chordata > Mammalia > Rodentia > Cricetidae > Neodon > Neodon shergylaensis. The sequence continues at coordinate 12,549,765 of JABTXL010003523.1, read as the reverse complement.
AAAGCTACAGAGAAAACATGTCTTGAAAAAACAAAAGAGAGAGAGAGAGAGAAAATGTCAATTAAATTATATTTTTTTTAAATTATATTTTTGACATACATAAGAACTCATGGATAGTGATGGGATAAAATGCAATGCTTTGATCTGTGTACACATAATGTAATGTTTAAATTGAGTGCATATACAACAGTCTCAATCACTGATCAACTGGGAATGGGGGCAAACTAGTTTTTCTAGAACAAAAGAATCAGAGGTGGGAAGAGTTCAAGTTTAGGGACAGCGTTGGCTACAAGGCAAGTCAAAGTTAGCCTGGGCTACATATCGAAAAACCAAACACAAACCCCAAAGACAAACTTTCAGGATCCTTCTTTGCTTTTGGACTGCGCAGCACCTTGCTCTCCATAGTTGTGGAACTGTGGATTAGCATATCAGAACCTCCTCCCAGCTTCAAATCCTTCCCTTATGCTTCCTCCACCCATCTCTCCCTGTTGCTCTGCCCAGCCTCTGACAGCTATCATTCTACTCTAACTTCTATGCTATCGAGGCTTTAGACTCCACAGATACAAGTGCAATTGCGTAAATCTTTCACTTGACTTTGCCCATTGTTAAAAATAATAAAATTTTGTGGGTTTTTTTATGGCCAAATTGTCTCACTATATATATGTACTGCATTTTCTTTATCTATTGATCAATGAATAGTCACCAAGGTTGTTTCTATTCCTTAGCTCTTATGAACACCACTACACTAAATATGCTATGCAGACTTGTTACACATACTGATTTCATTTCCTTTCGGTATGTCTCAAGCTGCGGGATTGCTGAATCACATAGTTCTCAGTTCAAGGGACTGAGGAACTTCCTTGCTGTTTTACATACGAGATCTACTAGTCTGTATTTTTACCAACAGTGTCCAAGGGTTCCTTTTGCTCCATATCCTTATTGGCCTTGCTATATTTAGCCGTTTTGCCAACCGTTATTCTTACCAGGGTGAGATAGTATTGTGTTTCCCTGAGGGATCCTCAGGGCGATGACACTGTTTTCACAAAATTGGCTGCCTGTGTGTCTTCTTGCAAACTGTCCACTTTAACTCTGTTGCTCGTTTTCAAGTTGGATTAATCATTATCGTACTAGTGAGTTTTTTATAGTTCCTTACATACCAATCTCTCCATATCAAGTTCTCTATGTCAATCCCTTGTCAGACGCAAAGTTTGTTTTACATACAGCCGCTCCCTTTCTGATGGCTGTCTTTTCTGTGAGTGGTTTCCATCGTGCCTGGGAGCTTTTCAGTGTATCAGGTTTTGTTTTGTTTTCTGAGTATTCCTTGTCCTTTGCATTTCTGCATTATGTAGGCTTTTCTTTAAAGACAGTAAATGCTGCTGAAGGCTGACATGAAGTATAATGTGTACACTTCTATATCACCAGAGTTTGAAACAAGTTGCCTGCCTATCTCAGCTTTCTAGAAACCATCCCCCAAAGTATACTGTATTGAGTGTGGTAGCACACACCTTTCGTTCTGGTACTTAGGTGACCAAAGCAGGAGACCACGAGCTCAAGACCACAGGGGAAAATGAGAACCCAAAACATTGTTTTAGACTTTTTAATGCACTCTGGCTGAACCACCTTGAACAAATACCCGCTCCTGTTGCTCCCCGTATTGCTCTAAATGCCAGTGGATCTTCCACTTTGTACGAGACGAAGAAAAATCAGGGAACTGTATCGATTTATGAAATTTAAGAAATAACCTACCTTTCAATCTCTTTATTCTCACCACCGAAAGCAGCCACTGTTCGCATCGATGAAATGACTTCCTCAGCAACAGATCCTGCTTTGGCGTAAGCCTTCAACTCAAACTCTGTGAACTTGGCCACACTCTAAAATTCATCAGGGGAAAAAAGGAAGTGAACCTGTCAGTCAATGGTTCAGTTAACAAAACGAACAGGTGGTATGGTTTAACAAAACACTGGATTTTTGCTGTAACAAATGAAAAAAGCTAATTCAAGATTAGCTTGTGTTAAACGTCACCGTTGGGTGTTTGGAGCTTGATATAGCAAAATGATATTCAAAGTCTGTCTCAATGAAAATGTTCTCAGAGTTAAAGTGCCCTCAGGTCTGGGAAGACTGGTGTTTCAATTGCTCTGCTAATGAGGCTCCTATGTCAAACTATGACACATTCCATTGCTGTTGGAAAGAAGTCATTGCAGAATCTACAAACATCAGCGGCAAAGCCTGGAGGCCTCTGTGGGCACATGTCCAGAGTAGAGAAGGATAGAGCCACAGTACACCGGGACATGGCATTGCTGCAGCAACTCCAAAGGAGAAAGCACCAGGTAAATATTTTGACTCAAATATAAAGGGTTTTACTAAATTTTTAATTTTTACAAATGGGAAAGACAACCATGTTTAGTAGTTTTTAAAAAGCCATTTTTCTAAAATTGGATTTGGACCGAGTCCTAGGGAAAAGCAGCTGGGCATGGGGGCACACATCTGTAATCGCAGCACATGTAAAGAGGAAGCCAGAGAATCAGGGGTTCAAGGTTCTCTGGAGCAAGGCAAGAAAGAGGTTTTGCAGGAAAACCCATTGTAAAGTTTGCAAGGTCTTGTGGGTTTTTAAAAGTAATAAAATATCTCCTTGACAATAGGTTTTTATGCCAGACACTGTACTTAATGTATAACACGGGTGGTATCCCGAGTTATCACACAATTAAGGCTATATGGAAGACGATGGAACTGAGGCTTTGAAGGGTTAATGCATTACTCCAGTCATAAACGCTAGTGAGTGGCCAGGTCACACAGCTCTATGAAGCACTTTGCTGCTGTCACTTTCTATTTCCTGGGAAGTGTCATGGGTGGCGTGTGAACACTCTATTAGACACTATCACCGTGGTGATTGGCAGCTGCTGCTCAATGATGTCTAAGTATTGCTCCTACGTTCCCTTTGAATTCTACTGATAGCAAAACCCCAGCATGCCTCATACCAGGACCCGTGATCTAAACATTTTTAATGTGTTCTACAGATAAAAAATAATAATTCCTGAAATGAGGGAAGACCTTTAACTGCAGGGACCCCAAACTCCTATTCCTACACTTGGGTCTGGATAACTGAAGTGAGGGACAGACCCTATACCAGAGATGACACTCAGAATGAATCCACAGAGCCTGGCCCTTAAACGGTTTAGAATGCCTGAAGGCACGGCTGAGAAGTCAGACATCTCATTGGAACACTTATCGCTGATCTGCACGTACTTGTGCCCCTTTTGAGCATCTGAGCATGGGGAGCAACAGGACGGCTGGAGACCGGGTGGGGTTTGGTATCAGGCTCTCTTGAACACTTAGCTGTGAAGTCCTAAATAGCTCCCTTCTGAGCTCCATTTATTGACTCCTAACCGGTATTAACAGTTTCCTTCTGAGTAAGCATTAGAGACGGTGGGTGTGAAACCCCTTAGAAATTACCTGACAGAACAGAAGATGTTTCATGAATGCAGTAGATTGCTGTTAGCCAAATAAAAACCTTACTAAAACATCGTTAATTCATATTCTGTGGAGCATCATTTAATTCTGAGGAATAATCAAACATCAGAAGTCAATATAATGATAATCACATTGACCATACTTGGAGAAGGGACCCAAGCGTCATGTTTTGCCCTTTCGTGACTGCGAATGTATATCTTCCTCTGAAGTGAAAAACAAATAAGTAAATAAACAAACATTCTTACCAGCCCTATGATGGCTGCTCCGATCCCAATGAGAGGACTAACAGAAATAATAACCAAGGTCAATTTCCAGCCTCTGTAGAACCCTATCACGAACCCAGAGAGGGCTGTCATCATGCGCTGAATGAAAAGGGCCATCTGGTCGGCAATGGCTTCATTGATTTTATTAATATCACTGGAAACAAGAGAGGGGCAGATCAATACGACTGGATTCCAAGGACAGTTTGGTTTTGCTGAGTGGGTTCTCAAAAGCACTTCAGGTCCTTCTGGTTTTCAGCTGTTTTCAGTGGAAACTGCCCAAGTTTGATAGTTGTTAGGGGAGAAGAAATTTACCCCATTGTTCAGAGAGATCTGTACATTTAGTTGATGCAGGTGGGGGTCCAGGGTTGCTAGGTCCATTGTTCGGAGGTGTGTGTGTGTGTGCGTGTGTGTGTGTGTGTGTGTGCACATGTGTGCATACACAGGAGCTTGGCTGCCAAGTACATTACTGTAAGCGGGAGGGTATGTCTAACCCAAACAGAGTCCCAAGATACCAGCATCCCTCAGGCTTGCCTGCCTCATCTTCACAGTATACTTAGCTGACCTTTGCAAGGCTTCAGAGTTCAGTTCCTCAGGATCCCACTACTGTAAGCTGTTCCGGGGTCTGTTGTTTGTTTACTTTTTGTGTTTTGCTTTTTGTCACTGTTATTGCTTTTAACTTTCTTCAACTCCTTTCAGAATTTCTGTGTTTGTTTCTGTGCCTTCACAGACATAGCAAAACAATTACTTCCAAGTGTATGTTTTCCATGTGTGTGTAGGGTGTCATGATTGTCTCTCAGTTTCACCTTATGTCAAATAATGTCACATATCTAAACTCACTCCTGTAATAATTCATGTCTAATATTTTGACCAATAATCTACAAACAAATTGTAATAACCTGTCTTTTTTTACTAACTATATTATAAGCTATTATCTATAAAAATGTCGTACCTATGAAAGTCTAACTTATTTTTATTTATTTATTTGATAGTTTTTTAAACCAAGGTGTCATATAGCCCAGGCTGGCCTTGAATACCCTTGAACTTCTGATCATTCTGCCTCCAGCTTTCACCTGCTAGACTAACAAGGACTTAACTTATAACCGTGGTTTTTTTTTTTTAATCAAAACAATACATTATAGCACAGTTGTACCAGCTACTTACTCAGAGAATCTTGAATTCAGCTCTCCCACTGAAGTGCAGTCAAACCATCCAATTTCCATTCTCATTATCCTCTGAAAGTAAATTTTCCTCATTTTCCTTGTTTGACGAGCCCCAGCAATGACCCAGAATTTTATCTGGAAGTGGACAGAGGTGTGTTTAACACGGCAGCGATGAACACATTCGTTTATTCTCTTCTCCTATTCCTGACAGCTCGCACTTCCCATGGTTATGGTTGGGAGTAGCAGAAAAGAAGAGGACAGTCACTCACAAAGTGGCTCTCCTTGGACACTAAGGTACGAGCTCTGACATCCCCTGTTGATGGGGAGGTGAGCTCAACATTTGCAGGGATGCCCAGAGATCCAGCTTTGACTCCGGTTCTGGCGGGCGGACAGGCCACTGTCTTTGAATTTTGCCTGTTGGGTTTCACTGTCTACATCAAGGGAAACAGGCTACAGCATCCACACTGAGACACGGATGCTCCAGGCTCGCTCTTTTTGCACACCACTTCCCCGCTTTCTCCTTGGTATAAACCTCTAGGCATCCATGTAATCCAAGTACAGTGTTCAAAAAATGATTTGAGGACAATATAAGACAAAAGTCACTCTCAAAGCAGGGAATCTCGTTTGTTGATAGATCCCCCCCCCACAAAAAAAAAGAGAAAAAAAAAAGTGTCACGTGAAGACTCAGTAAGAAATGGATCAGTTTCTCTTTACAATTAACGTTACCTGGAATCCTTTGATAAGTGAAGTGGAAAATTGATTACCTTTGTTTCTACAGAAGGAGGCAAAACATGAAATATCTTTCTTCTTTAATAAAGCTAAGTAACCTTAAACCCTTTGATTACTTAAGACTGGGAAATCTGATTCATAATTACAGAATTGGGCCTGGAACGCCACTTGGTTAGACCTTAGCAAAGAAGGAGAAAAAAAAAAAGGAATCTACTCTTTGCTCTCTTAATTTCTCAGTGCCCGGCTTTCTCCATGCTGCTCAGCTTCAGCCTAGAGATATACCGCAGCTCTTGATGCCCGGGCTGAGAAGAGCAGAACAGACAGGGATGGTCAGGGGTAGGGAGGTCTACTCTGTCTTCCTGCGCAATGGCTTGCACCGACTGGTTCAGCCGTTGGCTGAACTGTCCAGGCTTCTCACATCTTTCTTAAGTAGGCCTGCGGTTCTTAGGGTTTCTGAACAGCTTAAAAGCCAAAAGCAGCATCTCCAGTTTCGTCGTGGTGTCTACGAAGCCAGATGTTGGTCTGTAAAGAAAGTGGAGGTTCAACTAACTTGAACGTATCCTAGGATAAGGACAATCGCACCGATTCCTGCGTAGATGCCCGAGTAAGTCATTATTTCACCTTCGATGTCCAGCAACCTTAAAAAGAGGGGAAAGCGCTGAGGTTTACAAGTAGGACCCAGTTATCAGAGCTTACACTGGTAGGTTTAGAGGGCTTTAACGTAAACTTACTACGTATTTCTCTTAAATAGGGGAAGGCATTGTGCTTCATTAATGTAGTGTTACAACTGATCCAGTCAAACCCCTAAATAGTGTTTACAGCAGCAATTATGCCACAAATATGTTCACAATCTTCATTTTCTTACACAAAGAGATGCTACAACACATGGCAGTTTCTAGAAAAGAGTGGACCCAGAGGGATTCCAGCTTGGCCCCTTTTGCTCATTCACACTCAGAGAAAGATTTTAACCAGTCAGTTGGACTGCCTGCAAAGACAATTCTAGAAAGACATGAGCTGTCAATCGAGAGCTTACTGTTTCACCCCTCTAGGGGATCAGCCAGCTTTTTACCTTCTCCACCCCAGAGGAACATTTTAAAATGTCTTTGTCTTTGTCGTATTCCTACAGGGGAGAGACAGACCCTCCCATCAGCCATAGCTCTCCACTGACTATAGCCCACAGCGTCTCTCACTAGGGTTAGTTCATGAGTTGAAGAAGTAACAGCACAGAACCCTCTAAGCAGCTCTCTCCACCCCCACAGAGATGTCCTGTTGTGACACAGGACTTGGGTGGACAGAGCCAGGCAAGGGAGGAACCAACACTCTGAAGCTGTTTCCAGGAAAGAAGGGACTTCTGCAATGTGAGAATTGGCATATTTATTGATATAGTTTAATGGCACAGATCCCATTTATTTAGGAAAGGAAAAGACAGAGGAGGTTCTTCAGTGCACACGTCCCCAACCTGCAGGTTTCAGCTGTCACCATTCCCTAGTAAATTGAGTTTGCCTCTAATAGCAAAAATAATTTTCTCTTTTATGTGCTCTGCTTCGGATTTCAGGTCTAAAAGTCTCATTGCCTAGCATAGAACATGAAAGTAATCTCAAATACAGCTATAAAAAATGATAGTTTAAAAATGTTTAAGTTCATGGGTCTCCTGAGTCCACCTTCTTACAGTTTTTACCTCTATTCCCCATGAACCCCTATTGCTCCGATATCATATTATTAGAAGTTATCCTTCCTCCATTGAATTTACTTCCATTCTTATTTAAAAAATGCTTATTTTTGTGAGCACATTTCTGAATACTGTCTGTCCACCAAAACCACCACAGTCTCTATTGCTATGACTACAATTAATATTGAAATTTGGTAGGTTCATTTTATTTTTAATGAATTTAGTTCTAGTTCTTTCGCTTTTAAATACATATTTTAAGGCAGTCTTTGCCTATATTATACTCAAAGTAAGTGTCCAAGAATTTCTCAGTGAAGAAAATGTAGCATATACACAATAGAATACTATTTAGCCTTCAGAAAGAAGAGGACGCCCTTTCAGCTGGAAGCCTTTTCATGAAGTGAAATCAGCCAGATACAGGAAGTGATTTCATGCAATCTCACTTACACAGAGAATCTGAAAATTGGAACCCACAGGAAATAATAAAATGGTATTCAGGAACTGGGAGTGAGGAAACCAGCAGATTTTTATCAAAAGATAGAAAATTTGGTAGCAAAGGAATCCAGTGTAAGAGTCCCATTGCACAGCACAGCTACAGCTAGTGACTGTGTCTTTGAATACTTGAGAATTCTAAAGGGGGCTTTTAAGTGTTTTCATCATAAAAAGTATATATAATGATATATATGTTGATTAGGATAATTTAGACACCCTACAATGTATACAAATGTCAAAATGTCTCATCGTACAAAATATACTTGCAATCTTAACGTATTAACTCAAAATTTTATCAGAGAAATAAATAAACCAGAACAGATTTATATACAGCAAAGATACTGAAGCAACAATCAAAAGCACCCAGTAAGGGAAAGACTAGATGGCGTCACTGATAAATTTTACCAACTAGTTAAATATTGATTTTTTTTTATTTTTTTATTTTTTGGTTTTTCGAGACAGGGTTTCTCTGTGGTTTTGGAGCCTGTCCTGGAACTAGCTCTTGTAGACCAGGCTGGTCTCGAACTCACAGAGATCTGCCTGCCTCTGCCTCCCAAGTGAAAATGTAAACTTGAAAGAAATGCTTTCAAATTCACTCTATGATTCCAAATTAATAAGAAAAAGATCAAAAAGTACATGGTGATATGTCTAATGAGTACAGTCACAAGAATCCTAGACAACGAGGAGACCCGGGATGCTCAGTTGACAAAGCACTTGCCACATCAGCACAAGAACCTGAATCTGATCCCCACCACTCATGAAAAAGCCAGCTGCGCCCCATGCACCTGCAACTCCTGTATATACCTACAACCCCTTCAAGAGACAGGAGGACCTTTGGGGTTTTCTGTCAACCATCTAGCAGACAGTGTAAGCTCTGGGTTCAATGAAAGACCCCAACTCAAATGATATAACCAGTGAGCTCTAGGGGCCCCAGCAGATTCACACCCATCTCACACGAATGGCCCTGGTTGAACCCAGTGGGTCCCAAAGCAAAAACAAAATACAAGACTTAAAAGTGGGATAGGGACATACTAGTAGAAAGAGGGAAGGATTTTGCGAGAAGGGTAATTGAGGGTGGAGAGACGGCTATGCCCAGAGTGTGTTATATACGTGTCTGAAATAGATCATAAAATAACTTTAAAACGTAAATAAAAATAAGATGGGGAACAGCTGATGAAGACATCCAATGAAGGCATCTTGTCTCCATACACATCTGCACACACAAGTTCACAAACTCTAACAGAAGTTTTTGCCAAAAAAAAAAGTACCTCTTAATGGCTAAAAACCTCTCAAACCAGGAATAGAAGGCAACCCCTTCAATAGATCAAAGGCACCTGTGAAAACCTACAGCCCGCACCATTCACAACGGTGAAGGACTTCAAAGATAAGACAGAGACAAGGGCGCACACTCTGGCGGCTCCTACTCAACACTGCATGGGAAGACTGGCTCAGAGCAGTGAGACAAGGAAAAATAAAACTAAGAAAATAAGGCATTCAGTGAGAGATGAATTCTGGTCTCTAATCCTTATCAGTGTTGCTGAAGAAGAACTATTTGTAAGAGTTTAGCTTTCATATCCCACCCAATAAAGAGGAATGTATAATCCAAGATAGCAAAAGTACAAAACCAGCTCCTGCTGCGGCCTGCACATGAACCCGGCTGAAGTTATTGCCTTGCCTTACAGATCCCTGACCAGCACAACTATTGTGCCATAATTACGCAATCGTGTATCCTTAGCAATGAGTTCTTCCAAGAAAGGCTCTTGAAAGAATTAGATAACTTGAGAAGAGTTTTAACCCTGACACATGAGAAAATGTTCTCTCCTTTATCCTGGGATACACCCAACTCCGTTTTCAAAACATTCTCACCCCACAACTGTAAAAAAAAAATGGTACTCATAACGGCGGCTGCAATAACTACAGTAGAAGATTTAACTTGTCCAAGAGGTCCCGGTAAATGAATAATCTAAGAAAAGCAAGCCTGAAGCTATTCTAGCTTACCTATATGATTATTTTAAAAGAGAAAGACAAAGGACCGTTTTTAATGCTTCATCTTTTTTTGTGCCTTATCAAATGATCAATTAAATACTTGTATCATGGGAATTCAGCTGAGGCCAATGTTCTTCCGAAGGTTCCAGTCTGCAACATTTGTTCAATTCCGGGTATAAGGCCTAGTAAGATGAACCAATGAGTGCTAGTGGCTACAGGAAATCCCTTGCTTACCAATGCCTGTGGTGTAAACACCAAAGCTAGATTCGCTCTTCAGTTCACATGTGTCTGTACACAGCTCATGCGCTGGAAATGTCTCCCATTTCGACCTAACATTTGTTTTTATGATTTAATGGCCCAGTGGTTATCAATAGCTGTGGTGATATCACTCTCAAAAAAAAAAAAAAGTCGCTCATTTCTGCCCTCCAAAGGAAATGCAGAGCTTCAGAGTACTCATTGAAATCAGTCTCTTTGTAGAAACTGCTGAGTCTCTCAGAAGAAAATATCCTCGCAAGTTTAGGGAAACACACAAATTCAGATGCCAGCAAATTTATTTCCAATGAGTTGACTTGCTAATTCTGAAACTTGCCTTTTCAAATGTGTATTGCAGCATATGCAAGTATATGTGTGCATATGTACATGTATGTGAGGGACACACACACATTTTCATCTTATTTTTGAGACAGGGCCTCTCACAGTTCCTGGAGCTCACTGATTGCTAGGCTGACTGGCCAGCAAGCTCTGGGAACCTTTTGTCTCTTCCTGCCCTTTTCCCTCAGCTCTGGACTTACAGATGCAGACACTGCTTTTAAAAATATTATTATTATTATTACTAATTAAATCTATTCATTTATTTGACATCCCAACTGCAGTTTCCCCTCCTTCCTATCCTTCCCTCCCCTCCCCATACCTCACTCCACACAACACAATACCACACCCCACACCCTGCTATCTCAACCCACTTCTCCTCTGTTTCTGTTCAGAAAGGGCCAGGTCTCCCTCTACTTGTAGGACTCCTAATGGTAGAAGTAGAGCCTGTCCCTAACGCTCTGGCTGGCTTCCAGGAACCCATTCCTCATACTGGGTAGCCTTGCCCAGCCTTAACACAAGAGGAGAAGTGTAATTCTACCTCAACTTGATGTCATTCCTGGTTTTTATGTGGGTGTCAGGATCTGAACACGGGACTTCTTGTTTACATCGCGAGCACTATACCCACTAAGCCATCTCCCCAGTCTCTGCTTATTAATTTTGAAAGGATGATTCTCTGCCTTGCATAGAATTTTGGGCTTTGCTTCATCTAGCACCATTAGTTTATAACTAATGTATTATGAATGATCACTGGATGAACGGCCATCTGGCTGACTAGACCAAAGCTCTGCAAATAAAAAGATGTGACTTACAGTGGGTCCCTGAGGCCTCTACAAGTTCATGTTACTCAATTGACATTTCAAAGTATTTTTGATTGAAGGAGTGAAGGACCCTCAAAGTAGATGACGTGATGGAAGAATTTTAATGATTTAGAAAGACTCATAATTTAAATCAATCCTGTCAACATTTTTCAAAATTTAATATGAGAAACAAAAACGTATTTGAGGCAGCCATCCTAAGCGCCTTTCTAGGAAGGATACGCCCTTCCTTGGACCCATGAGCCTGAGCATATGGATTCATACGTGCCAGTGAACTTGTTCTGCACCGGAGGCCGCACAAGGCAGGTGTAAGATCCATGCCACCACCACGTGAGTCAGCACATGCGTACTGCAGACTCACTGATTGTAAAAAGCGGTCTGTCTGTTGGGTGTATCTCAGACTGAGGTAGTCTGAGTTCTGGCTATTTCTTCAGGGCCACAGGACCACAGTAACTTAGTTACTGGCTGTAACTATTGATTCTTATTCCTCTAATGCAGCATGCACATGAAACACACAGAGAGGGGACAAAGCCAAGGGGCAAAAGGGGACTAGCAGGGAAGGAGCTTTTGTCTAGGAGACTCAAGTGAAATTTAGTAATCTCCTTGGTAGCAATACGTATTGACAGTGTCCTGCTAGGGCTTATAGTAAACTAAGTCTTTAATTGTTGCTCGGTGCTTGATCAGCAATGTCTGTTGATGTTTTGAGACTTGAAAGGGCAGGAATAATTGCAAGGTTAACAAATTTCTATCAACATGGGTAAATTTGTTTTTCTGTTCTTTTGTATTAGGTGCCATTCCAACTCAGTCAATATTGTCTTTGGATGTTTTGAATTATAATTTAAGAACAACAAAAAGAAAAATAGCCTACCCACATGGTGTTCCATTTGTCACGTTCTGGTTGAAGGAGTTGTTGATCCATACGATGGTGTTATTTATACACGCTTTTCCTGGAATCGCGAGTTCTTGTCTTTCAATGTCATACTCGATAAAAATATCTATCATTATACCAAAAATAATAAGGATGCCTGGCTGGGCCATTCCATGGAGCATTGCACACAGACTTCCCACAAACATCAGCCAATTGTCAGTCGATGAAGAAAACCGAAACTTGAAAAACAAAGGGTTCAGAGATTACAGATAAAACGCAGGGCAGACAGATTCCACTTAGATTCTGATAAACAGCCTTCAACACCAGGTGCTTGTGGGAGTCATGTCTGAGCAGTGGTCTTCACACTAATCACTCATCAATTGTCTACGACATTAGACTCTTACATTACATCCGAATCTTTGAATCTAGTCTCCTCAGGCCAGTAGCTGACTTCACTACCCTGCAAGCCGTCATCATGGGAGCCATTACCGGCTAGATATACTGGGTGAGCATTCAACAATGCAATAAGTTGCCTCTCAGCTTGGAGAACCCATCTGGACAGTGAGCAGATTTTTCCTTTGAAATGCCTCCACCCTACACAAATCTGGGATAAGTCCCTAAACTATGGAATTTCCAAAGACTTCTCATGAGAATGGCTATATATGATCTATTGTTTTGGGAGTTATTGTGATAGGGATTTTTCCTTAATAAAATTATAATTGTGAGTCCACTGATTCTATTCCAAATGGTTTTGATGATACTGAAGATGAGCACTGAATTTCTAATCACTATTCAGCGTGTTACCACACAGGTAAAGCGCACGACTGCATGGTCGATCATGGGTTAAATTCTGCCAATATGACTAAAAAATTGGCACTTTCTCCAGTATGTGAGTCATTCACAGTTGCAAAATCAGCCAAATAAGTCAGCATGGTTTTATTACCAGTTCAAAGAAGCCAACTCGAAACTCTTCACCTTTCTTTTTCTCTTGTGTCCTGAGGAGAAAAACAGACATTTAAAGGTCTTTCCCCGCCCCCCCCCAAAAAAACCGATGAGAATTTCTCCCTACTCATTACTTCCTGAATCATTCTTTAGTAAGAAAGAATGTTCCCTCTGGCTGGGAAATTCTGACCAAACCCAGTATTTTAATGTATTTTGCACACATGAACTCTCAACATCTGTGGATGCCTGGGCAAGACCAGCACAGGGCCACACTAGTCAACATTACAGCACGGATGGGGGAAAGGCTCACAAGGCCCCATGCTGTGAGACAATCGTTTTTACCCTGTAAACATTTGTTTTTTGTACTTGTTTAATAAAATGCTGATTGGCCAGTAGCCATGCAGGAAGTATAGGCAGGGCAACCAGGCAGGAAGTAGAGGTGGGGCAATGAATTCTGGGAAGAGGATTCTACAGTCTGCAGTCATGATCCAGTCACAGAGCAAGTAAGATGAGAATACCTAACTGAAAAAGGTACCAAGCCATGTGGTTAACATAGACAAGAATAATGGACTAATATAAGTTATAAGAGTTAATAAGAAGCCTGAGCTACTGGGACAATCAGTTTATAATTAATGTAGACCTCTGTGTGATTTCTTTGGGACTTAACGACTGTGTGAACCAGGCTGAGTGACAGCTGGGAGGGACAGAAACCTCAGTCAACAGCCCCACACCTAGCTGAGGAGTCACAGGCAGCCAGTGGCATCTGAAGGTGTATATGGGGGTGGGAGTCCATTTTCTTCAGGAATGAGACCCTCAGTGGACTGCCCATACTCCAGAGGTCAGCCATAGACTCGTGTATACATAGGTAATAGTAAGTGAAATCAGCAGGAGATATAAAATAAACATAGTCTAGTTCTTCCGAAGCCAGGCATTTGGCCTTTGCCAAATGTGCTCCCTCCCAAAATGTCCTTTCTTAGACACCCACAAAGTTAGACAGTTACTCTAACTTTGGACTTTCGCTCTGAGTGTCCTCAATCTCCTCAGCAGGGCGTTCCCTAGCCAAGATGGTTAAGATTTCAATAACATCTGCCCTGCCACACACATCTTAAACCTTTGCTTCCAATTCTTGCTTTTTATCAGAAAAAAAGTCACACATTCTCAGTAGCTACCATGCAAAGTTTTCTAAATTTATATTGTTTATTCTGTTTCTTCGGAGCACTCGGTCCGAAATGGGATGTCTTCATCATGGCTCAGAGATCTATGCAGAAGTGAAGGCAGAAAGACTCTAAGAGCCAGAGGTGATGAAGGACGCCAAGACTTGTTGAAATAGGACTGATGCACACGTGAACTCACAGAGACCGTGGCCACACACACAAGACCTGCACAACTTCAAGCCAGACAGGGTCCCAGCACTGAGAGGAAGAAGGGGACACGGGATCTCACCCTGAACAGAGAAGATTTGCTATTGATACCTGTTAGCAAACAGAAAATTCATTTTCTCCAACTGTGTGTCGCTGGGTATATATAGTCAATGGGTGTATAGTTCGGGGCAGGCCCCATGCACAGGAGTATAAATTCCCTAATAGCTTGTCTGTTGGGGACTTTTTTATTCCTTTTATATATTTATTTTTGACATTCTTTGCCTTATTGGGGATTTTTGGTTTGTTTGTTTTGTTGTAGTAGGGGCGGCTGGGCTGCGTTCCGGCTGCCCTGGCTCCCGCATGGCTAGCTAATGCCCGAAATAATTACACAGAAACTGTATTCATTTAAACACTGCCTGGCCCATTAATTCCAGCCTCTTATTGGCTAGCTCTTACATATTGACCTAACCCATTTCTAATAATCTATGCAGCACACGAGGTGCGCTTACCAGGAAAGATCTTAACCTGCGTCTGGCTGGAGTGGGAGAATCATGGCGACTCCTGACTCAGCTTCTTTCTCCCAGAATCCTGTTCTGTTTACTCCACCCATCTAAGGGTTGACCTATCAAATGGGCCTAGGCAGTTTCTTTATTAATAAGAAATCATTCCCACATCATTGTTTTGATTTTCATTTTTGTGAGTTTTTTTTTTTGAGAGAGAGAGAGAACATAAAGTTCTGTGGGTAGGGAGATGGGAAGGATGTGGTAATAACTGGAGGAGAAAAAACATGATCAAAATATGTTATATTAAAAAAGTTAGTGAAAAAATAACATAACCTCCTCTGGTTGACTCTGTTTCTTCTCTGCCTTCCAGTGGGACTTCCGGAGGACCAGGGCCACCTGATCCCTCCTAGCCCAGATTTAATCTTACCACACCTCCTTATATCATGAAGTACTTCACACTTCTTAAACCAACCCTCTGCCACCCCCCATGTGAGGAGCTCACGTGGCACAGCTTTTCCCAGGCAGACCCAGCTAACCCTGCCCCGTACGCATGTTTATGTGTCAGTCAAGCTGGCGTGCTGAAGAGAAAGCTCTAAGAGTTCAATCTGAGGTGTGTATAGTCACTTCGGGGAGTGGGAGGAAGAAATGAAGTTGGAGGAGCTCCTCACACTCATGAAACCACACTTATCATCCCGCTCTTACTGCTTGTTTGGGCTGGCAGTGTACTGGGATGCGCGGGCAGAATCCTAGACTGACCAGGAAGGGTTATCCTATGAGGCTTTAAAGAGAAGAAAGCATTGTGCCCACGCGTGGGAAGTAATGCGTATGAAAATGCTCTGCTCTGCATTTGCAGAAATGAAATGAAATGAATTTATGCCCTGGCAATGCTGACGCACGCATGGGCAGCCCGTATATGGCGGTTCCGTTGAACTTGTCCATATTTGGGTTTCATGGTCTAAGTTGATGAGGACGACTGACCAGGTCTCTTCCTCAAGAAGGCACCAGATTTCATGACAGATGGTTGTGAGCCACCATGTGGTTGCTGGGAATTGAACTCAGGACTTTTGGAAGAACAAGCAGTGCTCTTAACCGCTAAGCCATTACTGCATTTATAGGAATACTCTGCAATCCTTCTAGAGAAGATGCTGTGTTGAAAGGGCCACTCACCTTGGTTTCTTATCATTGTTATCTGTCAGGATGAAAACAATGTATAGAGAAGTTAATAAAAATCATGTCCAAATGCAACACAATCATAGTCATTAGCCAATCAAAAGCATTTCTGTGCAGTACTTTTACTCACAAAATATTATAAAATAATTGTTTCCTCTCTCCATCTTTTTCTCTCTCTCCCCTCGCCCTCCCTCTTTCTCTCTCTTCTTCTATCCCTCCCTCCTGCTGCTTTGACTATATATTTGGATTTTTTTCTCCAGATCACAAAATGTTTATATTTTCTAAATATCAAAAGGAAGCTGGTTTGTTTTCCCTCTTTGAGACAGGGTCTCTCGCTCTGTCATGCAAGCTGGGCTGGGAACTCAGACTCCTGGCAATTCTCCTGCTTCAGTCTCTCAAGGGCTGGGATTACAGATGTGAGCCACGGTGCCTGATGGAAGCTACCAGTTCTAAACTGGCTGAAGCGAATATGGTTATTTAAAACTATCTATGGAAATGGGAATTACTTTATTGTTTGGTTCCTTAGAAACATCAAAATCTTTGTATTTAGCAGATCACAAATTGGCTGTAAGATGTCTTTTATACTGGTGTTGAATATGGATTATTTTTATGTATTATTTTTGTCAGCACGCATAGAGCAAATGTCTGTAGGAAATGGAACTGGGTCTACAGGGGCACAAAGAAAAACACAGAGAAAAGAGCCCTAAGGGGTATTTGTTATCATGGCCATCATTTATTGGTTCCACTGGCATTTTTTAACACAATTGCAGTAAGACTAAAGATACATTACAGTGTAGACACAGGGCTTGAGAATCGGAAAACTGGACTAGAATCATGATTCCATGAGTCATAACTCTTGTGATTTTTACCAACTTTTAAGAAGCTAGCAAAGCCGTGATTTCTCTGGAAAATATAGAGGCATACGACTTAATCAACAAATGACAGCTTAGAGGCTGTGCTCACAACATGCCAGGGACTAATGTTGCAGGGTACCTCCCACACAGTCTCATTCCTGCCAGGAGCAGAAGCCCTTAACACTTACTGTTGCCACGGTGATCAGTAATGATACCGGGATAAAGTTACTGCAATGGCCAGTGCTGAACAACCCTGCTCTACCTAGAAAGGAGTTCTCATGGGAGATGCTGCCCCTCGGTCACAGGCTGTGCACACCAACACGGAGCTTCCAGATGTGGCACGACATGGATTCTGGATGCTGTATGTCAGGCACGTGCCCAGCAATAGCTCCACATGTCGTAGCTGACCTCTCTTTGTCTTAAAACCTCGATGGGTTAGTCTCACTTTTGTCTTTATTTTTCTTTGCTTAAGGCTCAAGGAAATTCAAAGGCCACTTACTCGATCCATCTGATTCAAAAGCATGATTCTCCTCTCCAAATTTCTTCACACTGCGAAGAATTACCGAGTCAGACATGGTGTTTGCAGTCTGCACTCAACAGCCCTGTAAAATAGAACAATTGCTGCAATTACTGTATATTTTCTCTTTGACAAAAGTAGTCAGATCAGCAAGCTTCTGTAGACAATCTGAAACAAAAGCAGATCTTTTAATCCAATAACATCTCAGTGAAATAGACTAAATATTAGGAAAGATGAACTAAAAGCTGGATTAAAGTCATGATTTTATTGTTACTCAAATGACCTTTGTCAGCTTTTCAAAAAGTTAGCCCAATTGAAAATGGTTTTCTTGCTTTTCAACTTTTAGCTCAGAGGAGGCCATCGTATAACTTTCTTCAGTCATCCCGAATCCAGGTTCATCCATCACCAGCCACCTCCACCATGCCTCCCAAGTTCAAACCCCAGGAGATCAAAGTTGTGTACTTGAAGTTTGCCAGAGGTGAGATGGGCACCACATCTGCCTTGGTCCCAGAGATCAGTTGCCTGGGTCTGTCTCCAAAAAAGATTGGTGATGACATTGCCAAAGCCCCAGTAACTGGAAAGGTCTGAGGATTACAGCAAAGCTGACCATCCAGACCAGACAGGCCCAGATGAGGTGGTGCCCTCTGCCTGGTCATCAGAGACCTCAAGGAGCCACCAAGAGACAGAAATAGATGAAGATGAAACACAGTGGAAATACCAGTTTTGATGAGATCATCAACATTGCCCAGCAGATGTAGCACTTGTCTCTAGCCGGAGAACTTTCTGGAAATATTAAGGTGATCCTGGACCCTCATGGCAATCATACATGACATCAGCATTGATGCAGTGGGATGCTCAGCTTGTTAAAAAGGAATGAAAGAAAATATTTCAATAAAAGACTATCTTAGAAAGCAAGCAAGAAAGAAAAAAGAAAGGTTTTCTTTAGTTGGTGGGTAGATGATTGTTTATTAAATTTATTTGTTCTTTCTGTTTATCTGTGCTTTATTTTTAACAGAATCTCATCAAAGCACTAAGTAGAGAAGAAAACAAGCGATGACATTCTTAAGTGTAGCTGGTACAATGACACCCAAGTTCTTTCAAGTCGTGTCAGTGGTCTTTTGTAAGTAGAGCCCCAAGGGATGGTGAGTCCAACCAGAGCCGAGGAAGCAGAGAAGGTACTGAATAAAATGGCAGGTTAGGAGTTTTGATC
>JABTXL010003523.1:12520734-12531160 GCA_025134845.1 Neodon shergylaensis | reverse complement strand
TATTATGGACCTGCCGCACTGTTAGGAAGCCCCTGAAAACTCGCTGCCAACCATTGTCTATGGAGTTACATCTCACAATGAAATGCAGATCTAGGAAGATTATATAAGGAAATAATGATATATATTATACACACATATGTTATATATGTATGTATATATATGCATATTATACAGATAAAAGAGTTGCAGGTGGATTTGTGGAAAGCTCCCAACTTCATCTAGTTGGGATCACAGAGAATGGAAATGACAGATAGGAGAATTAAAGAAATAAGAGCTAGCAGTTTTCTAAAAGCAGTGAAATGATTAACAGTAGACTTGATGTCTTGCATGCCTTGAAGGCCTGGTCCCCAGTGCAAGCACTGTTCAGAGATAGGGCTGTGGGGAAATCATTAGATGATAAAGATTCTATCTTCATAAATGCGTCAATCCATTTCCAAACCCAGAGTCTGAATACAGCACTGGAAGATGGCGGAACTGTGAAAGTGAGTCACTGGGAGCACAACCTAGCTCCATCCTGTCTCTCCTTCATCACTTCTGCCACCATGATTTCAACCTCGCCTCCGGCCTCAAGTAATAGAGTTTAGCCAAATCCATGAGCCAAAATTAGCCTTTCTTCTTTTTCAGCTGTTTGTGGAAGGTGTTTTGTTACAGCAGCAACAGCTGGAAACACTCCCAAGAGCTGATCAGCATAAACAAAACTCAGTCAAGAGAAGATTTATTTCAAGAGAGTAGAGCATGAAGAATAGCTACAATCTATCCTAAATCTATTACTCAGTGGAAATAGACTGAGACACTTTCTTATCTGTAACCAACACTGGAAAGCAGCAGATAACGGTCTTCAAAGTGCAAGGAAAAATAACTTTTAACCTAACGATTTATCCTGGATAACAAACAAACAAAAAACCATTTTGTCTGTATCCTGACTTTGAACCCCAAGGGAGTTTCCATTCACAAACCCAAGCACCTATTACAGGATGTACCTTATCAAAAAAGAGTTTCCAGAAAGTACCATGAAAAAGAATCAGGTGTGAATATAAGAACTAACAAAATACCTTGGTACAGTCTGTCAAGCTATGGTATGGAGTTTAACCTGTTATATTTCAAAGGCACAAAAAGTAAAACTATGTAAGATGTTCAATGAGTGGATGAAGTGTGTTACACTAATTCTCAGAAGTATCTATGACCGCTGTTTTTTAAAACATTATTAAATTTAGCCCAGGGTCTCTAGCCCTGGTCGGACACAGTTCCATGCCATGCCATGTGACTGGCAGGAGGTGAGGTAGGGGGTGGAGGACAGGAGCGGCTATCTGGTAACTCTAACCCCGGGATGCAACGGAGCAAGAGCAACAGCACCGCGTCGTGCCCTGAAGCTGGCCTGAGCAGGTCCCAAACAAAGTACCGCCCGGCACCCATGGCACCAGATTGTCAGACACCATTGTGGTAAGCATATAGAGGGTGGGGAGGGAGGTGGAAGAAATAAAGAGGTGGAGAGGTTCATGGGCTGGGGAAAGAGCCAGATCTGAGGAGAAAAGGGTGGTGAGGAATAGGCTAATATGAACCACCTGAATCCAGGGCTATTTCCAGACCTGGGCTTCTGCCAAGAGCCAGTCTTGGTCCGAGGCCCTGGAGCACTGAGAGGGAATGAGATGTGGCATCTGCTGCCACTGAGGGGCCAGTGAGGGCTCTGTGGAGGCCTGTGGTCTGGCTGCTACCTGGAGCCAGGTTGACAACCGAGGGCCATGATACTGAGGGGGCCAAGAGGATCTGAGCGGCGTGTACAGCCACCTGGGGCCATGGTGACATCCGGGTCCATGGTCCTATCACAGCTGGGGTCTGTGTTGATGTCTGGTGGTCCATGGTGTCCCCAGGAGCCACATGGAGGCTCAGGATCTAGGCCGCAACCTGTGACCATGTTGGTGTCTGAGGGCTGTGCTGCAGCCAGGGCCATGAAACAGCGCCACTCACATTTAGTATGGGTTTTCCCATTTTGATTAACCTAGTCAAAAAAATCTTTCACAGGCAGGGACAGAGGATATTGAATCTAGATGATTCCTTCCTCACAGAAGGAACCTGTATCTTGTCAAGTTAATAATCTATCACACTAGACACAATGTGTGGTTTAGTGTGACACTGGCATGACTATTATGAGGACAGCCAATGTCTCTCTGGTTGAATTGAAGGTCCCTTTCACAGGAGAGAGTTTGTGCTTCCTACTCAAGAGCCCATGGCTGGGGAGGTCGTGGAAAACTATTATTATTATTTTGTTAAATTGTTATGTTGTCAAACTGTCTTCTAAATACTTCAAGTTTATACCCACAGATAAGGGCAATGCCCAGCCTTAATCAGAGAAGTTTCTAGAAGCCCATAACTGGCCAAAGGTCCAAGAGTGTTTGGACGGTGGAGTGTTTAGCACTAAATGGGAAAGCTCTATCATCCCCTCCAAGGCCCAAGGAACATCATGGAAGAAGGAGCAGAAAGAACGTAAGAACCAAAGGATGGGGGATGTGTGGTCAAAAAAGGTGTCTTCTGGGCATGACACAGCCATTGCACGCATGAATTCACTGAAACTGTGAGTTTTCTGCAGCTACACCTGCACGAGGCTGGACTTCCCAATGTCTTAGCATGGATAGAGCGGGACCCATGAGGCCCCCACCCTTTCCTGAGACACTATAAACAATTAATAGGTGTCCAGAGAAGGGGCGCCATTTTCTTCCATCTCATGCTCCAGGAAACAGCCTTCTACCTACGCTCTGGCAAGCAACTCTAGTCAAGCAGGATGAGCCGCACAGAAAAGGAAGATATACAAGCAAGATGGGGAAAGTGAGAAGAATTCCAGCATGAGAGGGAAACAGGTGGGATGAAAGATGGCTAAAATTTATTATATAAGTGTAGGAAATTATCAACCAATTAAAAAGGCAAATAAAAAAATTAATTTGACTACTAATAAAAAACAAAATTTCTCTATATAGCTATATTTTACATTTTTATTTAAAATTTTGCATTCTCCCCATCCCCCATTACCCCCATCCCACCCCACCCCCAAGATCCCAAATTTTCTCCCCGGCAATTTTGTCTACTTCCCATAGCCAAGAGGATAATTATATGTTTTTCCTTGGGTTCACCTTCTTATTTAGCTTCTTTAGGTTCACCAATTATATACTCCGTGACCATTATTTATGGCTAGAAACCAATTATGAGTGAGTACATCCCATGTTCATCTTTATGGGTCTGGGTTACCTCACTCAGGATAGTGTTTTCTATTTCCATCCATTTGCATGCAAAATTCGAGAAGTCATTGTTTTTTTACCGCAGCGTAGTACTCTAATGAGTATATATTCCACACTTTCTTCATCCATTCTTCCATTGAAGGGCATCTAGGTTGTTTCCAGGTTCTGGCTATTATAAATAATACTGCTATGAACATAGTTGAACAAATGCTTTTGTCATGTGATAGAAAAGTGAGAAGGGGAGGATGAGGGAAACTTGGGGAAACAGGATGATTGGGATAAAGGAAGGTTGGATAGGGGAGCACGGAAGCACAATTCTTAGTTAAGGGAGCCACCTTAGGGTTGGCAAGAGACTTGAACCTAGAGTGGCTCCCAGGAGCCCAAGGCGAGGTCCCCAGTTAGTTCCTTGGGCAGCTGAGGATAGGGAACCTGAAATGACCCTATCCTATAGCAATGCTGATGAATATCTTGCATATCACCATAGAACCTTCATCTGGTGATGGATGGAGATAGTGACAGAGACCCACACTGGAGCACCGGACTGAGCTCCCAAGTTCCCAATGAGGAGCGGAAGGAGGGAGAACATGAGCAAGGAAGTCAGGACCACGAGGGGTGCACCCAACCACGGAGACAGTGAGGCTGATCTATTGGGAGCTCACCAAGGCCAGCTGGACTGTGACTGAAAAAGCATGGGATAAAACCGGACTCTCTGAACATGGTGAACAATGAGGGCTGATGAGAAGCCAAGGACAATGGCCCTGGATTTTGATCCTACTTCAAGTTCTGGCTTTGTGGGAGCCTAGTCAGTTTGGATGTTCACCTTCCTAGACATCGACGGAGGGGGGAGGACCTTGGACTTTCCACAGGGCAGGGAACCCTGACTGCTCTTTGGACTGGAGAGGGAGGGGGAGAGGAGTGGAGGGAGGGGGAGAAGGGTGGGAGGAGGGGGAGGGAAATGGGAGGCTGGGAGGAGGCGGAAACTTTTTTTTTCTTTTTCTCAATAAAAAAATTTTAAAAAAAATTTACATATAAATAAGAATGTGTGAATAAGTATCTTTTTATAAAAAAAATAAAAATAAAATTTTTATTCAAAATATATTTTGATCATAGTCTTCCCTCCTCCAGTAATAAACATTTCTATATATATAACTTTTAGCATACATTCTGATATCAATGTAACTGAGTAAAAAATAAAAGATTAAACGCTGTTGATCTATACACATTTGTATTCAGTTAAATTTTGTGTGTTATAACTTTGGAATGCATGTATGCTAAAGATGAACTCACAATGAAAATTAGGAAACACTTGAAACCTGATAATACAGACAGAAAAGCTGTGGATCCCGCTAAAAGGACACTCAAAGATTTGGTTGTAAACACAAATGCACTTAATTCGTTAAAAGATTAGTGAATGAATGCCACTCTCCTTAAGAACCTTTCGAAAACAAGACTAAGGACCTGCTCAGGACACCCTGTGGCGGGGCACTTGCCTAATGGTAGAGGCCCTGGGTTCAAGTCTCAGCCTAACAAAGGAATAAAGGGGGATTTCAAAATTAATAAGATTTACTTTTTTTAAAAAAAAAAAGAGGAAAAAATAGAGAGGCCAGAGCAATTTAAAAGCTGTTCTCTTCAGATTGCCAAAGTCCAGACAAAACTCAACAAAACATACCAAGAAGATATATGTAAGTCGCAAATAAACAACAGAAAACAAATAGGCAGGAGATTAAGCAGAAAAAGTTAAAATCATAATCAAATGCTGTGAGAAACTTTATGTAATAAAGTAATAAACTTGAAAACCAGGATAAGAGTGATTTTCTAGAAAAGGTATGGGTTATCACATTTTGCTTAGAAGAAAAATTTTAAAATGTAAAAACTAATAATTATTCAGGACATTTATTCAATATTCAAAAAAATCCCCCACCCCTCCTAAAAATTAGGTTTAGATTAATGACATAGACAAGTTTCATAAAACTTCAAAGACTGAGTGATTCTAATATTGCACATAAATTAGATTTTAATTTATAGGTTTTTGGAAGAACCTCTCTGTCTTAGTTAACTTGTGCATTATATGAAAGACTGAGTGATTCTAATATTGCACATAAATTAGGTTTTAATTTATAGGTTTTTGGAAGAACCTTTCTGTCTTAGTTAACTTGTGCATTATATGAAACAAAAATACAAGAAGCAAAGAACAAAGTCATCAAAAAGATGGAATGCTTCCCAAATTTGCATGTCATTCTTGCTCGGGGCCATTCTAACTTCTCTGTACGGTTCCCACTTTAATACAGGTGCTGTTGAAGGGAACACTATCGATCGCTTTGTTAAATAGTGAAGTAGGACAGACACTCAACTCATTTCCTAAGGCGTCTTTAATCTTACATCACATAGAGAATGCTATAAGGGAAAAAACAGACTTACCAGAAAATTGACTTTCAAAAGTTAAGCAAGATAAACTATATGTTAATCAGTAGCTTACAAAATACAATGAAATGGGGTTGATTTAGAGCAGAGACTAGTTAGTTAATAAGACAAATGATCATTTTAGTAGACTCAAAAAATATTTGTTATCATTAATATCCATTCCTGGTTTTAGAAGACCTATAAGGTTGGAAAAAAATAAAGTTTTGCAAGAGTAGCAAAGAAATGGGTCACGGTTAGGAATAGGTACTAAAGCCATTGGACAAAATACAGGCATGGGCTAAACCCCAATAGTGGGAAGTGCTGTGAGGACAGAGGGAGAGTGCTCTTTCGTCCAGGTAATAAAAACACTAGATGATCAAATAACTTTTGGAGAGCAAATTGGAAATACAAACAAAACTAAATGTATTAACGATAGGTTGTAGAAGATCCTAGTTTATTATTTTCACTGATAATTGTTTTAAAAACCAATTAAAACTGAAATGGCATTTAGAATATGCCAGAAATGTTCTTTACATATGTCTTGACTTTAAATCATTCAGTAGGGGCTGTTGAAATGGCTCAGCAGCTAACGGTGCTTGCCACCAAACCTGCCTGCCCTAGTTTAATTCCCAGAACCGAAATGCCCAAATCGTAGGATGGTAGAATGAATCCCACAAATTGTCCTGTGACTTCTATATACACGTGCGCGTGCATACACACACACACACACACACACACACACACACACACACACACACACGGGCATACGCAGAGTAAAAACAAACAAAAAACTAATCATTAAACCCTTGTCTCCTGAGATGGAAACTTGCTCTTTCTACATTTTCCAGACACTGGCTTTAAGACATGAAGGGATTAAATAAGCTACGTGCTCATGAGCACATTAGTAACTGGCTAGTAACTGGTGGAGCCTAGATTCAAACACACATTCTATGAGATCCAACCTGAGACATGTATTCGCGTGTTTACTACAGCATGTCTTAGGAACCCAAAGCTTAAGAAAATATAAAATAGCAAGAAAATGAGTCCACGGTGTACCAAACTTTTGTAATTCAGACTAAATGACGTAACAAGGAGAATCCAGGAAAAGTATGGTTTGGAGAGATAAATAATAAATCCTTATTTATTCTCTGTCTCTCTGTCTCTGTCTATCTCTGTCTCTGTCTCTCTCTCTCTCTCCCCTCTCTTATTCCCTTCCCATTCTTATTAACCTCTACTTTCCCTTTTCCAGATTCATAGTTTTGTGTTGCACTGTGTGACCTATTTAGTTCAACCAGAGCCACTTGTGTGACCCCTGTACTGGAACTATCCACTGGAGCCTGGTGGGGAGGTCACAGTAGACACCAAAGGCAAAGATTTCCCTTCTCCCTGAAGCATCACAGTAACAATAGTGAGGTCCCTGGATCCCAACAAGACCTGTTCTTCTTTATTCAATCACCAATTCTTTTTCCTAACTTACTCCTTCATTTGAGAAGTTTCTGCCCGCTGCTGTGCAGCAGAAATAAGAGGCCAAAGTACAGGGCCTTCCCTCAGATCCTGGATTTTCACAGATCCTATTACTGTTTTTGCTGCTGCCTGGTGTTTTTGGACTGAGGGCACAATGGGAGTTGACCGAAGATCTTACTACATAGCTCTCTGGCCAGGAACTCACTATGTACACCGAGGTTGGTCTTTAACTTGCCTCTCAGATTATAAGTAAGCGCCACTAAGCCAATCGTGGTTTTTTAACATATCTCTGAGTCTTGACTAATCCATCTTCAGCTCCATGAGCTGATCCTGGTGAAACCCACAAAGGAAGAGAACGCAAGTTCCTTTTGCCTTTTACGCTTCTATACCTAATCCCCTCACTCCTTCCCTAACTCTGCTTTCCAGGATCCTTTGCAGTCAACCCAATGACCTGGCTTCATCCTCTTACCCTCGCCCCTCGGCAATCTCACACATGAGGTTTCCTACAGTTTGGGTCTTTCTGGACATCCTTATAATTCATTTCTGTGGTCTCTATTTTATTCTGAAAATGAAACATTCTCAAAGACAAAGCTTTATTCCAAGTGTGGATTTTGAAGCTCATAAAATCATCAATGTCCTTCAGCAAAGACCAGCATGAATGCACTCTGAGTCAATCAACAAGTTGAGTGACAGAGGAGGGCACATTGGTGACCATAAAGTGTCTTAGTAGAGAGTGTCAGAAAGGCCCAACCATGAGACATGGGATTCCATTAGGTCCATTGAGGAAGGGCATGAGGAAGGGAGTGTTGGCTCTAAACAGACGCTGTCAAAAGGTTGGGAAGCTTTAAGATGGAAAAAGAAATAGCCCTCACCCATGCTCTGCATTTTTGGCAGAACTGTGACCTGTTCTTGTATTGTTTCATCTTATTATGTATGTTCTCAGAGCAATGTCTGAGGTTGGTGCTGTGTGTGCGATTGATGTCTGATGGGAGAATTAGCTGAACTTAACTGAAGTGGCCGACCAGTTACTGGCTGTCAGAAGCTTCTTTTCCACTCTGCTTTTCTTCATTACTCTGAACTACAGTCCTAGTCTCTTTTCAACATATTTCACAAGACACCTGTCTGCAGGGCCAAAGACATTCTTTAGTTTTTCTGTGAGAATTAGATAGAAGGTGCTGCCATGATCTCTGGGTACCTCAGTCAGGGCAGAGATAATATGTGAAAGCCATTGTCCTGAAATTTTAATGAGTTCAGGTCACAATGATACTGAAGATTTTTTTTTAACACTAAAAAAAATACGGGAGGAGGAAGTGCCCGGAAAATTAGGAAGACTTAATGAAGGTGTTTGTGATCCTTCCTCAGAATGGATTGTCTCAAACCGTTACAATTTAGAATGGATTGTCTCAAAGCATTACAATGTAGAATGGATTGTCTCAAAGCATTACAATGTAGAATGGATTGTCTCAAAGCGTTACAATGTAGAATGGATTGTCTCATACCGCTACAATGTAGAATGGATTGTCTTAAACTGCTACAATGTAGAATGGTTTGTCTCATACCACTACAATGCAGAATGCAACCCATCTGTTACAACATCATGTTTTTATCCTCTGGCTGATTCAGGAAAGATCTCAGGAAAGGCTTACAGCAGTCCTGGAGGACATCTCTCCTAGACTGAAACCCTAGCAAGGCAGAAATCCAGTTTGCAATGATAAACAGACTTGTTTGGCAGGATCTTTAGGATGGGCCTCCTCCTTTGGAAGTTTATTTTGTTTTTTGTTTTGTTTTTTCCCTTACCAACAGAAGCAGTCACAACGCCACTGAATCTTACTTTCTCAGTTGATACCTTATAATGCTTAGTTAGCACTTAAACCATGCTATCCACTGCTGAAAGTTATAATCAGAATTTCTTAACAATTTGTAATAATAATTTTTGACAAGCATAAGATAATTCAGAGCTGAAAACAAGATTTTGTGCTGTTTGTTTTTATTTGAATTTTAAGATATTGAATTATTATTTTATCTCCTCCAAATCTTTCAGGAAAAGATTGAAAATTTTCAAGGTCTTTCAAAAAAAATCAGTTTTTGGAAACATCAGAGAATCTAACAGTTTAAGGCAGAAATTAAGATTTCTATGCAGTGGTTGGCTGACATGGCTACCTAAGTAGGAACCCCTCGAGAAGACTTGACTGACCACATCCCACTGTCCTTCTCTGTTCAAGGACATGTGATATTTAACTTGTCTACTGTGTAACTTTCTGTTCAACTTCTGCTGATAAAAGATGGAATCTTATCAACTCAGAAACAAACACTGAAGGTCAGTCCCCTGATCATATCTTAGAGCATGGACAGCAACCTGTAGAAGACCACTGCTGAGTAGAAGGGCAGAGACCAGAAACTGCATGGTTGCCTGGGAGACACTGGCCTGGCAGACACTCCAGATGAAGGAGACAGACACAGGGTCCTCAGAGCCATGCAGGGGCAGGGTGAAGATCCTGGGAACACAAAAATGTCAATGACCACCGGTTTTTTGTGTTGCCTCATGGTGGCCAAGATGCACCCCGGCTTGGTAGAAATTTCAGATTAGAGCAGCTGATGGAAGGGTTGATCTTCTCAAAGGACGTGGTCCACACTAACAACTGACTCTTGGTGTTAAAGGAGGGAAGAAAGAAGGAAGGGAGGGAGGGAGGAAGGGAAAGAAGGAAGGAACTTTAACTGATCTTTTAAAGGAAAGAAGGAAGGAAGGAGAAACAGATGCTCAGAAACTGGTTTCAGAGTAAAGAATCTTATATTGCTATTGCAATAAGGGCAACCAGATGACTGCCTGCTCTCTCTCTCTCTCTCTCTCTCTCTCTCTCTCTCTCTCTCTCTTCTCTGAATCATGGCTTTATTGGAATATAGTTACCACATTCACCCTTTTTTATTGTCTTTGGTCACATCACTGAGTATCTCCGACATAAACTGAAAGTCCTTCGCTGTATTTACTTCCTGGCTCTTTACAGAAAATCCTCCCACTCCAGCACCACGAAGTCAGTTCAGAAGAGTGAGAAAATTCTCAAAAATGTGAATTTTTTTTAAACTAAACTATTGCCTAGAGCATCAACCTTCTAATTAGCTTCACCCTGATGGAGATTCTGGAGTGAACAAAAGATGGGTGATAGACTCCTGGAAAATCACAGCTATGATGACCATAGACGAAGGAGATGCATGAGCACCAGCTTGGGAATCTCTGGAATGAACACATTCACCATGAATTTGCCCTGGAGAGAAACCCAAAGTAGACAGAAGGAAGGAAGGAAGGAAGGAAGGAAGGAAGGAAGGAAGGAAGGAAGGAA